>OX596380.1:39537151-40137151 GCA_951394425.1 Tipula unca | reverse complement strand
AATCTTGTTCCGACAGCAACTCGAACAACTAATCAGAACACAATCTTTGTCCCTAAAACATTAGACACTTGTGATTTTGTTTTTGTTCGCACGGACAAGGTTCACACAGGATTATCACCACCCTACGAAGGTCCATTTAAAGTCATTAGACGCCTTCGAGAACAATTCATTATTTCGATCAAAGATAAAAATCATAACATTTCTATTGATCGATTGAAGCCAGCTTACGGAATATTAGCCTCGTCTAATCAAATATCAGCACCTCGAGCGCGTAAAACAGTACGTATAGCACTATAATTCTAATAATTATATCAGCTTCATTTAGGGGGGGAGTTTCACTTGCAGGGGAGTCCTGTAGCGACCGATACAATTAATGTGGCAATCGCCTTAATTTCAATTGTATCGGAATCACTACAATTTCGCGTTTGCCCATTTCCACTTATTGACGAGGCAACGCGTTAACATTGCAATCATTTACTTTCTATATACAACTCATACTCTTGTTATGTATATAGAACATTTTGCATCTACTTAGTACATTACTTTTATTTTCTCGAATATTTGGGCCTAACAAAACGAATTCACATACATGCAATTCGTCTTGATGATTGGGTTTTTGCGCGCGTATTTCCCGTGCTCATCTTTATATACCTAAGTACATGTGTATAAATATATATATACAAGAATTTTCTCGCTCGGCCTATTTCTTGGAAATGCACTTAAAAAATTATTCAATTGTCGATTACAACTTTTGTGCACAGCATACCTTTTAATATCATAAAATATTTTTGGATACTATTCGTGGTGGTGAAAATAATAAATTAAATATATACCGGGTGTTTCTTTTAAACTGAGACGATCAAATATCTCGAAAAATAGCCACTCTTCGGAAAAAATGTCCATAATCAAAATTTAATCATACCGCGGGGGAAATATATTAGTGCAAAAAAAATAGTCCCCCACTCCCGCTTTGTAGGTGGGGCGGGGGTAACTTTTAAACTAAGATAGGAAGCCATATTTTTTATTACAGATACGAATTCTACGACTAAAAGTTCGTATGATTTGAATGAAATATTTTGTTCGGTTCATGATAGATGGCGTTGTAATCGACGAAATTCTATTTTTTCAATTTCTCCTTCTTAGAACATACGCATTCGATTCTGCAATACGTTTGAAATAAAAAACATCACGTTTTCATTGGAAATACTCGAAATTCGTCATCAAAACCATTTATTCAGTTTTGTAAATCTAAACTAAGTGTTCAAAATGATGGCCTGCGACTTCAATGCACTTATTAATCCGCATTTCAAATGATTGTACACGCAACTGAGAAGTGTGTCTGGTTGAATTTGAGCACACGCATTTCTGATTCGCTCAATCATGTTCTCACGTGTTGTTGGTTTTTGTGTGTAAACTTTGTTTTTGCGGTAGCCCCACAAAAAAAAATATGGCGCAGTAAGATCTGGTGATCTGGCGGGCCAATTTATCGGACCAGCTCTACCGATCCAGCGACCATTGAAATCACGATCAAGTATTTCACGTGCCATTAACGAATAGTGTGCAGGACAACCATCATGTTGAAACCACATGTTCCGTCTCACTTCTAAGCTCAAATAATATTGGCAGTTCATTTTCCAAAATGTTTCGGTACATTGGACCCTTCAAGTTGCCTTCAATAATGTGGGGGTTTGTTGCCAATTATTCCACACCACACGTTGACAGTCCAAGGACGCTGATGTTCAACTTGACGAAGCCAGTGCGGATTTGTAACACTCCAATAATGCATGTTGTGTCGATTAACCGTTCCATGGTTTGTAATAGACGATTCATCGGAGAACATTACGCAACGAAAAAAATTGGGGTTTTGGTGTATTTGTTCAGGTGCCCATTGACAAAAAGTTACCCGATTTTCGAAATCAACGCCATGAAGTTCTTGGTGTAAAGACACATGATATGGATGATACTTGTGCCGTTTTAAAATTCTCCAAACACTGAGGGGCAATCCGGAATCGCGAAATATTTCTCGTGTACTAATATGATGATTATGAGCCACTAATGCCAATACAGCAATTTCATTATTTTCTCCAGTGACTGTTGCTCTACGGGTCCTCTTTTTCGGTTGAACATTTCCATCAGTAATAAATTGTTTGATAGTACGGCCACATGAAGCACGTGAACGAATCCTATCCGGAAAACGTTGAGCGTAAATAGCAACAGCATTTTCAAGATTTCTGCCAGCTTCTCCATAAACCAGAACCATTTCAATTTTCTCTGGCACAGTTAAACGCTCCATTCTAAAGTATTTTGTCGTTTATTTTGCAATTACGAAAAACATGAAGATAAGAAATAACACAAACGTTGAATGTGATTTACAAAACTGAATAAATTGTTTTGATGACGAATTCCGAGTATTTCCAATGAAAACGTGATGTTTTTTATTTCAAACGTATTGCAGAATCGAATGCGTGTGTTCTAAGAAAGAAAAATTGAAAAAATTGAATTTCGTCGATTACAACGCCATCTATCATGAACCGAACAAAATATTTCATTCAAATCATACGAACTTTTAGTCGTAGAATCCGTTTCTGCAATAAAAAATATTGCTTCCTATGTTAGTTTAAAAGTTACCCCAGCCCCACCTACAAAGCGGGGGTGGGGTACTATTTTTTTTGCACTAATGTATTTCCCCCGCGGTATGATTAAATTTTGATTATGGACATTTTTTCCGTAGAGTGGCTATTTTTCGAGATATTTGATCGTCTCAGTTTAAAAGAAACACCCGGTATATAATAAAGTAGTTTTTATATGAATAAATTAATGTGAATGAATAAACAATAAATTAGTTATATATAATAAAAATTATAAAGTTTATATGAATAAATTATGATATATAAAATAATAAATTAAATAAATTAATTAATAAATTAATTAAATACGTGTGTTTTTAATCAAAAAGTCCGGACCAGGACATAAACCAACATAACCAACTAGCTATCTTGTCATCTTTTGGCCTCGTCATGAAACCACGTTTCTTGCACTCGATTTTAATACCCTAAGAGCTTTGTTTAACTATAAAGCTTATTTTATATCCTCAATTTTTCAGTTAGAACGTTGACCAAATTATCACTCTGGGCAGATGCTTTTCTGGTAGCGATGCTTTCAGTACATCATTATTGCAAGATTACTATAGGAAGAATTTAAGGTCTTCCTTTTTATCGGTTTCAATCAGAACTTTTTGACTGATACATTAGCTACAGCGGGGTTCACATTTTTCCCGTATCTTTTTCTCACTTGTTCACTGCCATTAGGACAGGCACCTGAACTATCAATACTTTTTTATCGGATGATAGTGCGTCCATTTTCTTGTGAGGAAGTCTTGAACTTTTCAACAATGTTTAATTTAGAGATCATTTTGATCTCTTTTTCCTTCGCTTTAATAGCATCTCTAATGTGACCGAGTTAGTCGACTTTATATTTTTCCGGAGTTGATTGTGAGCCTCACACACCATAACCAATCGTCTGTGTTTCACCGTATAGTTAATTTTTATTGCATCTTTAAGATTTGACATTCGTTGCCTTCCCTCAACTTCGTTATTACAGAACTAAATTATTATTTCCCGATTACTTTCCTTGCTGGTAAATTTTATAATGTACATATCTGAATTAATACCTTTTAATATATTTTTAATTAATTAACGCTTAATAAGTAAGTAGACGACACTAAATACTATCTCGCGAGGGGGTACTGACCAGGCTATAATATATGTAATTAAATTCAATATATATTAAATAGAGCGGCAACCTCTATTATCGAAAATCTAAAATTTTAAATGAACGAATTTATGCAGCCGCCGTAAAGAGTGCATTTCATCAATGCATTGAAAATAGAGGAGACCATTTTGAGCACCTGCGGTGTAAACAAAAATTTGTTAAGATTTCGATAAAATTTTTAAACTATCCACTTTCGTGTATACTCGAAATAAAAACTTTATGTAGGAAGGATGTAGTCCAGTCCGCATATACATCAATACAATATGTACGTTATTCACATGTGTACACTTATGTTATGTATGCTTGTATATATACATACATATACATATATATAAATTGAAATGTTGATCTTTTTTTTTTAGTTATTTTCAATCCAAAAATTTGTTTTTATTTAGTTCGCATCCAGAGAAATAGTTTTGCGCTAAAAAGTTTAAATTGAAATGTCTAGACAAAAATAAAAGCAGCTATATACGTACACATATATATTTGTACGTTTTTCATTTTGTGTATATCAACAACACAAATATGTATGCAGAAGAAATACAATAGAATCAAAATAATTTTCCCGAAGAACACATACCATGCTTATGTATATAGATATGTAAGAAGAAGTGCTTCAAGTTTGTATGTTGCAGAAGCAGAAAATTATTTGCCGAAATATATAAATAAAAATATTTTGTATTGTGTTGTATGTAGTTAGCTGCTGCTGTATATACACAAACATAGTTTGCATGAGAATTTTTTTTTATGTTTCAGTTATTTGTTAGTTGGATTATATTATCTACCACTCAAAAAAGCTCTTTGATTTTGGATTATATATTCTGTATAATATGATGATAATAATAATCATGATCAAAGGATTAAATTATATATGTATATACGAGTATGTATATACGGAATTTAATTTCGTGAAGTTGAATTTGAAATTTGAAAGTGCTTCACATTTGTTTGTTTGTTGGTTCTTTTGAGATAAACGATAATGTTTTATGCGGTACAGAATTTAAATACAAAGTGCATAACCGCGCACACAACTTTTTATTTATATAACATTTCATTTAATAACGAATTTTGAGAAGGTTCAAATCAAATAGCCATTCTATGGCCTATACGAGTATATGCATACATATTATGATTATGTTTATGCGGGCACAAAAACAAAATATTCTCAGAATATTCGCGCGAGACAAATTTCTAACGAATTTTTATATTTTCTATATTATATACGAGTACGTATACAATACTGAAATTAATTCAATTTTATTTTCTGAAAAATTTACCATCAAATGATGAAATATGAATTTATTTAACACAATAAATTTATGAGCGTCAACAAATAATTTCGCTGCTGTCACCAATTGTGCGATTTTTCATTGAAAATATTGAAATTGAAAAAAAAAAATCGAAAATGTTAAATTTATCAGTTTATTATTTGAATAAGTTCTTTTCAAAATACAGATAGACCAAAAATATTTTTCAAATTATTATATAATTCAATTTGAAGTTCGTGACTTTTGAGCTTGTGCATGCTATATACCCGCAAACGTGAATATAACGATTTTTTTTTTTAATTACATTTACAACGAAACCAAACGAAAAGTTGTCAGTCGTCATCTCGCTAATCAGCATCTCCGTTCATATATGGGTGCGGTGAAGAATTCAGCCGCTGCGCAGCATAGGCTACAAAAAAAATTGAAAAGCAGCCGGTATGCGTAAATTTGAGGCTGCATTTTTATACGACTTGCAGCCGAAAAAATTGACTTTTGGAAAATAAATTTGTTTGGCATATGTAATTTTGCATGGTGTTATAAAGAAATAAAAATAATGAATAAAACGAATGTTATCAACAATTATATAATTGTTTTTAGAAAACATTCGGCTTTTAATAAAAAGAAAGTCGAAAACAAAACTCCTATTGAGGCTAATTGGCAAACGATATGTTTCCATTAAACGGAGTACCGTAAAAATAAACAATTTTATGGACATTGTTCACGAATACGATTTAAAAACGTTTCAGTCTCATTTTCGTATGAGTAAAGGAAGCTTCCAGGTAAGTTTGATAAATTTATAATTTTACCATTTTTATTTTATTAAATCTGTTAATATTGTAGAAATTATTAGTGGTTTTGGAAACAGCTATTATCTTACCCAGGAGACGTCCAAGAATTAATACAGAAAAAGCCTTGTTAATGACCATTTGGTTCTTGGGAAATTTGTGTAGCTATCGGGATGTAGCTGAAAGATTTGGTGTTTCGAAGGGTTCGGCTGTGGGAATGGTTTTATTTATATGCCAGGAGCTGACGAAACTGTTCAACAAGAACCGTTATCGAACAAGCCTTTGGAATGTTAAAATGTCGGTAGCGGAGATTGAGATATCTCCACATTTCAAACATTTTTAACGCGAAATATTTCGTAGTTGCAGCAATTGTATTCCATAATTTTATTTTAGAGCAGAAAAAGGAATTTATGGAACCATTAATGATAACCGAAGCTGAAAATAATCCAGATGACTACTGCGATAATTCGATCACATCCAACGTGGATCATGCTGGAAAATTTAAAAGAAATTAACTTACTCACACAATTTAAATAAAAAATAAACAATAATTATGTTAACTTCATTTATTTATTAAAACTTAAAAAATACAACTGCCTTCATTTGAGGTACAAATAATTCAGTTCGTTTAAATCAATAAAATAATTCTATCACAGCTTGATGGGGGTAGATATAGTTAAAGGACATTAATTCTTCATGATTTCAATCATTTCTTCCAAGCAATTAATTTTTTCCTTCTCCAGTTCATTTTTCTCCCATTCGACCTTCATTAACTCCTCGTGCCTACGGCTGTCCTTCGCTTCTTTTTCTTTTAAATATTTATTAAGTTCCCTAATGTCATCATTATTTTTTCTTTTGTCCGGTTTTTTTTTGGAACGCCGTGCTACATCTTCGTTGGACGTGTCAAGAACCGATACATCAAGTTCTTCTACACTTTCTTCCTCATACCGATTGGCACTAGAAGAATCGAACGTCAGGCCCCTCGGAGGTACGATATTATGGCGAGTACCGTATACTGCGTCGAACTCTTCAAAATATTGCCAATATAAAGCCCCCCTCCCACTTTTCTCTTTCCGCTTTTTTATGCGCTTATAAAAAATAAGCAAATTACTAGCCTCTAATGGAGAAATGGCTAATTCCTGTATATTTCTCTTCATTTTATCTAAACATTTTTTCCACAGAGTTCCATTATTTGTTTTCCCGTCGTTAAATTCACGTTCCGTTTCTAGTCTTGTGACTATAAGCAACTTTGTTACTTGAGGGTTCCAAATATCCCGGCTATAAGCAAGCAATAAACAAATAAAACTGTCCCATATATTTGTAGGTATTATTACACTTACGTATTGGTTACTGAAATTTCCTCATTTATATAAAACTCGTTCAGTTCTTCATCAGAATCTAAAACATTTTCTCTAAGTATAAAAATAAAATTTAAATACATGTTTCGAAATAAATGTACATAATATACTCACTGCACATCGCTCATCTTGATTAAATTTTAGGTTATGTTACAAAAATTTGCAGTCTTTGCACGCTACTATAAGTGGATGCACAAACTTCGCAGCCAAAATTTTTTAGCTGCAATTTTGACCGATATGCCGCATAGTTTTTGCTGCAAGTCTGAATTTTTGACCGACTTGTAGCCTAAGCTGCGCAGCGGCTGAATTCTTGACCGCACGCTATGTATGTAACTTATTAAACATTTTCCAAACTTTATTTTAGTGTTTTAACTATCTCGTTGCATAGCTAAACAAAAACAAAAATACAAAAATGATTTGTTAAGATATCAGAATTTAGGGTCGTTCGTGCATCCAATTATAGATTTGAAACGGTTGATTCTGTTTCTACTTGCCAAGTTTGCGATACGAACAATGCAGAATCTGATAGAAATTCAAGCCGCATGTAGTAATCCAGATAATCATTCTAGCTGCTTTAATGACACTTGTAGCTCATATTCTAGTGATGCTGATGATACCGAACCGCGTTTAGGTGTAAAAGGACGAAATAAGACTCAGCATAATAATTCAGATGCTTTGCTGAAAACGTTAAATGATTCCGGTGTGAAAAACTTACCGTTAACAGCCAGAAAACTTCGAAAACAAATTGTAATGTGATTGTAGTGCCGTTTAGAAGCAAACCGGTATCTATTCCGGTTTAGTTGATTTCGTGTAAATCTAATATTTGTTATTACTTTAACATTTTAAGGGTTATATTTTGTATTTGTTCTATAAATTGTAGAAAATTGATTATAGAAGGAATAATATCTGAAAAGGTGAAAATAGAAAAACTATTGGTTTTAGGTAAATTATTGAAATTAAATGTACATAATATGCTCTGTTTGCTATGAAGGTACAAGAATAGACTTCGTAAGAATGGGGGCGGAATTTGTGTTTTCCTAAGAGCGATATAAAGTACAATCTGTTACACCAACACTGAGCTCCAAATTTAGAAGTAGGTCTCGCTTGGATTTAGTGATCACGATTTTCTCCATTTTTCGTATGATATTAAATATAAGAAAACTAATCCGATTTTTTCATTTCGGAACTTCAATAATATTAAGTTATCAGAAATGTTTGGTAAATGTGATCGTTTTAATTGGAATATGCTTTATTCCCTTAATAACCCCACTGAAAAAGTTGAATACCTTGCTCAATTAATGAAAAATTTATTCGAGGAATTTGTTCCAATCAGAACTGTATCAATCAAAACAAAACATCCACCTTGGTTTAATGACGAGATTAGGCGGATGATTAATATTAGAAATTTTATTTTTCGGCGGTGGAAGCGCACAAAAAATGTTGCTCTGTACCAGGAATACATTACTACCAGAAACAGAACTACCAATATTGAAAAGCGCGCCAAGATGAAATATTTTTCTGTTATTTTAAATCCATCTCTACCTGCTACAGTATTCTGGAAAAATTTAAAATCTGTTGGTGCTTTTTCATCATCGAAAGTCAAACCATCAGCCCAATTTTCACCGAATGAGTTCTTTGGAGGGTAACTTCAGTTTTAACCATATTGATATAGTTGGTCTTATGGATGCTTTTGACTCAATTAAATCCAATGCCACTGGTATTGACGAAATACCTATTAAGTTTGTAAAGTAAATTTTACCCCGCGTTGATTGTTATTTATTGCATGTGTTTAATAGTTTAATTAGCACTCTATTATAGTGCCCATTCCCAAGAAGAAAACTCCTACATCTTTATCGGATTTTCGATCTATCAGCCTACTTCCGACTTTGTCTAAAGTATTCGAAAGAATACTTCAGTCACAGATATTGTCTTATGTTGAATCTGAAAATCTTCTATCAAAGTACCAATCTGTCTATAGACGCAATTATAGTACCAGCACAGCTTTACTTCATATTAATGATGACATTCGTAGAGCTCTTGACAATGGCAATATGTGCACACATGGTTCTGCTCGATTTCAGTAAAGCTTTTGACAAAATTGATCATTCAATTTTGGTTAGTAAAGTTCACCACAATTTCAAATTCTCAGTACCGGCTTGTCGCTTAATCCTGTCCTTTCTGTCAGGTCGTTCACAATCAGTTAAAATAAATTTAGAAGTATCCAACTCTTGCAGTACTCAACATGGTGTTCCACAAGGATCAGTGCTAGGTCCTTTCCTGTTTATGATGTATATAAATGACCTACCCTCAGTTATCACTATAGTTGTAAATATCACCTTTTCGCGGATGACTTACAAATTTATAAATTTTGCAAACCTAAGGACATTTCCAACAGTATCGAAACTATTAATTCCGACATTGACTTGTTGTCACTAAAGAACAGAATGGAACTCAACAGTGGGAAGACGCAGTGCATCGTTATATATCTTCTACAACTCGTAGTACAAAACATTTACCAAAAATAGTGGTGCGAGGGATCGAATTCTCGGATTCCGTGAATAATTTAGGATTGACTTTTGATAAATCACTTTGTTGGAATTATCACATTGAAGCCATTTGTAATAAGGTTATATTTTTATTAAGAATGTTGTGGTCAACTACGAAATGCTTTAATTCTAAACTCAGACTTCAACTTGTCAAATCGTATATCCTTCCACATTTTCTTTATGGAGATATAGTTTTCTTTGAATTAAAAAGAAAGTATTTCAATGAATGGCAAATGATATACAATTGAGAAAATATGATCACATCTCTTATTTTGCTAGTTCATTGTTTGGTTGTACGCTTGCGCAGTTCTACGAGTTTCGGATATGTTTATACATTTTTAAATTATTAAATCATCAACAGCCTACTTATATTATTGATAAATTTGTCATTTCCTCCAACCATCGTAATCAACGCTTGGCACCCGCTATAAACATGACTAAACTGATGAACTCTTCGTTTTTCGTGAGAGGAGTTAGCATATGGAATTCTCTGAATGTTAATACAAGGAATTCTAAATCTCTAAGTATGTTTCGGAGAGCATATTTTTCAAATATTTATAGCATCTGAAAGAATGCTTTACCTCGTAAATTGTGTATATTCGAAGCTTCTTAATAAGCAGCTGCTTTTTTGCTGAATCTCGTTCTAATTCTAAAGTTTCCTTTAATTGTAAACAAGTTGAGCACATATCGGTAGAGGGTTGCTTTAAACTCGTCCTAAATACCATCCGGAAATAAGACGCTTTCACAGAAAGGCCCGGATTAGCTTCCATGAACATTTTATACAATTTCGCGATCGAAAGGTCGCCGCTGAGATATTGTCGCCTCGCAATGTTATACCTCGGCAATAATGCACTTCCAGGGTCTTAATTGATTTAATAAAATTAATAATTTGGTCTGGTCTTCTTATTTAATGCTCATTCTATCGCCTCTCCGATTTTCTACTGGCATTTGTCCCGTCTTAGCATGCAATTTGCAAATTTATTGTACACGCGCCTTGCCAACATTTAATAGCCTGTCGAAAATTGTTTGGCAATCTGTTATGAAGCTACCATTAGTTTTAGTAATCCCGTTCGAAATTGATACAAATTTACAGTTCTCATTTCTTAGTGAACAATTCGTTCGTGTTGGAGGCTGCATCACACAATACTTTAAAATAAGCCTATCTTGGGTTAATTTGGTTTTATTGCTATAAAACAAGCGAGCAAAGTGAAGCGCATCGGTCCCTTTTATTTCGTCGCATTTAAATACACTGCCTTTGTGGTTGAATTTATTCGAGGAAGCTTTTTAGCAGAATATTTGAAACGAACACAGCAATGATTATACCTTGAGAAATTATTGGCCAGAATGAAATCTACCTCTTTTCCTTCGCAGTTTCACGTTTCCATTTAAATTTGTTGATTGCAGTTTTCCTATAGTTTTAATTGGGTTATCGATTACATATTCTAAGGATTCCATGTTTTTCTTTTTATACAAAAGACTGAATAAAATTTTAATAAAATGTAATTAATAAACCATAGCTGCCCAAAATGTTGCCAAACTAGAAGGTATGTTAACGGAATAGTGATTTTTGAGACCGAAATTAAAGAAAAGAGCGACTGGCACTGTCATAATCAGAATTGTTTTTTGAACAAAATATTTAATAGATTTCTGGGTAACCAAATAAATTTGCAGACATCAAGTAATTTCGATGACATCTTAAGATCTATCGTTATCTGTACACTTAACAAATCAACATACAAACTGGGTACAATTTAAACATATATAGTAACAACCATCCCATTGAAAACTACAGATGAAATTGAAGATGCGGTTATAAACCTAACACAAGTATTTAAAAAAAACTGCAGCGGGCAACATCCGCCCAATACTTAATAGCACTCACATGAAGGACCGTAAGCCAGATCAGACCATTCCACAGCTTTTCATTCTCTATAACGCTCTATACGCAGACACCGATCAATTTGGAAAACACATTAATAAAGGGACGTGATGAAAGAGTCCAGAGCTATTTTACGGGCCTCACAGCAACAGATCACTCTCTGTGGAAAGCTAAAAAAATAAAAAGGTTAACTCTTTCATGCTCTCCCTTTCGCCTCTCTGATAAGGATTGACCAAGAAGCGATGTAGATATACCAGCAATAATTGCTGATCATAATGATTCCAAAACTAGCTTCCTACCAAAACAAGGTTCCTACCAATTTTGCATGAAAGTAAAACTATACCAGATATTCAGTTCGGATTAGACAGAATCTTGGGACCGTAGAACAAGTTCTTCGAGTTGTATCTGAAATCAGAAACTCGTTAGAAGAAAAAAAAGCAATGTCCAGCATCATTTTTAGACCTTGCTCAAGGTTTTGATAAAGTATGGCACGAAGGATTGGTATACACATAAAATTAAAACACGCTTACCAATAAGTTTTTACTCAATCATTTAAAATTATCTGCTACAGTGAAAATTTCTCGTAATATATAACAGTGCATCATCCAATTTACTCAAAATTCACGCAAGTATTCCACAAGCTAGTGTGTGCGGCGACCAATATGCTATTTGATATAAACATAAGATTTACAAATTTCTAATTATGTAAAAGTATCAACATTTGTAGACAATACAGCAATAATAGCTACGTTTCAAAATCCAAGCACCAATCTACAAGATCATTTTCATGCTAGATAGAAGGCTGACATTGAAGAAACACATTGAAAATTAATGTCAAGGGTTAAGGTATTCCAAGATGAACTGGCTTATTAGAAAACATTGGAACTTAAATCTATAGACAATAAGATTTTGTTATATAAAATGGTACTTATAGTACGTATCTGCCGGCAGACGTCCCACCCAGATAAGCTGTCACAAGCTTGCCTCTAAGCGTTTGATCTAACCAGCTTCTGAGTGACTCGTCCACCTCCAGACACACAAGGACTCGAGTGATTGCCCCCGGTCTGACGTTGCTAAAGGCCCTCTCTATAACCAAGACAGTTACTATTGAATATTCCTTGTATTCAAGTGATTTCTAAATCGGGCCTGTAAGGGAATGGAGAGCTGTTTCCACCGATCGTCTCTTACGATATGCGTGTTGAGATCCTGACAGTTCACCCGGCTTGATTGGGCCTATAATGTATGCCTCTATTTGTCTTTCCAGTGATTTTAACAGAAAAGGGGATAAACTTATAGGCCTAAAGTCTTTGGGATAGCAGTGAGAGCTTTTTCCCGCCTTAGGTATAAAAATTACGTTTACTTCAGTCCATTTCAGGAATGTGACAGAGTCTATGCTAGTTCTAGGCTGCCTTTGAATATAACTTACAGCCAGGGTAGGGTTTAGTAAATAGTTCGCTGGATATCCGCAGGGTAAATGCCATCAGGTCCTGCCGACTTGTATGGCTTAAAACAGGTTAAGCCTATTTATTATATGACTTACGGAGTCTTCACTGCTATTAATCTTCTTCGGCTTCTTCGGAGGTAGTACCGAGTAATCCGGGAAATGAATTTCTAGTAATAGCTCCAGGGATTCCTCACTACACGTAGTTCTTGAGCCATCCGGTCGTTGTAGATAACTTGGGATGAAAGAACTAAAACATAGTACTTTGCATAGCCTAGCCGCATCCGAGTACTCCTGTATATTGCCACAGTAGATCTTCCAGGCCTTCGTTTTGGCTGCTCTTAGCTCGTACTTATAGCTTTTGAGGACTTTCTTATAATAGTCCCAATCTGGAGCAGCAATTTGTGTTCCTCGTTTTCTTGAGCAGTCTCCTGCATTTTATACGAGTACCTTGGAGTTCTCTCGACCACCAGGGTGGCCGAGACTTACCCAAGGGGTTGCTGATGGAACATAGACCTAACATGGCCTTGTTAAAAGCATCAGATAGCTTGGTTACTAAACGAAAGTTAAGTTAAACTGGTCCCATATAGTACACTGGCTCTACGTCTCAGTGGTCAAACCTATACTGCTGCATGGGGTTGTCGTCTGGTGGCCAGCGTTAAAAATTATGGCCAACCTTAAACTATTGATGATAGTTCAAAGAACAGCCTGCTTGTGTATAAGTGGGGCTCTCAGGAGCACACCTACTCAAGCTCTTGAGATTCTCTTTCATTTTACTCCCTTGGATATTGCGGCCGAGCAGCTTGCATTTAGCACAGCCATTCGGCTCTAATCCAATGTAACAATGTAACAATGTAGGGCACTCATATATCTAAGGACTACGCTATTCCTTTGCCATCTGTTGAGATGAAATTCCAAACTGGGTTTCCCACCACAGAGGACTGGGTGAACGAAACGGTTATGGACATTGAGGCGCTAAGCATCTGCTATGCACCTGTCCTAGTCTTGCGTACAGCAACAATATTTATGGGAACTTCCCCTTTGAACGACCTCTAGGATCTTAGTAAGATCGAGATCCGGGACTTTAAACGCTTCTTGATAAGCTCAGGATGGTTTAGCGAGTGAAGAGGAGGAAACTCGAATGTGGTACAGCTACAGACCGTTCTTGTGTCTATGCTAGTCCTTTAGGACGGCCACCCTTACCTAACCTAACCTAAACTGGATGCGAATTAGTTTTTAACTGAAACACTTTTTAAATTTGGAATATCCAAAAACCATATATAATACTAGTACTGTTTTTTGTGAATTACAATTTGATCATTGGGCTTTTGGAAATTTCGCCAATATTGCTGCAGATTACTTCAATAAATTTTCAATTAACATAAAACTATTTTGCATACAATTTCTATACACAACAATTGTTACAATCCCATTCAATGTTCTTTGTTTTCAACGAGTATTTATAGAATTGTTCGCAGTATTTCGACCTGGCCGTTTGGACAAATAACAAAACAAAAAACATTTATTGTCTGTTGTTGACAAAATAAATCATGCATCCCATTTAATTTTTTTTGCGCAAATAAATGATGATACCGTAGGTAGTGGATACAACTATCTGAAATTATATAGAATTACATGTTTAATTTAAAATACATGAATGTGAACATTAGATACACACACAAAAAAAAACTATATACGAGTATACATAAATAGTAATTGTAATCTATCTATGTGTATTACTAGCATTGGTTTGTTTGATGTTTGATGGGATACAACGAAAAAACAGTTAAAAAATTTAGTCCGGGAAAATAGTGTATAGGACGTATGACAATTGATATTACAACAACACTATCATTTTCATGCTTGCGTTTTACATATGTGTACATATTGTTGAAATTTAATTATTTTATAACAATATAACACACGAATAGGCTGGATGATATTCAGGAACTACAAAAAATCGTGTTTATTAAATGTAGGATAAAAAACAAGATAAAAATGTTTGCCATTTACGCCAAAATAATCATGAATTTAATCGAAATGAAATTAACAAAAAATTTGTGTGTGATTTAATTATGTTCAGTTCAGTGGATTCATTAATATGAAAATTCTGTTTACTATATATGTACTATACTGACCGTTCTTGTCCGTCTAATTACAAATTTTGCATTTCAGGATGGGTGAATTATTCTTTAAATTGATCGATTTTTTAAATTTTTTCATGTATTCAGAATCAATTACTGACTCCTAAACCCAATATCACACCATTATGATTTCGCGTTTGTCATTTTATGTATGATATCAGAAAATGAACATGTTACATTAATTTATATTACAATCAAGTGTACGGAGTAAAGATTTAAAAAAATTCATTAATATTGAAAAAAATAGGGCTTTGCTTTAATTTCATAATAATCTATGACGTAGGTCAGGTCGAATTACGAAAAGTGACTTCAGAATTTTCTTGTGAATACATTTGTTGCTAAACGGGCCAACATTCTGCGTAAATTATAGAAGCATATATCTGTCTTTTGAATTATAACTTAAACTATATAGTCACATATATTATGTTTAATAATAAATAATAATAATAAACAGTATTAAAGGCCATTATTGGCCCCTTACTGAGTCAACAATTTGGCTCCAACAGTTTCGATCCTGAGGATGGTCTTCATACTGTCTAAGACAATCTGAAGAGGCCAAGTCGTTCTCTACATCGAGGAGCCATCGTCGCCTGGAGCGACCTCTGCACCTACTATATGGTGGCTCTCCTTTCAGAAATCGCTGCACAATTCGTTCCGGATCAGCACGCAGAACGTGATCGAGCCAGCACACTCGCTGAGATCTTACTTCATGTACAATATCGGAGATCTTCATTAGATCTCGAAATTGTATAGAGCTCGGTATGTACCATCTATTTCGCGTTTTGAGCTGTAAATCACACGCATGATTCTTCTCTCAAATGTAAGGAGCTATCACTCGTACTCATCCGTTAGCGCCCAACTTTCACATCCAAACATAACAACGGGCCTGATCAACGCTTTGTAAAGCTTCAGCCTCCTAGTAAGAGCAGCCTTGTTTTTCCTTGCGATTGTGAAACGTTGTTGCACTTCAATATGGGCTATATTTTGTTGCTCAACTACAAGACGACACTCGTCATCAAACCAATCAATCTTGGGTCTGACTTTCACTATACCTAAAGTCTGTTGAGCAGCACTGACAACCGACAACCGACAATCAAAACTGGGAAGAATCTGCTAAATTTGTTTCAATCCAGTACAGCGCAGTTCCTGTTCAAGATATTTATCGCGTCACATAAAAACGTTTGCTATATAAATGCTTATCTGTACAATTCTGTACAATTTCGAGATCAGAGATCTGATGAAGATCCCCGATATTGTGCATGAAGTAAGATCTCAGCGAGTACGCTGGCTCGGTCACGTTCTGCGTGCTGATCCGGAACGAATTATGCAGCGATCTCTGAAAGGAGGGCCACCATATGGTAGGCGCAGAGGTCGTTGCAGGCGACGATGTCTCCACGATGTAGAGAACCATGCTCAGGATCGAAATCATTGGAGCCTAATAGTTGACTCAGTAAGGGGCCAGTAATGGCCTTTAAAACTGTTCATTATTATAAACGCTTATCAGTGGTAAATAATTCATAAGATAATATGCCAGTTCAATACAAGGACAAAGTGGTTAAAACGTAAAATCAGGCAAAAGAAAATTGCAAATCTACTACTTCCAATCATTTTTGTGCCGAATGGCTACTAGAGAGGAAAATTTCGATTACAACGAGCATTCCATTCATTTTATACGCACGTATTCTTAATCAACAATAATACAAATTGGCATAAAATATTTGCATTTGTGTACGATGAAACTTTTGCAGAGAATAACGGCACCCGATATGGGCAGTAAGCAGAAAAGCGAGCCATGCAAAAGATTGAGAATTTTTTTTCTACTATTCGAGTTGGGATTAGTCACATTATCTGATTGAATTTTGGACTTGACCTGTTGCTATAAGCCGATCGATTTCGACAAATGATCATCATTCATAAATTTTGGTTGAATCATCTCAAGCCCTTTTTCTGACAGTTCTTCACCAATCATAAATCCTTTATCCAACATGAAACAAAAAGCGTACTAATTCTCTTGGACAGAGTATATACACCGTCAATAAAATATCGCCAATTTATAACAGAATTGAATTGTGATAATGTGAAAGCGAATATCATAACTGGAGGAGGGATTTTTTAAAAGGACGAGCAACCTTTCTTTTTTTAACCAGGTCTTTCCATCTAAGGCTCTAGTTTCCAATATCATGTCCAATTAATTAGCTGTATTCGCATATGGGATCCGTTGCCCATTAATACCGTCTGCTTTTTAAATTTGTGAAATTTACATTTGTGGATTTTGATCCGCCGCATTTTTATCCATTTGCTTATATTATCAAAAGGTTTTTGTGGTTTAGCAGTGAATTTTTAAATACAGTTCAAAACTGCCAGAATCGCGGTATCGTCAGTAAATCTTGCGATAGTTCATGCGAAGTATATTCTTCTTCGTAATTTGCTTGATAGTGTCGGTCATCCAGATATAATTTCATGATCATATTAAATTGTTTCAAGTTTGAAGAACGAACCTCTGTGTCAAATTTTATCAAATCCCTGCGTTACATCTAGAAATATGCCAGAACATATATCCTTTTCTTCTCTAATGTATTCTCTATCACATTCATAATTCTATGTACTTGACCTATGGTTGAATGCATTGATAATAAATAGTGGATTGCGAATAGCTTTTTCGGATAGCTCCTTAACCGTTTGTCATTGAGTGTTGAAAACTTTGCCCTTTTTTCGTGCTTTTAATTTTTCCTGCACTAATTCCCTTACTTCTATTGGATATTTTACGGATTTTCTTTTTTTGATTGGTACTTGGGGTTCAGTATCTTCTTCCACTAACTGCTTCAAAAGTATACACAGTTTATTTTATTATTTGTTAGTTGTGGTGGATCTTCTAGTTTCTATTACGATCTCAATAATAGCCATAAAAGCCAGTGAATGATCAGATATTAGACTTTCATTGTTTTCTAAATAGAAGTAGCTTTCCGATAACCTCTTGGTAACGAAAAAACCTAATAGGTTTGGTATTTTATTTGTGCCAGTTGGCCATATTGCGTTTGCTTTGTTTCTGACTCTTCTGAGTGAAATTCACAGTTTAAAACTTTTGCCGCGTTGAATAGATTTGGACTCTTTCAAGGAGTTAGTTTTGAACCCTAAAATGTATTTTTTGGATTGGTGTCCCCTCCAATAATGAAGTTACTTCCTATTGTCTTGAACAAATTCATGTATTCTTCTTTCTGTACTATAATAACTTACATGCTTTCTTCTTCTATTTTTGATTCTTCGTGGTGCTTAATGTTCACCCTAATAAATAAAGCTCTTGCTTGTTCTTTCTGGTGTAGAGCATGGTAACAGATAAATTCACAAATTCTTGCATATGAGGTTCTAGTAACATGATATTCTGCTAAATATTTCATTAACCCGTTTGAATTCTATGTGGCTATTCGTATAATTATTGTTTGCTGTTGGTTATTTTATATGATTTTTGGAAAATGTTTGCTTCCGTTTTATACTGTCATAGTACTTTGAATTGATCAAATATTAAATTGTTTACTCTTCAAAACTATTTAAAATTGATTGAATGAAATTATTATCATGTCTTATAGGTTTTAACTTCTCACTATACCTGTGCAAATGTTCTCTCTTTTCGCATTGGCTATAGCTGACTTCATTTGTAGCGCTAGTGTTTTTTCCTTGATTCCTTGTTGTTTGTGGCTATTTGGTCACTTCGCGTCCCCGGTAACTGGCTGGGTGCTGGACCTTGTTATTTACACAGTTTGGTGGTATATCTCTTTCTACAGCGTATAAGATTGTGTTGGGTGCGTGATGCTTCCCTACACACTGTTTCATTGTTTCAATTTTCACTTTCATGGTGAGTATGTCCGTTGTTTTGTATATTTTTTGAATATTTTTGAATTTCACAATTGTCAGTATAACGAAAGTCCACAGGGAAAGTACTCTTTTTTTGTATATACGAGTATGATATTTTTCAATGTGTATTGATATTTTTCAATATTCAGTTTCCCAAAAATACACAAAGCCAATCACCATAAAGAATGCTTTTGATGCTATTTGGCTACAAAAATCAAGAATAAATTATAAACTTTGGCTGAAACTTTTTAATTTGTTCAATTTTTAAATTAAACTATTTTAATTTAAAAAGCATAATTCTTAACTGCAATGTACACAAAGAATTTAAAATAGATAATATACTAAAATTTCTAAATAGCTTTTGTTGCATAACAGTCTCACAATTAGGCCTTATTATATAAAATGCTAAAACCCAACAACGATTAAACCCGCGCCAACCCTCATTTATCGTAAATCTGAGTTCAACCTTATTTCATATAAATAATCGTAATTTAGCAACCTTTTAAATATTAAATTACTATATTATGTTGCAGCCTTCGGCGAATACTTTTCATATTTAGAAAATTAAAATTCCAACACATTTTTAGTAACACCTACTCGTATTATATTCATATGTATAGTCAGACAGTATAGATAAGATACCAAGAAATTATTATAGAACACAATCAAATTTGTAAGAACCGTTTTTCGATCAAGAAAAGGTATATATTTGACCTTATGCAATATATGTATGTACATATATCGTTGCCTCGAAACATCACCATATATACATTTTGAGAGGGATTTAGAAATTTGATTTGGGAAATTCTTATACTAAAGAGCGCAATTTTCAAATGGATATCCGATATATATATATATATATATATATATATATATATATATATATATATATATATATATATATCACTTTTGGTAATAGTATTGTATTATCATTATTGTTTTAGTGCATATACATTAATTAATATACGATAATCTATTTTTCAGATAATCACTGTATTAAAATCTCACTTGTACCCCAGCAAAAAATAATACCAATTTCTAGCATTCAGCAAACATTTTTTGTGTGCTGTATATAAACGTATATACATCGTAATGCTGAATTATCTCCCTCGAATTAGCCACGTCATAAAAACAAACTACTCGTATACACATAAAAATAATAAATAAACAACAACAACAATAACAACAAAACTTTTTTATATATATCGAGTGGATTAAAAGTTCATATTTGATCAAGCTTTTTATATATATGTATGTATGTATGTGTGTAAAAGTTATTCAACTATTTGCATATTATAGAGTCGAGTTTCCAAATGGACAATTATATACTGAACACAATATAATAGAAAAGGAAATAATTAGTAATAAAAAACCAAAAAATTATTAACATTATTATTAAAAATAGTAGTTGGTATAACTAAAATTAATTTTATTGTTTTCGTTTTTATAGCAATTTTCCATTTTCTACAATAATACTATTGACAAAACTAAACACTTTATGGAAATTACTTTTTTGGGGAAAACAAAACAAAACAAAAACAAAAATGGAAATTTAATTCACAGTATAGTAAAAATGAAAATGGAATATTTAATTTTGCTGCGGAACGAAACGAACGACGAACGAACGAGAGATGATAATAAAAAATTTGTTGCAAATAAATAAATTAATTATGTGGAAATAATGAAAATGGATAATTATTTATATTTATTTTATTCTTGCGGACCATTTTCTAAATTTTGTGGAAATTTTTATTTAATTTTCATTTGTTGCGTTGATTGTGCTGCGAGTGAAGAGGAGGTAGCTCGAATTTGGTACAGATACGGACCAATTTTGTGTCTATGCGCTAGTCCTTTAGGACTTCCACCCTATTATTATTATTATTATTAAAATTGGCTGGAACCCACGAGGATTCCGCACTCAATGCCACAAAGGCCCATGGTGCAAACCCAGGATTCTATCCCAATTCGCAAACGCGCACTGCTGCCTTCGCAAACTGAACAAGTTTAGACCAAGGCAGAGAGGACAACTGATCTAAATTCAAAGACCTAAAGTTGAATACCCGAACTCGTATAGAACTGAACGCAGGACAACTGCACACGAAGTGGAGGGAGTCATCATCCTCCTCAAGGCAGTCCTCGCAAATAACATCATGAGCTAAGCGCATACGATGTAGATGATCTTTAAAACGGCCATGTCCCGTAAGAATCGCTACCAAGACTCTTAACTGGCTCTTTTTTAAAGATAAAGCATACTTCGTGGACCTCAAATTGGGCTCCACAATGAAGTATTTCGCCTTACGACAACCAAAAGTCGCAAGCCACTGAGACCTTAAGTCTTTCAAAGCGTAATCTTTAATAACTTTCTTCCCGTAGTTGAAAGATATAGGAGTAGCTGGTTCAGGACCAATTAAAGTTGATTGGGAGCCAGCTTTGGCTAAACAATCCGCGATCTCATTGCCTATGATGTCACAATGAGCCGGAACCCACATGACCGTAACTTTATTGTTAGAACAAAGAAGGTTCATGAATTGTTTGCATTCCCTGACGAGTTTGGAAACAGTCAAGGGATTTCTTAAAGAGTTAAGTACAGCTTTACTATCTGTACACAGTAGAATACTTTTGTTTTTAACAGCAAAATTCAAAGCCTCAATAACACTACGTGTCAGCGCTATTAGTTCCGCCTGAAAAACAGTACAATGCGAACCAAGACTACCGCAAAGTCTCAGATCCGTCCAAGGACAGTAGATTCCAAAGCCTGCACTGAGGTTAGAACGAGAGCCATCGGAATAAATGACAATGGACTCATCTAATTTATTGAGAAAAACATGCGAACTCCACAAATCTCTCGAGGGATAAGCCACCGAGAAAAGATTTGAGAAATGGAATTCGGGTAGTAGTCTGTCGTTAACCATATCGATCTCTGGTAAACATGAAGAATAATTACTAAAAATTTGTCGATGTCCCACGATAGAACCGAATAGATTCCATGCCCCAATGCACCTCAGACGATAAGCTGCAGAACAGGCTGTTCCTAGAATAAAGGTGCGTAACTGAGGCAAGGAAAGAATGGATTCCATAGCGAGAAGTGGAGTCGAGGACATAGCCCCCGTAATGGCTCTGCAAGCAAGGTTTTGTAGGCCATTAAGCTTGGCTACAGAAGCCCTCAGGTCAACTACTGGCCACCACACTATAGAGGCATACGATAGTAGCGGTAGGACCAGTGATTTATAGATAAAAGAAAGCATCCTAGGGCTTAAGCCCCAGGATTTCCCAAAAGCTCTTCTACATTGCCAAAAAATGGCAGTAGCTTTTTGAAGCTTGTAGTCCAGGTGATTCTTCCAGGAAAGTTTACTATCCAGGATAACACCAAGGTGCTTGACGTGGTCACATTTTGTGATCGTTCTCCCAAAAAGGGAGGGAACAGAAAATTCAAGAGTATTCCTCTTCTTTGTAAAGACAATTAAATCAGTTTTAGAAGGGTTGACGTGAAGACCCTTCTCAACACACCATGCCTCCACAATAGTCAAAGCATGTTGAGTTAGGTCGGATAAAACACTGAGATGTTTGCCTGAGACTGTCAGAACAAGATCATCATCGTAGCTCTGAGCAATGTAGCCAGATTGCTGCAGTTTCACAAGCAATTCGTCAATGACCAAAAGCCACAGCAGAGGTGAGAGCACACCTCCCTGAGGACAGCCTTTGGTGACCTTAACAGAAACTAACACACCATCCAGCTCCGCCTCCACAGTGCGAGACTTAAGCATGGATTCAATCCATAGGATAATGGTGCGATCAATACCAAAATTGGTACAGGCAGTAGTGATCGTAGCAAACGAAGTGCTATCGAAAGCTCCCGCAATATCCAGGAAAGTACCCACAAGAAACTCTTTATTATAAAGGGATTTTTCAATCCTGATTACAAGTTCATGTAGGGCGGTTTCACAGGACTTACCGACTCTATAAGCATGCTGCATGTTACTGAGTGGGGATGTGATTAGAAAGTGATCTCTAATGAATCTATCGACAATTCTTTCCAGAGCTTTAAGAAAAGTTGAGGATAGACTAATAGGCCGAAAGGACTTAGGATCCGTATAATCGGACTTACCAGCTTTCGGGATAAAAACAACTCTACTTCTGCTCCAAGAATTTGGAACAGTGCTAAAAGCAATGCACGCTTGAAAAAGGTGGAGCAAATGATACTGAATTTGAGGAAAACCCCGCTGTAGTTCAGCAGGAAAGATACCATCAGGACCGCCAGCCTTATAAGATGCAAAGGAAAATAGGCTCCATCGCAAGACATCATGATTGATCAGCTTGTGAGCCAAACTCCAATCGGGACTCGCAACAGACGTCCTAGTGAGATCGGCTGCAACATCATCCGAGTTGACGATATCACAACCAGGAAAATGAGCCGAAAGGAGCAGCTCACCAATTTCCTTGTTGGAGTAGGTAAGCTGTCCGTCCGGTAGACGAAGAGAATCCAGTTTACACGTACTGTTCTTAGCTAAAGCTTTATTGAGTCCAGCGAAAGCAGAAAGACTGTTAATTTCCTCGCAGAAGTTCAACCACGCGGCTTTTTGAGCGGATCTTAGACTTTTTTTATATTCCTTTTGAGATAACAAGAAGTTATCCCAGTCAATCTGTTGCTTAGACCTTTTTGCTTTGTTCTTCAGTTTCCTAGTAGATTTCCTTAATTTCTTAAGGTCAGAGTTCCAAAAAGGTTTGTTCCGAATCTTTTGATTAGTGATAAGAGGACATGATTTATCAAAGGCTATCGTAATTGCCAATGCAAGTGACGATGCTTGATCCTCAATGTCCTTCCTCGACCGAATAACCCTCGGTGGCGCAAGTAAAGAACCAAGCTCGAGAGAGAAAAGACCCCAATCGGTTAATTTCCGATTACGGTAAGGTTTAAGAGGTGGTCGTTTAAGGTTGATATTAAACGAAATACACCTGTGATCAGAGGTGAGGATGTCATCCGTCACTCTCCAGTCTAAAATTAAATCAATAATGGACATGGAGCATAAACTAATGTCAATCACCTCCTGCCGGATAGAGTTGACAAAAGTAGGCTCACTTCCAGTATTGAGAATCTCAAGCTCAGAGGAGCTTATATAATTAAACAGCGAAGAACCCCTGTGATTAATGTTCGTACTACCCTAGATCGAGTGATGAGCATTAGCATCACAACCGATCACCAAAGGGGTACGCTTGTTCTTACACCATGTCATAAGATTAGTGAGTTCCTCAGAGGGAGGAGGTGAAGAGGAGTCATACGGCAAATAAACTGAGGCGATGACCAATTTAATGCAGGAATTAGCGGATACCAGAGTAATAAGTACAGCCGTAATATCGGCCGAGCTACACTCGTGAATAAGAACTGCATTGATATTATTGCCAATAAAAATGCACGCTCGGGTTTTATTGACAGAATTCTTACAGAAGATACTGCCATTAAATAAGTTCAATCCAGAGACAGCATTATCAAGAAGATATGGTTCCTGGATTAGACAAATATCTGTATGCATTACAGAAAGCAACTTCCTTAACTCAAAAGAAGCAGACTTACTGTGTTGCAAGTTGATCTGTTTTACTCTAAGGATGGACGACATTGTAGAGTCGGGCAAAAAGAAGAATAAAACCTACGGCCCTGAGATAACCCTGAAACGGATCCTCTCAAGGACGTATTGTAGCGACAATCCGGACCCAGTAATGTGATCGAAGGACTTCTGGTCAACCCTGAACACAATCGATTGGCGATTGGCCTCTCGCTTGTATCGGATAACCTTCCATCCAGTAGTCGATACATTTGGATTCATTATGCCGATGTTCATGGTAACTACACTCGGATTCTCAGGTGGCCCAGGAATCCATGAGTGCAATATCAAAGGTTTTGGGGGCTCACCAACCGAAAGTTGACAACCCTCCCAGACGTCCTTGATTCTGTCGATTTCCCCACAGAACCAAACGTACGTCTCATCATTGCTTGATTTGCAAATGATGACACCATCGGCCAGGTAGCAACCTAGCAATTGCGGTACAAAACCGGAGGATTTAGCCGTCTCGAGAATTCGACGACCAAGCTCTTTGCGGAAAAGACGCAGATTTTCCTCATTAAGAGTAATGGCTGCGTTCATTTCCCGCACACAGAATTTTTTGGCTTTATCACCGGCTACTATTTCCGCGTACGTTCGCGGTTTTTTTGCGCACATTTTAGGTGTAGTGCCTGATGCTGAACTGGGCCTTTTGGGTGTACCCGAAGAGCCAGGCTCCTCGGAGATTGCACCCAATGCCAGTCCGGACAGCTTCTTTTGCAAACGTTGGCGGCGACGTTTGCCAATCCGCTTAACTTTACCGCGATGGCTTGGCTCCCTAATAGAGCCCTCACCACCCGAAAGTAGTAGGGCATTCTCCGAACCCGAAATGATTTCTGAGTTGAAACCGTCAGCACTTATTATGCTGAGGTCATCAAACTCTAAATCGGACTCATTGACACTCCCCATGGTAAATTTCCAGGTTTACGATGACGTTGGTCCTGAAAACAGAGAGAAGGCTAGAGCAAATCCAAAACCGAAAAACACGAGGTCCCGAAAGCCCAACCAAGCAAGACACATGCAAAAAAAACTATACGTGAATCAGAAAACGTGCAAAGAAAGAACATACAGCAGAGAGAACCGGAACGGTATTCGCAAGAAACCAAAAAAAAAATAAAGGATATGGAAAAATTAAGCAACGGAAGCTGAAAGTCATAAGGTAAAAAAAAAAAAAAGAATAAATAAATAAATAGGAAATACAGTAATCTATAACAGAAAAAAAAACTAAATATGGAAAAACGGTATACTCATCTGTTGTCATAATCGTTATAGAGCATGACTCCTAGACCACATGCAACTACACAAGCACAATTACAAAAAAGAAAAAAAATAATAATGTAACTGATTTGACGGTAAACATAAAAGCACTAAAAAAAACACAAATTAAAAGCGTTTGGTTATGCACAAACGTTGCAAAACTCTGCATAATACCGTTCCCGTTATCAGAAACTAAACACAATTTAAATTAACTAAGAAACTAAACGCAATTTAAATTAACTAACTGGAAATGAATATGAATTAGCACTACACACAAACCACCGTTAAAACGGTCACAAGAACCTGAAACCCACAAATGAACAATGGAAAAAAAAAACACATCTAGAAATTTCACTGTAAATTACACTACGAATGCACTGGAATAATAGAATTCACTAATAGTTAATAGTTATGATCACTTGCACTTAATTAAGAATATATTTTATTTTAAGTAAATAATTATAATATTATATGCAAATATATCAATAAAAATATATGTATAATGATTAATCACTAGCACTGACGCACCGGTAAATCGAACAAAAAAAAAAGTAAAAATATATTGAATAAAATACAATACAATACTATAAGTAGATGTTTACACATCGGAGGTTGACGATAGAATCTTCCACCCTAACTTAACCTAACCTAACCTTGTGCTTTTTTTCATATATTGCGGTCTTTTATATTCTATGAATTATATTCTTTTACATAATATTATTGCAATTGGCCTTTGTGGTCGGGACTCACATGTCTCGTAAGCCTAAATTGCTAGAATATATTTTCCAAGAATACCACTACAGTATCCTTTACTTGTCGGAGGAGGCGACTAAACGATTGGATCGCTGGGCTACCGACGCGTACCGCCAAAACAACACTGGACCCCCGGCCACGTACCCTGACACGAGATTTTGGGTCTCCCAGTATTTAATGAAACCAGTATCGGCTGGACTCGTTGCTCTTCAAGAAATTCCCTGAACTAAAAGTGGATAGCATGCGTCCAATGGCTATACGTTGTTACAGTGGAAATGACCTCCGAAATTATTGAGGTAGACTACTTCTTGGATTTTCAAGCAGCTCATAACCGATTGTGTATTAACTTCGTTTGTCTATAATATATGTACATGCGCCCACAAAAATTAACCAGCCCCAGGATAAAGACTGATTTTACAATAACTTGACGATCTGATGCGATCTATATCCGGACATGATATTAGAATGGTAATTGGGGTGTTTAATGCTAGAGCTGCCAGAAATCAGGCCGACTTGTGTGAAAACATATAGGTCCGTACTACCGGCACAAAACAGCGCGATAATGGTGAGAGAATGATGTACTTTGCAACTACTCACGATTTTCTATTAGCAAGCACATTGTTCCCTCACGAACAAATACATTTAGAAACATAGACAAGTTCCTGCAGCCAAATTGACCACGTGTGCGATCGTAGAAGTTTTCGCAAAAATCCGGGAACACGGTGAAACGCATGGTATTCGTTTCAACTGTGAAGGTCTGATAAATGAAGATTAAAAGAAACGATATCAGGATGTTGTCAGCGACCACATTGAGGAAGCTATAATTATCAGTCTGAATGTGTGAACTCTTGTGTGAACTGAAAACTTCGGCTGTCAGTGCTGCTCAACAGACTTTAGGTATAGTGAAAGTTAGACCTAAAAATGATTGGTTTGATAACGATTGTCGTCTTGCAGTTGAGCAACAAAATAAAGCCCTAGGGAAGTGCAATCACGTCTCACAATCGGACCTTGCCCGAAGATATACGAAAATAAACCAAGAACAAATTGTACATATTACATTTGGAAAATTCCAACAGAAATTTCCAGTCCAACGAGATATACAGAATAGCAAATTACACTCCAATGGAATGGAATTTTTCCAGTGGAAGTTTTTAAACCGAGTTACAGAATAGACATGATTATGTGAATATACGTATGTGATACGAATGTGAGAAAAGAACTTTACACCTAATATTAATAAATAATTATATAAAAGTGCATATACGACCAACGACTAAATACAGTCTATCTATTATATTCTGAATGAATAGACATGATTATGTGAATATACGTATGTGATACGAATGTGAGAAAAGAACTTTACACCTAATATTAATAAATAATTATATAAAAGTGCATATACGACCAACGACTAAATACAGTCTATCTATTATATTCTTTGATCTAATAGCAGTTTCAGTGAAAGACCACTGTATCAGTCAGCTAATTAACCAGCGAATAAGACCAGCTTACATGCCAAAGAAATAGCTCTACCAAAAATTTATAAATGTATACTATTAACTTTGGTATATAGTAGTAATTACTGATGAAACGATTAAAGATGATAGTAATCAATCAAGACGAGCCATCGCGGCTTCGGACAATGGGTACAATGTTATTCAGTTATCTCATATACAATATAGTTTTTTTTTGCATATTTTCCTAATTTCTTTTGTTTTTGCTTAATTCCGATTAGATGTGGTTGTTTTTTAACGTTAATTATTTGTAGAAGGATCCAGACCCTGGAAGCGCTTTCACATGTCTACGCACATGTTACAGGTAAATCAAATTTTATAAATTCGTATTTGTTAAAATAACCAAGCAAATTGATTCAACCGCACCAAAAAATCTTATATTTAAAAAACTTTAAATGCTTTAACTAAATGTTGACTAAATGTAAACGATTAAAGATGATAGTAATCAATCAAGACGAGCCATCGCGGCTTCGGACAATGGGTACAATGTTATTCAGTTATCTCATATACAATATAGTTTTTTTTTGCATATTTTCCTAATTTCTTTTGTTTTTGCTTAATTCCGATTAGATGTGGTTGTTTTTTAACGTTAATTATTTGTAGAAGGATCCAGACCCTGGAAGCGCTTTCACATGTCTACGCACATGTTACAGGTAAATCAAATTTTATAAATTCGTATTTGTTAAAATAACCAAGCAAATTGATTCAACCGCACCAAAAAATCTTATATTTAAAAAACTTTAAATGCTTTAACTAAAGTCCTTTTTCCTGAGTGAAGGTTTCTATATAAAATGAAACAATACGGTTACATGATATAATCAATTCAATTTTATACCGCGCACCAAACTTGAAATACTAATAAACAATATTTGACATTAAACTGACAAAAGTTAATCAGATCAACAGTAATTTTACAATCCTCGACTTAAATTTAATTTACATTTGTTCAAATTAAATGTTGAAATTTTTAATAATTCCGATATTGTATTATTGGTTTATATAGCTAGCTATATACACTAATGCAAACCCTTTCAAATCAATTAGAATTAATCTAAAATTTCGGAAATTTTTACATTTCTTTATCTGTTTGGCAGCAAAAGACGTGAAGAGATGAGGGCACGAAGAAATGAAAAATAGCGAAAAATTTAATTAATGCGATAAAAAAAATGTTTTTGCTGTTGGATTGTATTTTTTTTTGATTAATATAAAAAGTATATATATATATATATATATATATATATATATATATATGTATGCGTATATATAGGTAATACCTTTTTCATTATTTTCTTGGGTTGGCCCAATTTTTTTTTGTTGCCTTCACCAAAAGCACAACAAAAAAGTAATTAAAATATAAATCTTTCAAACCTTTTCGGAACGAAATGGAAAAACACAGAAAGAACATTGACGATGAAAATCTTCTTATGTTGTGTAGGTATAGGTATATATAGACGAAATATTTCGTGAACAACTTTTTCGGTTTTTGTTTTTGTTCTGAAGGCTCGCAGGAAATTTTAAATTCAACATTTCGCGTGTAACTAGGGTACGATTTAGGGAAATATTTTCATTTTGTATTTTAAATAAAATTTTTATCTTAAGTGTTTTTAATAATTCAGCACAACAACAAAATACATAATTTCAAATCACTTGATGGATTAAATGAGAAAAATTAGCATTATTTAATTATAAATTATTATTATTATTGTTATGCGTCTTTGAAACAAATTCAATAAAGTGAATAATAAGTTCTTGTTTAATTTGTATCATTCTTGCTGTAACAACACGTTTTTAAATTGTTTAAAGCACATCAGAGCAATAATCCAAGAAAAAATGACAAACGGAAATTCGTGAAACTATATAAGACCAAGTTTTTGTTAACATATAGTCATTGGTATCGTATAGACTAGATAGATAGAACGAAGAATGATTGTAAAACCGGAATCAATATAAAATTTACTCAACTTTCCTAAACTACAACTTGTCTATATAGTTGAGTATAAAACTTTTCCAAAGCACATAATTTTATTATTATTGAAACATTTTAACATAAATTTTAATACTATATCCATTACAGTACAATTACTAAACAAAAAAAACATAATCATAGAAATTAAATTATTATAACATGAAATATAACAAAACTGTGCGGTTACTTTTTTCATAAAATATATGTTGCTCATGCAATCGTCTCGTAATAATATTTCCAACTACCGGTACATATAACTAGTTAGTTATATAGAAACTAATATCAATTTTCCAATAAAGCATAAATCATAAATTTTTATGTACTGTTTATTTATATATGTTAATATTGTATGGTGCATGTTATGTATAACTTGGGTGCAGGAAGCAAAAAATAAAAAATAAAAATCCGCACAATAAATTTGAGATGGGATATATACATGTATGTACATATGTATATATTGCATGTAAGAATACGAAATACATAAACATCAATCATATAAGTTATAATGTATTTTTATGATATATATAGCTAAGTAGTTTTGAGTGGGTGAAACAGTGTTCTATATAATCATCCTATACTGGCTTTTTATTGCTGCACATATAGGAGGTATATGGAGAGTTAACTATTATATTTCAGCACACCATATAATTTCGCAAATGTTTATTACCGCGGTGTATGTGTCCGTCTAATAAAACGAATTTTAAATTCTATATTAGATGAAATATTGGTATATAATCGTTGATTGATTGGATAAGTGCATTTCGTGTTAAGGTTTCCTCTATATACGTACATTAAAATATATAAAACGTATAATGTATGTATAAAAGGATCAAATTCACAATAATATTTATAAGGCTAGTTGATCGAGCACATGATAAAACACCCTCTATAATTGTCCGATACGATTTCATCAGCTCATCATGTTAAAACACAAAATAGAAAATACTATTAAATTATATATGCCCCTAAATGTTGATTAACTTAATCTTAAATATTTTACCGATGTTGTTGTTGTCAATCACATTTTGTTGTTGTCAATAATTTATATTAAGCGCCTATTTCAATATAGTACAGTTGCTGTATGGAAAGATTGTTGATGTATAATTATGTAACAATACCTACTTTTTTTACTGATCAATTTAAATGATTAGTTTGAATTGAAAATATGTTTTTAGGACTTTAGTCCGACTTTATTTACTATCAAACTTAAAGTAACTTAATTTTAATTACAATTTCTTTTATATATCAAATGCTAGATTACAAAATGTGGCAAAATACAAAAACGCTAAGAGCACGTTTCTTGCATGTTTTGTTTACATGTTGTTGCTGCATATTTTGATGAATAATGAAATCGTTCTCTTCCCCATTTAAAAAATCCTCGTCTCGTGGATTATAAATCTAAGTGGATTGGTTGTATTTCAAGTGGTGGTTTGATTGGTGACCATCTTCATGTTGCGTTTGTTGTTATGATGTACCGTGTCCAATTTTAGAACTCTTCCATCGAATATATAAATTGTGTTGTTATTCCATAGATTTAGTTTGATTTCTTGTTCCGTGATATTTGCCTGTAGCACTGGTGGTAGTATTTTAAAATGTTTTTATGCCATATACATATTTTATGTTGATTTATTAGAATCTCGTCATACTCTATATATAGGTGCACCTGTTTATTGTCCTTGATTATTGACCTAGCTTTAATATGATGAAAATCCTTGCTTGATTGACACAATCGGGGTGTTGTATTGGTATATGTTTAGGGACGTACATATTGTCCAAAGACACGAACTAAAAGGAAGTAGTGCTTATTTAGCTAAGTTTTTAATATGCGTTTTATGTATTCTTCTTCCAGAGGTTGTTGTCATTTTTCTCCGTTTTATTTAATGAACGAGATATGACGGTATTGGATAGGTGTCCGAGATTGTTACAGAATTCAATCTTTTGAAGTCAATCATCGTCCGGTATTTCTTGATCGCTGGCGCATCCATTTTCGTCTCGACAACCCAAATTGGTCAATTGTAAGAGCTTTTATCTAGCGCCATCAGTTTTTTTTTCCCGCTCGATAATTTCTGTTCTCATTTTAATTGAATACGGGTACGATTTGGTGTAAATCGGTTCCTCAGTTGTTGTTTTAATTTCCGCTTATACGTTTGTGTCAATAATTTCACTTTCAATAAGATTACTTTCAATTTTTCTTAGTTGAATTCTGAATTTTTCGTCTTAATGGTTATCCCTATAGTTTCAATATTGTTGACTTGGCGTGATTAACTTCGCTTTCAATGGAATTTCGATGCCTGGTGAGAAAGTGATAATGTTTTCTTTTCTATATATCAATTACTGCCTCTACTTTTTTTTAGAGTATCATCGCCAATTATGAGCGCCAATTAAAATCAAAAAACAAATTATTAGTACTGGAAGGAATGTCGCATTCTTCGTGAAATATATTTATCATTATTGTCAGTTGTGAATACAAGATCCAGAAATTTACCTCGGGTTGGCTGAATAGGTAAATGGAGTATGAACAAGGGGTAAACGGGTATATGTATAAAACGATGGTTGGAAAAAGAGGTACTAAACTAATTATCATTCATTACAGTGTATATCCACAGTTCAAATATATGGAATTAATAATAATAAATTGAACTAAATTTCAGGCTCTCTGCCAGTTAAACTTAAATTTAAATTAATTAATTAAGGGTTAGAAGGCAGAATAAAGTAAATCGTAACTAATTTGAGTTTAATTTTCGGGAGTATCTCATAAGTCTAGCAAACTAATAAATTTTATTTCATAAAATGTGATGCCGTTAAAAATTATAAAAGTTGATTAGAACCGAGTCAATTTCTCTCATATACTTACTGAATCTATCCAAATCCTCTTTATGTTATGTGTACACGGGAGGCTTGGCCATCTCCGGGTGATCCTGCTTAATGCTTGATCGAACATTCCAATCAAATCAAATCAAATCTGGAAACACACCCTTTTGTACAGGAATAACGCCGACTAAACTATAAAAAACACAATTGAAAGTTGGCCTAAATCTAAATATAAGATAAATAATTGGCTAAATAGATTTTATGCATATAATTTAACTAATTTTCCAAATCACAATCGACTTAACCAATATTTTTAAACGGAAACCTCAATTTTCATCAATTGGGATATTTTCTTCATAATTCTTCAAATAATTGGACAAAACTACATAATTTTTTTGGTTAATATTTTGTACATATATCCAAAAAATTACTTGTATTACTTTGCTATATTCAACAAGTTGTTTTTAAAATAACCGCAATTTAGTAATTTGATGATGAACGTTTTTAAAACCAAAACTTTGGTTAATTTTTGAATCAAGCCTTAGGTTGTTTGGTTTAGTTTAGCCTAATTTTCCTCTTGGTAAATTTATAGAATTGAGGTAATAAAAATTTTAAAACGGGCCCTGTCAACGCCCTAACCATTACCAGTATATAATAAAAACAAATCATGTGCCTTCCAGTTATTTTCACTAATGATTACTTAACCATTGTTGTGAGAAATTGTTTTTTTTTCTATATATACCATCTCTTGATGCGGTGACATTTTATGACATGAGCAATTTTCTTATTTATTTTTTATTTTTTTAAACAAGAATAATAATAAACAAAATAAATATAAATCTACGAAGGAGAAAAAAAAATTAAGCTTATCTATCATCCAATCCTCGGTATAATATATGCCAAGGGAACCAAATAGCTACATGTATACATATGTGTTTATACCACGACGAGGAAAGCAAAGCAAAAAATAATAGGAAGGAACCACAAAAAATGAGATGCTAAGAAATGAGATTGTCATCAAATTATACATTATTTTTATGAGGTTTTATAGATCGGGGATGATATTAAAATTAGATTACGTATATATGTATGTATGAAATTCGTGAATATACACATATATGCTTTTTGCACGCTAGGATATATAAATTTTTATGTTTATACATATTTTGCGAGTGGATAAATATGTATATACACGAATATACGAGTATTTTATACGATAAAATTTAGGTTTTCAAAATATAAATTCGATTTAAATTTTAAACCATTAAATTGTATATTTGTATATCGTATTTTAGAAGTTTGACAATTTGCTCATAAATAAAAACTATGCTTATTTAGGATAAACATACCTTGGCCATTTTTATTTCCAATGTTAAATTTTATTTATTATAATTATCGTCATTCGTCCCTATATTCATAGGATACGAGTCTTGTGCAAATTGTGACCATTTTAATCCCAACGTCTGTATGGATCTTGCAATTTCGGATATGTCACCGAGCATTTGTAATACAGCGAAGTATTTTTGATTGGGTTGGTTGTAAAAGATCTATATTTGATGCGCTTGTACAGCCCTATAGCTGAATTCCATACGTCCATATAGGAATTAGGATCATTTTGTATTGTATAGAACCTTGCATTCTAGGCAAAATTTTGATTTTCTTCGGTACATTTATGAAAATTTTATGAAATAGGTCCCTTATTATTTTAGCACTAATTATTATTAATCCAAAATTAATTAAAAAAAAACCTTAAAAATAATTAAAAAGAACTGACACTGTACTTTTTTATTTTAATTTTATTTTTATTATATTCCGCCCACATTGATTTTACGTCCAAATTGCACGACGGTAAAAATCCATCCATATATACAGTAAAAAATCTTCTCGTAAGTTCATTAAAATTTTCGTCGTTTAGAACTCAATGTATATCTATATCAAAAATCTATATTCAGTTTTATTTTTGCGATGTAAACTCGATTGAAGTTTAAAATATAAAATTCTAAGAAGAAATATTTAATCCGAATTCCGATTAAATCTAAAATGTCAAAATTTTATACCAATTTAAATTAATTACATATAAAAAAAATAATTTCCGAATTTTACTCACTGATTGTAACTAGCTAACAATTAAAGTTTTAAATTGGATTTCAACATTTGATGGTCTGAATTAAAGGTTCAAAGTCAGAATTCTAAATTAAATATTTAATAATAGAAGTTTCAAATACAAAATTTATAGAAACAATCCTATTTTCCGGTGATCAAAAAATTTTCAAATCTATATAAATTATACTTGAAATTATAAAAAATCGAAAGTCCATCCAAATTAAAGATATAAAAAAAATTTGGAATTTGAACGTCAGTAAAATTCGTTACATTTGGAATTTTTAAGACATAAAACCCCGTAACAGTTAAAATTTATAAAAAAAAAAAAATCTTATAATTTGGAAACTCTGAATATTTAATTATGTATTGCATTCCAAACGCAAAACGGCTTTTTATTAATTAGAATATGACATTCAAATGTTAATTCGAATTATAATATAAAATTCAGATCTTTAAAATAACAATTTCATTATTTGAATTTCAATAAATTTCATGAAAAATCGAATTTTGCAGAGATCAAAATTTTTTTAATATTCCGTAACAATTAAAATCGAAATTAGTAAAAATTTTAATTTTAAAATTAGAATTTCGAATTCTAAAGTTTTAATTACTTATTCTTATACCAAGAAGGGCATTTCTAAAAATCAATTAAACATTTGATATTCATTCCTCAATGAAGTTTATACACCAAATTTATTGTTTAAAATATATCAGTCGAATTTGGATAAAATTCATCATAACTCAAAATTTTCAACATTATAAATTTTCAATGAATAAAAATTACTTTGTTCTAATTAAAATTAAAATTTAGTAAAACTAAAAAAAAAAATTAAATTAAAAACAAAATTACAATTTTCATTTAATAAAATTCGCCAAATTTCGATATTTTGAAGAAATTCAAAAATTTTCAAAATTATGTAACGATTAAAATTTATAAATAACCTTAAAATTTTGAATTCTGAAAATTTAAAAATTTAAATATTTAAATTTTAAACGCAAAATGGTATTTCTACAATTGGATTATAACATTTGATAGGCCGAATTGAAGTTTATAATTCAGAATTCTAAAATAAACTTCATTAAATCGATAAAATAAATCAACATTTGTAACATAAAAATTCTCAAAATTCCATAACAATTGAAATTATAAAAATGTAGAAAATTTGAATTCTGGACATTTTCTGCGATATGGCTAAAAGTATAGTTTACCCACGAATCTAAATAGTTAATCATCAACATTTTAAACCCAGGACTGTTTTTTTAAATTCGGTTTTGACAAGGATAATCCGAACGTTTAAAATTTTCTTAGAAAATATTTTCTTCTAAATCTGGTTGACCATCTTGTTTTTCAACCTGAACATTTTCATAATATGTAAACTCAACATTTTTTCTAGGTCATTCTAGTAGGGAACTTTTTCATATTATTTTTTTCATGGGTATGATAACTGGTTTTATCGGTTATAGTCGTGTACAAATTGTGTAAATTGACTATATACTTTTAGTAACCCCTTGAAGTTATCCCAGGATTTCATCCCAGGGTTTTTGAAAAATACTTCTGACAAAAAATACCTGCGCCACATTTATCTATAGTACTAAAATTTCTGTCAAGTAATAATAACGATGGCGTAATAGTGGCCAACAACGTCCCAATCACAATTGCTATTAGAAAATAGCCGTGCCTCCAAAAGCTTGGCCAAATAATTTTTTTGTATTTCAGCTTTCTTTGAAAAATTGGTAAATGCGCTCATATATTTATATTACGGTAATTTCAACGGTCAAAAAATTATAAAAGCAGGCGTAATGGTTGTTAACAGGGTTTTTAACTTAATCGCAAAGAGAAAATAACCGTTCTTTTAAAGACTTACCCATAAAGAGTTTATTTTCCACCAAATAAATTTTACATAGTAAAAAAGTCTGGAATGAGTATTTTGATACCAACTGTATATTTTTTTGGTGACCAAAAAGTTTTGGCTACTATAAATGTAAACAAATGAGATGAACCAACTGTTTAAATTATATATGTATTTAAAAAAAGTCTTGAATGGATTATTTAAGGTTGAGCTGTCGCAGAGTTATTTTAAAAAAATCCTGGGATTACTTCAAGGGAGGCCCCCTAGTGCATCTTCACTTTAATATTAAGCAAAATATATCTAAAACTAAATTTTTCACAGTTGCTTTAGCATTAGGAATTCGTTTTTGAATCAGAGTCGCGATAATATTCAAAAAATGATTGCAGTAAATAAATCTAAATACAGTGCTTTTAGCTGGATCTCGATTATCTATACTTCTATACAATACCAGCCATAATACAGAACTTTATTGGAATGGTGTTCAAAATGACATTTTGTTTTTTTCTACACTCGCGTCTCAATGAGCCGTACAATATTGTAATTTATATTTAAAAAAGATGCGTGCTTTTTAAACGTTTTTGCCCACAAATTACACGATGATGGCATACTCACATTTGCTTAAACATCTCTACGATTACCTGTCATTGGTCATCAAAAATTCACTCACTTTTTTTTAGTGCAGGGCATTATTGAAAAATCGAGACGAATAGAAGTAATAATTAAAGTAATCATTTCGCAATAAAATTAGTAAAAATGTACATAATATGTATAGCAGAATTGTTGCTTCCTGATGTTTTTTTTTTCCTGATGTTTAGTAGTCAACTTAATCTTCATTATACGAAGAATATTTGAGAAAACTGCACTAAAATTCATTCTATATGTATATTGAGAAGACTGATTGAGGTTTTATTTTAACGTTTTTAAATTGTATGACCGGCGCTGCGTTGAATATAACATTATCTGGACGCCTACTCAATTCAATGCCCTGCAAAAGTATATTCAAATCCTATATAGTGTCCGGAAGCGCAAAAATTATATCCAATTCATGATAATATATCCCAAATTTAAAACCAACAAAATATAATAAAACTATTTAAATATTTTTAATGAATCTATCTACATAATTGCTAAAATAATATTTAAGAGTGTTTATATGTTAATGACTTAACTATTATAAAAACAATGTTTCTAATTAATATAAACAGTATACGTAACAGAATGAGAGGAATACAACAAAACTTTATTTTGTTTTGTTTTAAACGTAACGTTAGCAGCACCTTAATAAAAGCGTATAAAATGTTTTATTGAATAATAGTTTAACAACGAGAACAGAAAATACCATTTCCTGTTAAACTTTTTAGTTTTTTTTCTCAAAAGCTAAATAAAAAACAAAAATAATAAACGAAAAAATTTAAAGTTTGTTGAGCTTTTAGATATACTTTACTTCCAACATTTTTATACATATAGGTATATGCATAATTATATACGAGTAGATGTATAGAATTCTAGAGACAGAGGCGCAAATAATGAAATAAAGTGAACATTTTTGTCATTAACACGCTATTGTCAACACTCGATTTTTTAATGCAAAAGTATGTTCGTCGATTTAAACATTGTAAGCTTATAAATGCTATATACATAGGTGTTTATTGTTACGTTTTAGCATAATCAAACATAGTTATATCACTAAATTACTTAATTTTACCATAGTTACTTTATCGCACTTTAGCAACGCTATATTACACTTTATAACACATTACTAACTCTATCGCTGTTAAAATTCTACTAATTAACTTATGCCATTTCATCTCGTATTTATGCAATTTGTGCAACCAGAATTCTGAGTTGGCTCTTTTTTAAGGATAACACAAAGTGATCCTCACGTTAGGTTCGATGATGAACCGTTTTTCATTTCGATAGCTAGGCGTAGAACGCGACTTCTGCGCCAGTTCAAGTAAAGCGAACTTCTTAATAGCTTCCTTACCACCGATGAAGGAAAGCGGAGTTGCTGGCTCGGGACCACAAAATTTACGGCGCGATGCAGCTTTATCTAAAAAGTCAGCAAATTCATTTCCCACAACGCCACAATGAGCAGGCACCCACATGAACCTTACTCTCGAATTAGAGCAAAGGAGATTAATGAAGTGTCTCCACTCTTTAACCAGTTTAGATGTAGTCAAAGGGTTTTTAAGGGTATATTGAACACGGCTTTACTATCCGTGTAAATAATAATATCCTTGCCTAAATCACTAAATTTAAACGCCTCAATTGCACTATGGATAAGTGCAATTAATTCGGCTCGAAAAACCGTGCAGTGTTTCACTGATTTCTCGAGAATCTGAGCCCATACTTTGGACAATTGAACCAAACCCTGCATTGACTTCTGAACGAGAGCTATCTGTAAAAAAAACTATCGACTCAGACAACTGTCTATAGAAATCCTGAGAAAGCCACAGTTTTCTCGAGGGGAAAACGACGGAGAATGAATTGGTGAAGTTAAATTCGGGCAATAGCCTGTCATTTCAACCTCCGGAGTATGTGACTTAAACTTATTGAGAATCTGTCTATGCTCTTTACAAGTTCCAAAGGCATTCCATGCCCCAATGTACCTCAGTCGAAACGCAACACAGCACGCCATATACGAAGAATGTAAGACTGCAATTCGGGCAAGTATAGAATAGACTCCATAGCAAGAAGGGGAGCGGGCGACATAGCCCCGGTTATAGCCCTACAGGCTGTCATCTGCATCCCATCAAGCCTTGCGACAGAAGACGTCAGTTTCATAACTGGCCACCACACAACTGCTGCACACGATAGTTAGGGTAAAACCAGTGATTTGTAGATGAATAACATCATTTTGGGAATCAGACCCCAGGAATTGCCAAAGGCCTTTCTGCATTGCCAAACGATAGCAATGGCCTTTTGTAGCTTATAATGAAGGTGAAATTTCCAGGAGAGTTTACTATCTAGAAGAACGCCTAGATGTTTCACGTGCACTGTCCTTGTAATTGCTCTACCAAATAGAGTGGGAACAGATATATTACCACTATCTGTACGTCTGGAAAACACAACCAGATCATTTTTCGAGGGATTGACGTTCAACCCCTTTTCAACACACCAAACTTTCACTTTATTAAAGGCGTTATGCATCAGATCAGATAAGACTTTCAGGTATTTCCAAGAAACTGTCAAAACGAGATCAACAGCGTAGCTTTGTACGATGAACCGAGATCGCTGCAATTTAACAAGTAATTCATCGAGAGCCATGAGCAATGGTGAGAGTACTCCTCCTTGCGGACAGCCTTTGGCTACTTTGACAGACACTGATGAGCCAACTAAATCAGTATAAATTATACGGGACTTGAGCATTGGGTCGATGAATCTAACAATGGTTTGATTAATATAAAAATTGGTACACGCACTCGTGATCGAAGTAAACGAAGTGCTATCAATGTTCAATGTTCCCGCAATATCCAGGAAGGTACCTACAAGAAACTCTTTGTAATTAAGGGATCTGTCGATACTAGTAACGAGTTCATGTAGTGCAGTTTCGCAGGACATGCCAGCTCTGTAAGCATGTTGCACGTTACTAATAAAAATGTCGATGATCCTCTCTAAAGCTTTAAGAAAAGTAGAGGTCAGACTAATGGGCTTAAAAGCTTTAGGGTCGGTATAATCGGACTTGTCAGCTTTATGTATGAAAACTACCCTACTTCTGCTCCAGGATCGTGGTACAGTACTAAACGCAAAGCACGCCTGGAACAAATTGAGCAGGTGAGTACGGATGGGTAGAAAACAATCAGTAGGTAAAACTCCGTCAGGACCACTTGATTTGAACGGTGCAAACGAGAAAACACTCCAGTTTTGAACATCAGTAGTGATCAGTCTACGGGCTAAGTTCCAATCCGGCGTACCGACAAAAATATCAAGAGGCTCGGAGGTAACCACACTCGAATCAACAGTGTCACCTTCAGGAAAATATGGACAGACAAAAGTAGCTCACTAACTTCTCGCCTGCAGGAGGTGAGTTTCCCGGAAGGTAGGTGAAAGCTATCAGGCTTGCAAGTATCATTCTTATCCAGAGTTTTGTTAAGTCTGGCGAGAACAGATAATCTATGAATTTCCTCACAGAAATTTTTCCATCTTAGGCTTTTTTTATAGATTTTTTGAGTTACCAAAAATCGATTCGTACTTACTATGGGTATTTTGGGTAGGCTTAGTATATGGTTTATCTTGCAATATTATGATGAGTTATGGTATGCTTATACCAAATTTTAATAATTTTCTATTATTTAAAGTTGAGTTTAATAGAATTTTATTTTTGTTTTATTTATTAATTGTAATTTATTGTTTAGACAGCCGAAGTTTTAAATACTTAATTAAAACATAATAAATAATACTTCCGCCCGAATGTGTGCTATTTATTTTTACATCACATTCAGCGAAAATTAAAAGTTAGGGCACTTTTAGTAAAAACTCCCACATCGTCATTAATTTAATTTAATCAATTAGCTTATGATACTCGTAATGTGAAAAAAAAATCACTAGAACGTTTTTATATGGAGTCGTCAACTAATTCTTCAACGTACAGAAACCCAGGCCCTTATTATGAATATTTTCGATTTCGAATTTTTTCGATTATAAAAAATTCGATCCGCCGCGGATTTGCCTTATTATGAAACTTGTTATCGAATTTTTCCGAAATCGAATTTGCACAACAAATCACAACAACACTAATTTGACAGCAGATGTTTCTTATTTTCCGATGGGTTAGTATATTATACGTTGCTTAAAGCGTCTCGTGTGAATTAAAAATTATTTTATAATAAATATACGTATATAACATTAATAATTTTAAATAAAAATATTCGTCTTTAAATGGCCAGTATTGTTTTTTTGCCCGTTGGAGTGATGAGGATTCTCAAGATGAAGTGACGCCGATGACCATAAGAAAGCGTTATTCTCATGAAAATAATTTATTAAAACAATTTAATTTTTATTTTAATTTTCTTTTTATTTTAAAAATTGCAAACATATGTTTAAATATATAAATATATTTATAATAAACCTTACATTGTAAATGTTTTTATATGTTTTTATTTCACGATAGCATTAACTAAACAACGATCGAATTTGAAATTCGTCATCTAAATAGCAGTCGAATTTTGCCATGTGCTTTCGGAAAAATTCGATTTGATGTTTTTTTTTAGTTTCATAATATGGCGGATTTTTTCGATAACTTGTGAGTTCGGAAAAATACGCCTCGAATTTTTTTTTTAGTTTCATAATGGGGCTAATTTTTGAGATATCGAAAAAATCCGAAATCGAAAAATTTCATAATAAGGGCCCCGTTCATAATCGAACAAAATTGGTTCGAATTCGTATTGCGGAGTAAGAGAAATTTCACAATGTATCATATAGACACAAATTCGTAATAAAATTATTCGAATTGTTATTCAAAAATACCGTAATAATAAAATGGTACGAATTCGTACCATTCATACAATTTTTATACGAATTTGTATTCAGGAATTGTATCCTAGTGCTGGGATTTCACGACCAAAATTGTATTCTATTTCGTAATCAATTCCGCAATTTCTATTGTGATCATCGCCTACTCGATTTTATTTCTATAAATTCATTTGATAAAATATCACCAATATTTTTATTTTCGATGGCACGTGAATAGAGGAAAAAGAGATAGTTTGCAAATTTATTCTAACAGGCTGAGGCCGCAGTAGAAAAAACGTAATTGAAAAAACGCAATGGAGCACAATTTTGTTCGTGAAAAAAGAGACACAAACGTCTATCGAATATCGAAAATGTGAAGGTCGAACATCCCAGTACTGGATTCTCACTTTAATGAGGTTTTCGATTTCTTCGTCGACTACTGTGCTCTCAGTTCTATCCTTTAGAGTTTTTTTTTTAGAAACAAATTTATGGTTGCTTATTTTTTTATGTAGAAGACGAATCTGAAAAATGTATTAATTACCCTGCACTATAATGTTAATACCACCATTAAATAGCCCCTTCGAAATTCATTTTTAAGATATGCGCTAAACATAGTAAAGTTCATCAAACTTATTAAATCTTTTTTCAATATTTAAATATCGCAAATCTTTTCTTCCATTTAATAGCATAATCTTCATAAATCTTAGTATTATACATAAACTTGAAATAATAAAGTTTTCCCAAATGCCACTAATAAGTGTTCAAAATTGTATCACTGTTGCGCGGTTTAACTACACATATATATGTACACATATACGTATGTATTATGTATTATGTACATAAGCATATATACTACATCCAGATGCCTGTATACATATTTATTCCGAAGAACACTTAAATGAAAAACTTTTTTTTTTATCGAATACATTACAAAAGAAAAACCGAACCGAAATTATTTAGGGATTAATTACAAGGATTCCATTTGATTGATTGATTTGGTAATTTCAGTCTATATAATATGTGGTTCTTTATATTTATGTATATATATGTACATATATGACGAATTAACCCAAAATAATATAACATACATACATACATATTGAAGATAGAAGAGTATGTATATACATATACACATATTTCTAGAGCAAAAGTATAATATAGGGAAGAATGATTAATTAATTTCACATATATAGACTTGTCGAGAGTCGCTATATATTTATTAGTTTTTGTGGTCCATCGATTTTCAGCATCCAAGTGAAAATAAAGGATAAACATTTTCTATTATTGTTTTTCGTATATATTTGTTGTTGTTGTTACATTGAATTAGTTTAGTGATCCAAAGTAAAATAAAAAATCTCTTAAATAAGAAAAATTATTTGGTTTGACATGGAAGAAAATGAATTGATTGTTTTAAGCTATATATAACCCCGCACTAAGAAAGATGAAAACCGTATACTATAACCGCCTTGTTATAGTATCCCAGACCTTTTTCCCAAGAAAATTTTGAAAAAATTTCTAACAACTCGAGCGTAGAAAATTCATCCCAGACATTTTAAAATTGTGGTTCTCTTCGTCATTTAAAAATGTATACAGCGGTGATAATTTTTTTAACGTCCTAATTGTCTCTAGATAACCAGTATGAAATTTGATTACACAAAATATACAAATTTATGCGAGTGTACATAAATTCTTAACAGTGGGTATGTATATAATTTCAGTTTGGAGCAAAATATAAATCCAGATCTCCTGTATAATTGCGTCATACAAAAATTGTCAAAAATCATAAAAAAATGCGTCGAACAAAATTAATCGAATAACCTATTCTATACAAAATTTCGATAGTATTTGTATTTCGCTCTTAAATAAAATAACCGTTTTCGGATATTGTAAGCAATCCGTTGGAAAAAATAAAAAAAATATAGTAGTTGGCCTTAGAGAACTTAACAATTCCGTACTTGGCGACATTTGGGATAGACACGATTTTAAAAGAGTATATACCTTCAGATCAGAAATTGATTTGCCTAATCTAGCAAACAATTATGGCACGAAGTTGTTTTCAATTGTTTTTCATATTTTGTCTCTCTGTACTTCTAATCTGACGGTATATTTTCATACACCTCAAAAGTTGGAAGAAGATAAATGTTTGCATATTCAGTATAGTCATGTCGCTCACTAGCTCTATAGATGTGCAGCCTTGGTTGTCATACAAACGAAATAGCGAGGGGTCCTGCAAAATCCACTCCCGTTGAAACGAAATAATTTGGTGATGGTCACTCTAGTTTGCTGTAATTGTCCCATAAGTTGTTGTTGTTGTTGTGTGCCAATGACTGCACGAACTGCATCCATTGCATCTCATGATGTGATATGTTTGCCTTAATATTGTCATCAAAACCTTAGGACCTGCATGCAGCTGATTGATATGTTCATCTCGTATAATTATTGTCGTTATATGTGATGATTGGCTGGAATGATTATTGGATGCTTCATCTCGTATGGAATATCCGCATTATTCAATCTGCTACCAACTCTCAATAAAACCGTTTTTATCTATACAAATGGAAAAAGACTCGTCAATTGTTAGCGATTGATTTATTATTAATTAGCGACTCTGGTTGACGCTCAGCAGCTTTGGAAATTTAGAATATCTTTCGAAGAGGCAGGAAGACCAATCGTAGCTGGATTGAATGAACCAATGCGATCGAGTTTATTTTTTGTTCCCTTAATGCCACTTCTGAAAGTTTCTGTGGTCTAAATTAAACTTAGCCAATGGGACTCTGATGTTCCGGAGGTACACCTCGCGAAGCGCAGTTAGCTGGGTTATTGGTTGATGGTTCAATTGACTACAGTTTGTGTGATGTAGGATATATATGACACTCTATTGGATAACAATGTCTGCCATTTCCTTGGACGATAGGCAATCCAGCACTATAGTTCCGTCAGTCCACAATCGAAATATATACTGGCTAATCTTTGTGTTCCTATACATACGCAAGACCGATACCATCAGCGTTGTTAGTAATACAGCTGCACAGAGCGCCAGGCGTGGAATGTTTATTGTTTAAATCAGTGATCCACTTTCGATCTTCCATCTATTATCTATTACCGCAGCATAAGCCAATTCAGAAGTATCCGCAAATCCATGTAACTCCAATTCTTGACCTTCAGTGTGTAACCATCTGGGTATTCTGATTTGTTCCAATCTAGATACATTTTCTTTGATAATAATTATATAATATACATAATTCTCCTTAACTATAGATGGTAAAGGATCACCCCAGCCTACACCTAACTGCCACAGTTTCTGGAATATTGTTTTATTTGCGATTATGGCTGGCGCCAACCACCCAATAGGATCAACTATCTTTGACGCCTCAGAAAACATGTAGCGTTTTGTTAGTGCAATCCTTTCTAAATTAACTTTAAATTTAAAAGCATTGTCCTTGGCTACATACCTCACTCCAAGTACAGAAATGTCTTGCGAATCATTTTCCCATCCCTTAGTTGTAACTGCTTGATCAACATCCGGTATACAATTGATTAGATCGATGCTATTCGATGACCACTTCCATAGATTAAATCCTCCCTCTTTCAGCGTACAGATCATGTGTTGAACAATACGTTGAGCATTCTCTAAATTGCTCGTTCCAGATACGGTCAACGTAAAAATCGTATTTCAATACCTCTGCTGCCTCTGGAAAATCGTTTCGGTAATCTGACGCTAGTTGGTTTAAAGTTTCTGTAGCCAAAAAAGGACTGGATGCCGTACCATAAGTGACCGTTAGTAGTTTGTATGTTTATGGTTCATTCCGTGGTTCTCTTCTCTAAAGAAAGAACTTTTCAATAACAGCAGTGTGAATGATTTTGTGAAAACGAAACCGTAGAATTATTTTTACCAAGCTTGATTGAACGACCGGTCCCACTAGCAATTGATCGTTGAATGAATGGCCAATTGTCGTCTTGGCCGATCGATCAAATAGTACGCGTAACTTCGTAGTACTGCTATTTTCTTTTATCACGCCATGATGTGGCAAATAGTATTGATTTTTGCCAGTATCTTCTGATATTTTCATGTGCCCCAATTGTAAGTATTTTTAAAAAAATTCTATATATCAACTTATAAACGATTGGTCACTTACAAATCTTTTCTCCAATTCGGTAAATCCCCTTTGATTGGTAGATCTACAATATATTTTTCATCTGCCGCTCTTTGAACCGTATCTCGATAATGCTGAACACAGAACTTCTCTTCCTCACTCAACGACATCTGAAATTTCTTCCATCTCCCAACATTTTCGTAAAGTTTAATCGACATCAAGATGCAGATTTACTGGAACCGCTTCCGTGTTGCCAGCTTCATTTTGAATTTTGAATCGTTCCTGCTATTACTTTTCCTAATTTTGTAGTATGCTATAAGCTTCGACTTTGGAAGATGCCTTTTGACGTCACATATTTTATCAAAAAAATAAATCACTTCAAAGTAATATGTCAATTCTGCCTTTAACCATAAAATCTAGATCTGCAAGACGGATATTCTTCAACAAGTTTAAGCCTCTCACTTCCTTGACTGGTGGTTGACACAAGAAAATAGTTGGAACAATCAATACCATTGGCTGAAATTTTAAATTTATTATATACCCTGGTTCTGATACAAATATTCGCGACACCATTTGATACTCCATTCTTACCTTAAATTATGATTACCCTCCATTACCTTTTTTCAAATCGAGGCGCTGGATATATTGCTCTGTGACGAAATATGTTTGTGATCCAGAATCAAGCAACGCTCGACAAACTTGCCAGTCACTATAGGATCGCATTTGCTACTGAATTGGCATGACTATAATTTGTTGTTTCCGGAATCTTCTCTGAGACTTGCCATTTCATAATGTTTCCGCTGTTACAAATTACATTTATGTCTCGTTCTGCATTGGAATTACATTTATGTCTCGTTCTGCATTTTGAATGCAAAGGTTACATATACAATGTGCCCCAATTGATTGCTTTTATAGTTAATCCAGTCAATGAATTTCGATAACTTGGTATTTTAATAGATAGAGATTTAAATTGGAAAGCGAACATTCAAGGGTTAAAAACTAAACTATTATTAGTTGCTAGAAAATTGTACGTTCTTCGGTTATATTGTCCTCAATATCTAATTAAAATGATTTATTATGCTCTAGCTAACTCAATTGTGCAATATATGGATTATCATGTTGGGGTGGATCATCTAAAGCTACGTTACAGCCTATACTCGTCCGACAAAAACAGTTACTGAGGATTATGTGTTTCACACCATCATATTCGCCCTCGTGGCCGATATTCCGAGATCTTAGCATACTCCTCCTTTCGACATTCTTACGTTTTCAAGGTACTGAGAATGTTCTACATCAAAAGTGGAAATAATTTTATTACACATGCAGGATATAATATTAGAACTAACTAGCATTTTAAAAAAACACGTTCCAAACGTTAGGCTAGACCTGTGGAAATTTTTTTTCAATATTGTTTCGCCTATAGTTTTTAACAATTAACCAATCGATATTCGAATGTATGCAGTAGCTTTTCTATATTTTCCAAAACCTTGAAACGCTACAATCATCCTGACGTCGAAGGTAGCCTAGAATTGTCTGGCATCTTTAAATGAGATGACTGATCAGTTCAACATCCACTTGAAATGGGTGCCTGGGCACTTCAATATCACAGGGAATGTAAAGGCATATATAAAGATACCTCTTGCTTCATGTAAAGTGCTGCTTCAGGGAGAAGCCATAAAAGAAACAAACGTCAGATGGTCTAACGCCAGTGCGTATGTAATAACCGCAGGCTGGGGCTTGACCGGTCCAGATCAGGCCAACTGATATCGCTTCGACGGCACCATATTGGTATGGTCGTGGGAGTTATAACGGGACATTGTCTCATTGGGATACATGCCAGCAGACTTGGTGTCACTGCCCATGATTTCTGCCGCAGCTGCGGTGATGAGGAAGAGGAGGAAAATGTGGTCCTACCTTTCCTAGTCTAGCATACAGCAGAACACAATTTATGGGAACTTCCCCATTGAACGACCTCACGGATCTTAGTAAGATCGAGATCCGGATGGATAAAAAACGCTAAAACGCTTCTTGGTAAGCTCAGGATGGTTTAACGAGTGAAGAGGAGGCAGCTCGAATGTGGTATAGCTACGGACCAATTTTGTGTTAGTCTTTTAGGATGGCCACCCTTACCTAATCTAACCTAACATTATAGTTATTGTAATACATTAGAAGCTATATCAATATACATTAATCTATTGTGATATTTTAATAATGTATGTTCTTTATTGGTAATTTTAAATTGTAGTTGCAAATGTACTTGAATTGTTGATTTTTTTTTGGATAGAATTAGTGTTCCAGTCACGTGGTCTATATTGACCCAATAATTGTGCACTTATCTTACCAATGTTATATGGTTTTGTAACTTGTATTGAAATCGCTCCAATCGCATTTACTAATAAAGCGTTTGCCAACATAATCTTAAGTGTCATGAAAGCACTAATCCATTATATTTGGCAAATCATAAATATTTGCATTTGCTAACCCAACAAAATACAGTAAAACACGCCAAAATAAATAAAATGGTGGAGTATGTATGTATTCGTATATATATGAAAAGTACATATACGTAGAACAGAACTTAAACAAATTTAACTTTTAAATTTATTCCTCTACCATATCCCACTTCCAAGCTTTTTCATTTTTATTTTGCGAGTGATAATATTAATATTCAGACGAGTGAAGGAACGCGGGGGCGGTACAACACCCGCCAAGAATAAGATAAACAATACAAATATAAATTATGAGAGTTATAAGCACGGAGAATGAAAAACTTTTTTTTATTTTGTTCCGTTTTGGGTGATATTTTCTTCGCGGCTTTATTATTATTTCCAAGAAATTGTGTCAACAAGGGATTGTGCAGAAGTCAAATTTGCCAATACATACATACATACACACACACACATATATATATATATATATAATATATTATATGCAAAGTATAAGACGAGACAACCAACATTGCGTGATGGTAAATAGGAATGAGCTTTTCGACATTTTATTATCAGCACCGTCTCTTTGTATTTATAACAAAACAAAAAAAAAACATATTTTCAATTTAAGAACGAAAGCAAAAGTATTTCCTCCGTTATTGATTACATTTGGGATGTTTCAAAAGTTAAACAATATAACAGCAACAACAAGCATATAGAGCCCTCAAAATAAGATTTATTGTTTGAACATAATGATTTCATACGAAATACACGGTGGGGTCGTTAGCATAATATTACACTCGTTTGATGTTGTGTGTATATATGGTTTGGAATGACATAAACCAATCATTGAATTTTATCAATCACACGAACTGCGTGCGTATATATCGGTTTGATATATTGGTTGGAAAATAGCTATTTATGTCAGAGTACATGAATGATGAATTTGGAAATTTTTGGAATCTGCAGAATTTTGGTAATTATGGTTAGATGTTTCTGAAGCCCCGAAAGGTCGTGGATTATTTTAGAATTCAAAAATGTATAAATAAGAATTATGTAAAATTGTATTCTATACTATCGAAGGTTATACGCCAAGTGATAATGGTACGCAACAAAAATAAACAATTTATTCGTCGGTGATCATCGTTTGTATATTAGTTGAAAAGCACAAAGGGTTGGAATATTAAAAGTGATGTTAAATGTTAAAGTATATATAATGAGGGCGAAGCAGATTCGAATGCCAAAAGACGAGGGTGACTAATATTTTAGATTTGGTATCAGACTATACTGTCTGTGTGCGGGAAACTTTAATTGTAGTGTTTTTCAGTCAAAGTGATAAATAATAAGCGATTTTCAGAATCAAATGGGGTAGGAAACTAAAGTTCAGTTATTGGTGGCGAATTAATGCTGGCCGGCCGAAGAGATTTTTGGACGGAATCAGTGAATATGGTTGTTTATTTGAAAAAACAGATCTTTAGAGAAAAGGACGACAAAAATTCCAGAGGTGAAGTATGGGGACACCCCGAAAATATAAAACGTCGAGTAATTTTACCTCGGGATTTTCAGCCCGAAACAAGCGGGAATAGAATAACATAAGTTCAATTGTTATATTGAAATGTTCAACCTATTGATGAATTTGATATGAATGTGGTTAATTTGTAGTATGAATTTAGAGATTTTGAGACTTCAATCATTTTCAAAGTTTTAACGAGTTTAAAAAAAATATTTTGAATTTGGAACCTGTTGCGATCCTTTGACCTTTAAAGGTTTAATAACTTTTCTTTTTAAGCCATTTTATAATTTTTTCGTATTTTATGGTTTTGGAGAATTTTGTTAATTTACAAAAATTGGACATTATAATGCTTTGTAGAGTTTTAATAATTAGAAAAACATTGGATTTGAAAGCCTCAACAATTTTGAATATAAGATTGAGGAATTACGAAAATTTAAAAAAAATGGTAATTTCAAGAATTTGAAAAATTGGTCGAGAATTTGGAGCTTTTGGAGAATTTGGAGAGTTGGATTAATACGCGAATACAAATAGTTCGATTTCCTACAAATCGAAAAATTAAAAAATTTAATGAATTTAAAACTATTTAAAAATTTCAAGTTTTCTAACTACGTTTTGAAGTTGATGATTTTCAAAAATTTTAATTATTTTAATGATTTGGTGAATCTGACGAATACATCAAACATGTTTGTACAAGTTAATGTATTTGTTGAGCATGCATTTAGAGATGTTGTGAATTTAGTAATTTTCAAAACGCTTAGTTCCTCGGGAGGTTTCTGAGAATTTGAGAATTTGAAATTAACTTGAGACGAGCTTGTGTGGTGGTGTACACTGTACACTGCAATACAAACATTCACAGTTGTTAACGTGTCAGCAGCTTCTTCTTTATACCGCCAATTAACAACTACAGTTTCTTCTCTTATCGTCTCCTGTATGCATGAGCAAACAAATCTGAGGGTTGATTTATATTTGAAGTTTTTGGCTCATTTTCTCTTTGACAAACAAAACGTACTCCAAAATGAGTTTAACATTAATTTGGCCATCGACTTAACCCTGAATTGTTAATAATTTCAGAAAATTGCAATTTTATTCCTTCCTTATTCAAAAATTGTTTAATATATTTTTTCATCTTGAGTTTGAGTGTGTATATCATATTGCTCAACATTATAACTCCATATCTCATATAGGTATGTAATAATTTGTTTCGAGTGCCTTTCTAACTTCATCCAGCACCGAAGTTCCTGTTAATGCCCTATCATCAACAATGTGAGTGCATTCACACTGATTTTTCTCTTTCCTACAAGTGAAGCTCAAGGTAAACATTAATTTGTTATTCTGCTTGAGAACGGGGTGATATTGTTTTTGTGGTGGTAAAATTTCACATTTTATTAAGCCTTCTATAAGTTCTAAACTTAATTTCGTGCATTCTTCATTTCCTGTAGGGAACTTTCCCACCTTGCAGGCCCAAGGGTACAGAGAACAGATATCGATATTCTTGATTTTCTCGCCGGGTTTACATTTGTAATAAGTTTTCGTATATTTTCTGTTCGCCCCCCCCATAAAAAGGATCTTGTGGTGCATCAATAAGTAAGCTATGTGATTTTAAATCGTTTATCTCTTTTTAACGTTTCATCTATTATCTATAAAAAGCACACTCCAACATTTCTATCACTTTGAAAACCAAATAAACGAAAACGTTCAGTTTTAGCTACCGTATTTTCATAACGGTGATTCATACTATCATTTGGCTTATCATATATAATGGATCATCATGATTATGTTTTAAGCATGTCGGATGTCCGTGGTAATCACAGCCGTGAAATTCAAATACCTGATTGTTAGACACACAGTATCCATCGACTTTAACACCATGCAATACTACTTCTTTTTGTATAGCGCTATGAATGATATAGAGTTCTCGTTGTTTTTCCTCCCATAACATTCACTGAATAGCCACTTTTGACTGGTTATTTGCGTTTTGATAACCATTCATGGGTATTATCCCAATAGTACCTTCCTTGAGAAAGTTTCGCCTAAGCACTAAATTACCTTCTGAAGCAATGGTAACGGCCTCAGTAAACGGGCGTACCTTACACTGATCTAGCATAATTTTTCTTAATTTAACACAGGCTTCCGCCAAAATTCCCCCACCACACATACAATAGTCAACCAGATCATGTTTTAGATTAAATTCTTCAAAACTAAATTCACAAAAATGCTTAAACTTGTTTAAAATTTGATGAGTTTGAATTTTGAGGTTTTGAGAATTTAAAGTTTTTAAAAATTGAAGGAATTTAAATATTTTGGGGATTTCTGAGAATTTTAAGAATATGGAGAGTTTGAAAAGAAGGAAAGCTCTATCAAATTTGAGTAATTTGGATATATTACTCAAAATTGATTGATTTTTAAGGTTTGTTGAATTCTGGAAATAGTTTCAATCCTAAAATCCTAAAACGTTTTAATTAGATTTATAATTATTTCGGATTTCAGGAAATTAGAAAGTTTGCTTATTTGCAAATTTTCTAATTTAAACAATAATGACAAAATTGAGATGTGCTTTTTTTTTTTTTAACATATAAAAATTTGAATATTTGATGAACCTTACAAGTTTAAAGAATAATCAAATTTGAATGCTTTGAAGAGTTTAAATAATTAGAAGAACATTAAATATGATAGCCGTAAAACTTTTGATCATATAGAGCATTTGAGAAAATAGGAAAAATATAAAATTTGGGTAATTTGAAGAATTTGTATAGATTTCGAAAATTTTAGAGAGTTTTTAGAGACGGAAAAAATAAGCGGATTACAATTAAATCGAAGAATTAGAAAATGAAAATGAAAGAATTTAAAACAATTCAAAAATTTTTTGTTTTCTAAATACGTTTAATCAATTTGAAGAATTTGATGATTTTGAAAATTTTTGTTATTTTGTAGAATTGGTTGAATTTGACAAATACGAGAATTCTTAAACTTGTTTGGATTTTTGGCATTTAGTAATTTTCAAATAATATTCAAACCTTTAAAGAGTTTAAATAATCTGGTTGTTTCTGACAATTTCAAGAGTATGGAGAGTTTGATAAGATTGGAAAATCTCTCAAATTTCAGTAATTCGGAGAAAAAATTTGTAGATTGAAAATTTGAACTTCATTTTAAAAAATTTCAAGAATTTAGCTAATTAATAAATATTACGATTTAAAAAATTTTAACATTTTGGAGAGTTAGAGTTACTTGACGAACTTGAGATATTCAGGTAATAATTTTTTAAATTTGATAAAATTAGATGACTTATGAATATTAAAGAATTAGAATACATTCAATACTTTGTATATTTTAAATAATTTGAACGACGTTGCATTTTAAGACCTTAACAACTATGAAGATTCAGACATTTTGAGAAAATTTCTAATTTAATAGAAAATAATCGAATTACAAAGAATTTGATGAAATTGGAAAACTTTGCAAAATTTGATCAGAGAATATATAGAATATGGTAAGTTAGAAGCAGACGATTTTTTTAAAGTTTCAAATTTAAAAAAAAGTTCAACTGTTTCAAATTTGAGGAATTTAAATATGTAAGCCCCAAATATTTACAGAACTGGATGAGTTTTTATTTTAAAATTTAAATAATTTGATAAACTTATGAAATATCATGAATTTAATGAAAGACTTCAATTTTTGAAAATTTAAAGGATTTAAAGAAGGTTGAATTGGACAATTAATGAATTTTTTAAAGTTACTCTAAATGAGTTTGATGAATTTAAAGAATTTAACAAATTTAAATAAGGTTCTCAATTTTTAAAAGAATTTTTAGAATTTAGAGAATGATGATGATTTTGAAGAATTTAATTTGAAGATTTTGAATTAAACAATTTACAAAAATTTTATGAAATTTTAGAGAGTTTATGCAATGTTATAATTATTCCGGACATAGTAAATTTGTAAAATTTTTCTAATTTAATTTAAAAAATTTGAAATTTCTAAGATTTTGAATAATTTGTCGATTTTGAATTTGACCAAATCAGAGACGGCAAATGACCAAAATTTAAAGATACAAATTTGAAAACCTGAAACCGAACAGTACTGGAAGCTGGACAATTGCTCACAAGGTCAAGGCATAGACACCATTATCTTCACGGCAGTTTTCGCATATACCAATCTTAGCCCATACGATATATAGATGTTCTGAAAAACGGCTATGTTACCAAAAATCTTAGTTGGTCCTTTCTTACCTTAGTTGAAAGATAAAGCAAACCCCAATTTCATTGCGATATCACAATGAGCCGATACCGAAATAACCGGAACATTATTGTTGGAACAAAGAAGGTTTATGTAATGCTTTACTATCTGAACACAGAAAAACTGTTTTGTCTTTAACAGCGAAATTCAAATCCTCAATTAGAGGTCGTGTCAGTGCGGTGGAATTATACGCCTGAAACAGAGCAATGCAAATCGAGACTACCGAACAATTGTAGATCAGACGAAGGAAAGTAGGTTCTAATACCAACACTGAGGTTACAGCGAGAGACATCCATAAAGAAGACTATGGCGACACATCTAACTTGTTGAGAGAATAAATTGGAGAAATTTAATTCAGGTAGTGATCTGTTATTATAGCCATATCGATTTGTGGTAAGCATGAAGAATAATTTTTATGAATTAGTCTATGCCCGATAATATATAACCGAAAACATACACGCCCCAACAAACTTCAGTCGAAATCATGTAGAACTGGCAGAGCCTCGAATAAAAGTGTTTGACTGAGGTGGCTATTTATTCTGGATCGCGACACACGATCATCTTCAAGAAAACATTACAAACGATTTTATGGATATCACCACCCCCTCGTGAAGCCAATTTGAAATTGGTCGATTTTTAACGGAATCCGATTGACATTTTGGGATGTTTGGACGTTGAGGTGGTTTGCAATGGCAATTGGTTCGAGCCATTGGAGATTTCAATATATAAGGAGTCCATTTAATACTAGTAGCTGATGGACGATGCATCGGCACTGGTGTACATGATTACAATGCATAAATGTGCATTAAAAGTCAACCGACTACAATTCGGTATAAGTATTGTGACGGGAATTTTCCAGATTTTCATGGAGAATTTGCTTCGAGTCATTCCCGCAGTCACACCGTAGTTCGACGTTATCATCATCATTGCATGCGTCTGATAGTGATTTGCGCCGGAAGGTGATCGACATATTCCGACAAATTGACAAGTCCGGTATTTGTTAGAAGGAAGACAAACGTCAAATCGGTTGTTCATTTACTGATTTTTTAGGGTACATGATTGTTTCCGGCGGTCTTCACCCAATGCAACAAAAAATCGACACCATTTGAAGCACCCAACTAGCAACGGATAAAGGACTAGATTCAAGCTTTTCTATAAGGTTAATTAATTTTTAGGATTCTTTCATTATGGATAATGGTAAACTGGCGGAACATATACACCAATTGTGCCCATAATAATGTTCCCTGGAGCGATGGGGACCTGTAGAGCAGCGCAGTTTTGATGCATGTAAAGGTGTCTTGATGTCCAATAACGTGCTAATGACATTTAGTGAGTCTAACCCGTTGTTACTGGTATGCGACGCTTCACCCTACGGAATTGCCGTCATTTTGTCACAACGAGTGGGAATGAGAGAACATCCCATAGCTTACCACTCAAGAACGATGACCGAAAAAGAGCGACGATACAGCCAAGGTGATCGTGAGGCTCTTGCGATCAAAGTTGGTTTCAAGAAGTTCTCACTTCCCTCAATGCCGTCATTTCATAAGCCGACCGTGCATGCCGAAGGCCTTAATAAATTACCAACATGTACATACATTAATTAGAGAGTGTTCGGCTAGTAGATTTATTGTCCTTTGAAAGCTGAACAGTATCCTTATTTTGTACATGGCTACAGGTCCGTGTCTTTTAATTGGCCATCTGCACACTGCTTAGCTCCATGCTAGCCTGTACTAACATGAACGATGGGTCGGTCCATGAGTTCTACATTCCAACAGAGGGTCATAGATGTTTTGCATCCCTTTTGCATCCCGTCTCTGATGGGGTTCAAACACAGTACCCCCGATCCAAACGTTGCAGTTTTAGCCCCCTCGCTATTTGCTCGGTAAATACCTTGCCGCCTGTTCAGCCAAATACCCTGTTCGTTCGTAAATCCTGCAGTGGACACGGTGTGAGTATGAACCATTTTGGATTCATCGTGCTGAAGCAAGCACTCTACAATTTTGCCTCATATGGGGATACAGATTAATAGTTCTACCATATCATTGCCCACAAATTTTGTCTGCACTTTATACTGCTCATCCGGGTATTGTCAGGATGAAGACACTAGCGAGGAGTTACGTCTGGTGGCGCAAACTAGATGCGGACATTGAGAAAGTTGTGCGGCCTATGTACAAAGTGCCAATCACTCGGTTCGTAGGTGGTACAGGCTCCCATACATCCATGGGAGGAGATAGTGAAACTATGGTTAAAAATTCATATCGATTATGCCGGACCTCACCACGGCAAAACATTTTTTATTCTAGTTCATTCTTACTCTAAATGGTAAGAGATAGTTCAGGTGGCAACACCATCCGCTGCGTGTGGTTTATACGGTATTCGCAAGATATTTGGTCCAGAATATAACAAATGGTTCTGAATGTAAAATAAGCCATGCTGGTACTCAGTAGGAAAAAGACCATCAGGCCCGGCACCAGCCTTATAAGATAAGTTGAAGGGACCCCGGCGCAAAACATCACGAATGATTTCCGCGGTAGACGAAGAGAATCAAGTCTTCACACACTTTTCTTATCAAAACCTGCATCGAGTCAAGCGACAGCAGACAAGCCGAGAATTTTCACATCGCAGAAGTTCAACCAAGAGGCTCTTTGAGTGAACACGCATACCAACCATACTCCGCATTCCCCTATTATTATTATGTATTTCTATATTTTTCATTTTAATGTATATAATTTAATTCCTGTTCTTTTAAATTGTCATAGTATTTGTTATGTACTAACTTATGTATTTATTATATTTATATTACTGTTTTTTGTGCAATTATTAAAAATTAATAAATTACTTTCTCTTCTACTTCAACCATCGATGAAGGCACTCTCATTGTAAAATAAACTAAATTTAACTTCAGCCACGTGTTTCATTTTGGTGTGCCCATCAATTGGAAATTGTTATGTTTTCTTCACCTGCAAAAACGCTTGCCCTCGCAAATATTCATTGAGCTTATCTTAAACGTCTTTTATGTTCCGTTTGTGTTATTATGAAATTATTTAGGATTAATATATGAATGGATTAGAGGACAGAAAGTTTTGAAAAAAATCGCCTGGACCACAGATGCTGGATAATGGATAAACATTTTTTATTCGGGTTATGTCATGTAATATATCAAATGAAACGTATTTTTTTAAGCTGTTCAGTGGTAATTGTATTGTAATGTATAGTGTTTTTTTTTTAACAATTAAATGATGATTAAGACTTTAACGCAGTAATATGAAAGTACTTGGTTTAAACTACATCCAGATAGATTTTTATAGATTTTAAATCTGAAATATTGGCTGCGCAACGTAAAATTAACCTAAAGTTTGTGTGATAAGGTCATGTGATGCACACATCAGAATTTTATTATTACTATTGAAACATATCGTTAAGCTAATTCACTTAAATCTTTATATAGATAAAACGAATATAATTGAATATACAATTTCAGATAAACAACTTAATACAACTCAATTACAAACTGAAACACTTTGATTTTATTATTTTTCACTCAAACAATTGAAATGCAGTTGATGGTAACGATTATTATTTGTTCGAGAGCAAATCACATTGTAAACAACGCGAGTCTGTGTTTAATTCTCTCGATTATTTTTCAATATATGTATGTTCTTACATACATACTATATGTAAACGTCGTCATATGGCATTTAGATGACAATATAATGTATAAAATCGACGACAAAAATTGTGAAATACCTAATACTGATAATATGCAGTTTTATAACAAACAGTTGCAGCATATTAGAGCTTCAAATAATACATACAAGTATACAAACATTTTTACTGCACCCAACGTGATGAAATCCAAGTTAGATCATTATTTTTACATCTTAAAAAAATTGTTTTTATTTCTAATCAATTACTTGACAGTAAAAATCCCGTTTATAAAAAGCAATTCGTTCAAATTAACTACTATATATACTTATAACATATAATCACTAATTTATGTGTATATCGATAAACTATTTATAGCGATTTTTTTTTATAGCTTAAACTTAAATTTATTATAGTTTTCAATATTATCGAATTCAATAAAAAAAAATCGTATCGTTTTGTTATTCGCCTTCGTCTTGTCTTAAATTTTTATGTACATAATAGCAGCTATATGTCTTAAATTTTTTATTAGCATTTTAATTTTTTATTAATGTATATATTGATGTAGGGAATATAACAATAATGACAGTACATACTCGTAAAATGAAAAATTCAGTAGAACTATTCAAAATATAAATGATTCTGTGCAAGCACTATATACCCATCTATAAGTCTAATATATAGAGACAAGGGATTTATTTTATCTATATTTGGCTATGGACTACAAAATCGAATCAAAATTTCAAATCGTTTCAAATTGTATGTACTCTGATCATTTTCAATGGTTTCAAGGTTACTTGGATCAAAAAATGTTTAGCCAAAGTCCGAGCTCAACTATTAGTTGTAGCTTTTTGTTTGGGTCTTAATAATGGGTTAATATTTGATGGGATATAGCCCAACGGCTAGTCCCAGAAATTAAAATTATTTATTGATATAAATATTTCCTATAATAGTAATTTCATGTTCCATTCACATCAATTGGTTTGGTCCTTTGGAGACGTCTTACTGCCAACGGTTTATCCCGCATACGGCATATCTCGATGTTTTCGTGCAGCTGTCGGAGGCGTGAATCATGCTTGAGAGCATGATATGTAATAACTCCATCGATGTCTTATCGTTAAATCTCGGTGAAGGTCTTCATTTCTAATGAACCATGGAGCATTTTCAATATTCAGAAGTACTTTGTTTTGAAACGTCTGTATCATCGTGATGTTCTCTTGGTACAAGCCCTAAGCTGTATACCACAGGTCCATACCGGATTTAGTATTTGCCGGTATAAAAGAAATGTATTGTGTATGGATAGTTCAGAATGTCTCCCTAAGAGCCAATACATCTTCCTATATACTTCATGTTCAGCTCTTTCTTTTTCTATTTGACATGTTCTTTCCACCTCTACTTGGCATCATACCTAGATATTTCGCCGTATCTCCATGTGTAGAGTTGATCATAATTGGGATTCTATTAGAAATATTTTTATAAGTAAAGTTCACATGCACAGATTCAGTTTCGTTCAGTTTTATTATCCATTTTTTCATCCAATTGTTGACAGAATTTGTCGACTTTTGCAGTTTGTTAGCTTCTTCTATCATCAGCATTAGTTGCTATAGTTTTTTTTTGTATACCTTGTGGTACTCCAGCTAAAATTTTCTTTAAGTCTGAGTATTCGTCTACATATATTTAACAAGGAAGTATTTATCGGTTATGTTATAGGATTTCAGAGTTTCATATAATATTGTTTGGGAAGGTCCCGCTTTAGCTTGAACTCGAATCCTCTGTGCAAAACTCGGTCAAATGCTTGCGCTACATCCAGGAAAAAGCTTAACTATAGAACAAATTGGTTTTCTCTGAATCCAAACTGGTGGTCAGGAATGCGATTTCTGTCCACCATTATGGGGTTCATTCTCTTCAGGAGCAATTTTTTAAAAATCTTGGATATGGTTGGGAGTATGGATATTGGTCTGAAAGACTTTTAATCGTTACATTGTTTGTTAGGTTTTAAGATCATGTTTAACTCTGCCACCTTCCATTGCCTTGGAACGTATCTTAGTCTAAACACAGCATTGAAGTTTACGTATCGCTTTATTTGGTAATTGTTTAATGATTTGTCCAGTTATGAAGTTGTACCCAGGAAATTTTTTCATGTTTAAATTTTGAATTTCCTCTTTTAGCTCTTGTAGAGATACGCTTTGTATTTTATGCTCATCAGCTCGTTTCCTTAGGTTAACATTTTCATCCATAGTTTTCCTGGGTAATGGTTGAACCGTTTCTGCTAGGTGGCTCGCAAACAAGTCAGCTGTTTATAAACCGCTTCGAACCCAGCTTCCATCCTGATTTCTAATTGGTGCTGCAGAATTTGTTGGTCTCTTAAGTACTTTCGTTGCTTTCCATATAAGGAATATTCGGTATCTTTATGGCTATAGTAAGTAACGACAAATATATACTTATTGATTCGTAAATCTAACCCATGTGAAATATACGCTCCGACTCAAAAATATCAACCAGCACGTATATGTACATTAACGGGGTACAAGTGCCGCAGGCTGAATCGGTCAAATACCTTGGTCTGCATCTAGACTCAAGGCTAAATTGGAAACATCACGTGAGACAAAAAGCTGAACAGATACGATTAAAACAACGTCAAATGTACTGGTTAATTGGACATCATTTCAAAATGAACCTATATTGCAAAAGACTAATTTACCAGACCATCTTCGAACCAATATGGATGTATGGTGTGCATTTATATAGTTGTACTCATAAATCCAACATGAGACATTATCCAAAACTAATTTCTTCGAATGGTCACCGACGCTTACCGATTTGTGACTAACAGGGAAATACACAATGATTTACAAATACAATTGATAGATGACGTCATCCGCGAATGTGTCATCAAACATGAAAAGTGACTTGTCATCCACACCTACGTTGAGGCCGTACAACTACTGGATAGTACAAACGAAATAAGGCGGCTCAAACGAACCAGACCACATGAGCTAACCGAATGATTATCATACCTCAGGGGAACTGGACATTGGTTCAGCAAACCCACACAAATTTTTGCTTATCTGATAAGTACTAATGTCAACCTTACTAATGAATTAAACGAATTAATAATGTTTAAGATTACCAATAAAGGTGTTCCAGATGGCTTACCACCTTCTTTACTAAGAGACAGTAAATATTTTGTAATTCATCGATAGCTACTTTTCAATCAATCGTTTAAATTAGGAGAACTTCATGTGGTAATCAGAAAGTAATCAGAGTTACACCAATATTCAAAACTGGAGCCTTTGACTTGACCGCAGTCATTGCAAAACAGTACGATTTTTATATAAATTTTGCTTTTCCATCGTGTTTAAACGGACTGGTTTAAATCATACTTGAGCAACCGCATTCAATATGAAGCATTCCACTTATCTGTATTTATTGTTCTCTTTTTTCAAATTTTGAAAGTTGTTGAGAATGTTTAGGTACGAATCCAGGCAACATTGCACGAAAAGAGGAAATAGAAATAGTTTTGCATTTCATTCATTTGTATGTACATATTGTGCATCGGCTTTGTACATTCTTTGGACAAGTATACTGAGCAAACTAATGGTAAAATCATGGTTTTTAAACTGGGCAAATCAATTTTCTGCCATAAGTCGTTAAAGCCAGCTTTGTTTAAAGTCTGCCTCTGATATATGCTTCATAATTGTCATATATATAAAACCTAAGAACAGTAAATTTGACGTAAAACGTAACATCGATAAGTTAATGTGGGCGATATTTTTTGACAATGATGTGCCATAAGTGAAAGGTTCTTTTATAGCGTGCGTAAGCTATATTCCTTACATTTTAAGCGCTGTTTGGTTTGATTGATTTCTAAAATGACGCCTATATGTCAAAAACATCTATATACAATTTCATATACCTTCATCATCCAAAACAGTTAACATCTCTTGAAATACTCAACATATACGATTAAAAATATATACTGTTAAGAAAGCTAATAGTTATACATAGAGATGTCAGATATTCGCGTTACATATACATTTCTTCACAATGCTACATTTCTTCCAATCTAACTTCTCGATGTTACGTTTTACGTCAAATTTACTGTTCAGTAGCCTGAACACCCTGAATTTTTTCTGAATGAGCTCTTCGTGTATATACTTAAGAGTTATCCCTGAAACAAATATGGTATAACTTCTATCGCATGTTTAAGGTTCTTATTCTAAAAAAGCCTACAACCATCAGGAGGTGATAGCCTATTTTTTTATGATTTATATTTTAGGTGCGCACTAACATGAAATTATTTTTAAACATTCCCATTACACAAGTAATTGCGATTGACTAGTGAAAGAATTGCGTATTTGCTGAGATTACCTCGAACAAACAATAAACACTAAGTGGACCTCTCACTCCGTTTCTTTAAAATAATTATAACTCAAATTACACATTACGAAAATAAATAATTACCTGTATCTCGTTGAATATTAATTGGATCTTAAACCCGTATAACATAAACTTTGTGATATCCCATATACATGTATATACTTAAGATTTTATGATAATCACAAAAAAGGTGAAGTAATTTTAAGCTAAAAAGTATATTTAATGTCGTACCTTCGTTCATCAAAAATCTTCTGTTGAAATAGGAGAAATCTGTATGCTAATTAGTATAAATTTATATCCTTTCTATATAAATATTATGCCTACGCACTATATAAGTTTTCTATTATGTATACATTGTATGTAGACTATAAAAGCTAACAAGTAATTAAATCGATGCTAAATATTATGTTGTCGACATAAAACAACATTGATTCGTTATAATCGCTCAACCAATAAATCTATCACGAACGAGTGTTTTTATTTTATTTTTAAAATTATCAAATTGATAACACAGCTGGAAAATATAAAGTGTCCGCAAATATTCAACACCCACACAATACTTCTATATAAATTATTATTTAATTTATATTTAAATTTCTTGAAGGCAAATTTACTGATTCAACAATTTGGTTGAGCTTGGTATACTGTCATCAACATTTTGTAAAGCGCGTCAGCTTCACACCACTTGATATGTGTTTAGATTTAAGCAGTGGCCTTAGAGGCTCACAGTCCGGCAAATCTGTAGATGACACTACATAAATCTGGTGTGTTATTGTCCCTATTACCAGTGATCATGTATTTTGATTTGGACATTTTGATCTAGAGCCCAACAGAAGCTGAAAACTCCATGAGCGGATCAAGTATTTCCTTCACTCCGGTTTTCTATAGATTCGATTCTAGGGAAGAGAATAAACTCTGCTGATTGATTGAGTCATAGGCCTGCCGGAAATCAAGGAAACCATATGTACGGGGATAGAAATCTCATAATATTTAGATAGACTCATCTGATTCGAAAAAACCTGATCAGTGACTGATTGATTTGGACGATATCCTCCTCGATAGTCACCAACTAAGCCCTCCGTTAGAGGGGTGGTTCTATCCAATATAATATAAGGAGAGTATACCGCGATAATTCTCACACTTCAACCGGTCTCCCAACTTGAAGATGGTGCATATCACGGCCAAAGTATCCCTTCCAAATATCAAGACCTCCGAATTAATGTAGTTCATCCACTTTTAGAGAGCCTCCGTCTATTTTAGAGATGGCTCTGCAACAGTCTGTGACGTATGATGAACACCAAGCAGGTCGGTAACGTGTCTACTCCATGCGTTGAGTACTGTGTAGATGTTGACACAGAGGTTTCCATCCCAGTGCAATAAGGCCCGGTCCAAGCCAATTCACCGCCCTGGCGAAAGTCTCATATAAATTATTTTTCAGTGGCTTCAAAGCATCTATTCCCATCTAGTTTCAGATAAAGGTTTTAGGTTACAAACCGTTTTTTTTTTGTAAATATCCCATCTGTTCGTTGAACTCGGTATAAATACATATAAATTTACAACAATATTGAAAATTTGTATACAGCTTCTAATGAGCAACGGGCGGAATCATTTATAACTATCGATTTAAGGAATGAGAACAGCATGGAACAAAGAATGCGCTGGGCTCACGAGATCTTATTCGGTTTTGCATCCCGGAATGTTTACCATTTATGTTGAAACCATTATCGTACCATATTCTGAACTCTGCACCAGAAAATTTCTTAATCGCCATAATAATTAAATTTGGAGAATAATTTGCGAAATAAGCAAAAAAAAAAATTGTTTGTAAAAAATTGTTTTGTTGGGAAATTTTATACTACGGTCAACAAGGTAGAGGAGGGAGTTTTCCTAATATTATTCCCTGCGGAACTCCCGCTAGGGAGTCGGATAAAAGTCAGAACATGTTTCTTCATGGATGACTCTGAATTTGCGATCTGAGAGGTACGATTCAAGCAGCTGGCAATAATTTTGTGGTAATACTTTGCTCATCTTGAATGTTAATCCCTCGTGCCAAACCCTATCAAAGGCCTGGGATACATTCAGAAATACAACGGGGAAATATTTATTTTCTTTTTTCTTCTAACGCTTGCTCTCTCACAGTAGTGATTTGATGGACTTGATCTATTGTCGAGTGGTTACTCCTGAATTCAAATTGAAAATCAGGAACGTTTACCATTGGCTTGAGACGTTTCAGAAGTAGTTTTTAGTAGTAGAGCAGTGGGATTGGTCTGTACGATGTTACTTCTTCATCTGGTTTGCCTGGTTTCTTCAGCATAATTATTTGGGCCGTTTTGAAGCATTTGGGTACATACTGCAACCTCATACAGGCCTTAAATAAGTATGTGATCATGATGATTGCTTTACGTGGTAGTTCCTTGAATAGACCCGGTGATATTTCATCAATTCCTGGTGCCTTTCTTTGGTTAAGCTTTTTGTCGATTTGAAGACGTGACTCTTTTAAAATCCTGACTTGATAAACATGCGTTTCGTCGATGTTGGATTGAATCATGGGGTTGAAATATTGTTGCTAGGTGTTGAGCAAAGAGTTCCGCTTGTTCTTTTACTTGTCGAACCCAACTACCTTGAGCATTTCTTATGTATCCGAGCAACAGGTCGTTTAAATTTTCTGGTGGCTTTTCATAACAAGTGGTCTTTATCCATTTCTGGACCTAGCCCGCTTAAGTAGTTGTCGAAGCAATCTTGTTTAAAGTTTTTGATTAGCCTATTGACTTTGTTACTTTTCCGATTGAAGGCTGTTTTGTCAATGGGCTTTCTGGTGAGATGCCATATTCTCCTTGCCTTTCTTCTTTCCTTGATTTCGTCCCTGATCTCAGCAAGGTATATGACTTCCATGCTCGCTTTTTCCTTTAATTCTGGAGTACCAAGGCTGGCGGCCTTTCGAGTGTATTCAATGAAGTTCTTTGTTTGATGTTCCAATTCCTTATTACTTTTGATACTCATTTTTAATTCAACTAGCTCTTCTAATTTTTCTCTGAAGAGATTTTTGCCTTGCTTATTTTTGTTTTTTGATTACTATAGCGCTTACTGACAACAGTACAGGAATGTGAGCAGATATTTAGTCGTTAATCCCTTCGGCTCTAGTGTAACTGGATGAAATACCCTTTATGATGAAGAAATCAAGTAGATCTGGTATTTTAGCTGCATCCGTTGGCCAATACGTTGGCCCACCTGGAGACAGATATTCACATTTGTTTTCATGAATGGCATTGAACAGAGCATTTCCTTTTCCAGGAGAAATTATCCTGGAAGCCCAAGCTGTATGTTTTATATTGTAGTCCCCTCCAATAATAAATCTTGGACCTAGTTTATTGAAGACGTTATTAAATTGTAACTTCGTTGGTGTATGACGTGGAGGACAGTATGCTGCCGCAATATTTACATCTGAACCACCTCTAGCTCTTTCACTAGGATGGGTTGTCCAGTAGGAATTGAATCCCTTTATTCTAAGAAAACTTTTGTTAGAGAAGTGCGTTTCTGAAGTCAGCGCAATATCTATATTGTTTGTATGGAGACATATTTCCAGTTCCTGGGCTCGTTGGTTGAGCCCATTGTTACAACGCGTAGGAACGAGTTAATCATTTTTGTGTATACTGACTTTTTACTTGGCGGATAGAAATTAATTTCCAGTTTTGCCAACCTTTCTGTTAAGTGACCAAGTGTCTGTTGAATTTGACTGAGCATTTTAATGATTTCAATGTTATTAGACCCGTTATTAACTTCTGGGTGTTTGTTGTTTTGGTTTAATTCATTAGCTGATTTGGTGATTTGCGCATAATATAATCCAACTGTGGATGGTGTAATTGTTGTTTGAGGTTTAGCTGCTTTGGTTTGTAATCGATGTACTACGCTTGGTCTATTACTCTGTTGACTTTTAATTTTATTCTGATATATAGGGCACCCTTTATAATTATTATATTATTTGCAGTTTGTCCTTCTTGATGACAAAGAGCACATGAAGGCTCGCTATCTGGTTGTTTTTTGCATTTTGTTGTGTGGTGATCTTCAGCACATTTCACGTATTTGGTTTGACGATAGCAAAAACTCTTAGTATGTCCGAGTTGTTGACAGTTTGTGCCTTGTGGAATGCCCCTTGTCTTGTTAGGAGTCTCAATTTTAACTGTACAGCATGTAAGTTCCTTGATGTTGAATACTTCTTTATTGTTGTCTTATAGGTGTCGTTTAGGAGTCTCAATTTTAACTGTACAGCATGTAAGTTCCTTGATGTTGAATACTTCTTTATTGTTGTCTTTTTGTTTTAAATCGATGTAAAACAATGGAAAGTATTTCCTGACTTTTACACCATCAATTGTGACCATGTTGAATATGTTGGTAACACCTGTGACTTCATGTCCTATTTTTTCTAAGTCTGCAAATTTTTCATCATGACTAATGGATGATGGTAGGCCTCTGATAACCACTCTATAAGCCTTTTCACTCTTCAGCTGATAGGTGTGATATTCGATATATTTGAGTTGGTTGCTGGGTTCATTTTTTAATTCTTCCAATAGTTTTTTGACATTTCTGTAGTCATTTTCATTTTGAACGGTAATTTTAATGTCGCTGTTTGAAAGTGCCCTAAAATTAGTTGGTTCACCAGTGGTTTTTAATATTTTTTGTCGAAAATGTTCGAAATTGTTGATGTTGCTCACGTTAATGGGTGGAGGCAGTGGAATATTTTTTGTTTATCTGTTCAGTGTTATTGTTCACATTTTGTGTAGTATGTTTTGGAGGCGTTTTTGTTTTTGTGCGCCTACGTTTTTTGGTATATCTGTTATCAATACTGCCAACTTCGTTTTCCAGTTCTTCCCCATCCTTGCAAAATCCCTCTTGACTCTGAGCATTGAATCTATTATTCTGTTGAAAAACTGGAAATTGCCGCAGCAACCGAATTTGTTATTTTTCATTGGAGATCTGAGCGTCATAGAGCTCCTTTGGAATGAAAATTGTTCCTCGTTACTCATTTGAGCGTTGATATCCTTTAGCTTATTTTGGATATCCGGACCGACCGGATTTGATGTTCCCAGGTTGTCCTCCTTCTGGTTATGTACCAGATTGTCCTACTTCGAATCCATAGAGGCCAATCTCCATCGAGCGTGGATTTACCAATGTTGATATTGGTGTACCACCTTAATTTAAATTGACAAAAAACTCATCGACCCAATAATTTTGGCCGGGAGTGTATATAAAATAATTAGAACAAAAAAAAAAGCTAAAACTGCACTTTTAATTTTTTCACAATATGTACTTATATAAAATAATTAAAAAGAAACTACTATCACTGCACTTTTTGACTATTTTTATTTTATCGCTTACTTTATCGATTTCACGTCCAAACCCCACAACGATTTGAAAGTGAATGAGCAAAGGATATTGCGGTGGTATTCTTGGAAAACCAGTTCGTGCAATTTAGGTTTACGAGACATGTGAGTGCCCCCCGACCACAGGCACAGTATATACAAACTGTCAAAATAGTAAATGTTTTGTCTGCATGCAATATGAATATTGCAAATATTTCATGTCAATGATTTTAGAAAATAAAATTCATTTCACATTTTTTATCTTCATGTATGTATATATATATATATATTTATATCGATATATGTAGATACAAATTTTTAAATTCTTCGAAGATACCAAATATAAACTAAAGCAGTAAAATCTGAAAATCGTATAGAGCTACCTATATAAATACATATATAAGACGAATACAAAGAAACTGTCATAATCATTCATCCTTCATCAATTTAAAATATTTTATTGATAAAATAACGCGAACAAAATAATTTCTTATATCAATACACGTATGTATATACATATATACATATTATACCCAAGTTCAAAGTGAAATATATAATAAGTATACGATTTCGATTTTCCGCTATATATATATGTATATATCTCGTATGTACCAATCTCTTATTTCAATAGCCCCAAGTGATAAACAAAATAATCATAATATATTGAACAGCGCTAGAGTGTGGAAAATAAAAACTGAACTCTATCAAAAGAATATTATTCAAAAATCGGGAAACAGAACAATATTTTTATCCTTTTGCTTGAGATTTTGTATCTACATATATGTACATATACGTATAGGTACAAGTATCTATAAAATACCAAAGCGGTAAACAATGAGTGAAATACATATTCGAAAAAAAATTACGTTTTTATAATTTTAAATTGCGAAATCTTTTTCTTTTTTTGTGTATCAAAGACACGAGTATTCAAATAATAATTGAAACGTGGAAATCCAAACGAGCGTACAACAAAGAGAGCACAAAGGAAGCAAATCGTTTTTACCTTGTGCTTTTGAAATGTTTCATATATTCGTATACACATACATACATTTCCTTTTGGTTTTCCCGAGTAATTTTCATTTTTTTATTATTTTTATTTAAAATATTGGAAAATTTCAATAAAATTTATTTCGGGCGTGTTTCGTTTCATCTAATATATAATTCTGACAATTACACTATGTTTTTCTATTCCCTTCCAAGTTTGGATTTGATTTGTTATTACACTCAATCACTTTTTTACGCGATTCCTTTTTTACGAAATTTCACTTTAACGCGATTTTATTTTGCACAAAAAAAAATTAGTTTAGTTAAATACCTTTAGGACTAATTTTCGTGTGTTTTACTCTCATAGTTATTGATTACAATTTGGTATTGAGAAAATTTGTTTAATTTTATTCTTATTTATGAATTATAATAAATGAAAAAATATTTTATTACCAATTTTAGTCAAACTTTTGAAGCACTCCCATAGTAAAACACACGAAAAATTGTCTTGTACCTACACAAGACTATTTTTCGTGTGTTGTACTACGGGAGTGTGTAGAAATATTGACTACAATTTGGTATTGAGAGAATTTTTTTATTTTATTATTATTTATGAATTAAATTAAATGAAAAAATATTTTCAGTACCAATTTTAGTAAAAATTTTGAAGCACTCCCATAAAAGCTCCTCGTTTGAAAAAGTGAAGAGTGTGGGTAGAAGTTTAAAAAAAATCATCGAATAATCTAGTACATTTGTTAAATTATGGCCACAAAACTCCCACAATTTCACAAAACACGCATCAGTTTCATATTTCTCGTGAATAAAATGCCAGATTATAATTTTCAGGTTTTAGATTTTTGCATTATCCACATTTCCTCACAATGCTGCTCTCTTAATTCAACAAAATAATCAAACGATAAATTGTTTAATAGGTAAGTAGTATGCTTACATATACTGTTGATTTCACGCTCCCATCTAAACCTAATGTTACCTTTTTTTTATTAAAACGGTTGGAACCAACAGAAATGTTACCTTAGTTTATGACATTAAAAATATCGTAAACACTAACTAATCGATGTTACGTTTTATGTTTTACGCACACATTTTGATGTGGAATACATAATATTTTTTATATATGTACAAACATAATACAAATTTCGTAACAAATAACTACTTTCACATACTATTATTGATAATAAACAAGTTTGAAATGGAAAAGTTTTTTGTGATAGAATCATTCACCATTTCCTCTATTATCAAAGCGACACATAAAAAAGTTACTCTAAATATATTTTTGTGATTATAAGTAAATCTTTCCCTCTCTCGCTCTTTGTTAAAAACCTCTAAATTTCAAACAATGATTTTTCACAAAATAAAAGCGTACTTTACTACTTTCTTCCACAAAAAAGAACAGCAACGGAAAAATTACTTTTATTAGGAAAAAAACTAGAGAATTTCCAAATTCTTTTCACATAAATTTTAAAGTTTTTATTTTGTTGTCTATATGGAACATAAAAAACGGATGTTCGCGATTATATTCAAATATTTTATATACTCAAGTCATTTAGTTTATAATAGTGGCACACAGCAGTTTAGTTGCACAGATTAGTTTACTTTTAATATAGAAAAGTAGTTTATTATGGTTCTATACAGATTGTCGAATATATGCTATGTAGCTCTATATATATACTCGTACATATGTATATGTAAGTCCCAAAGTTAAATATAATTAATTAATTAAAATAAACATTTCAGTTTTATATTTATTGGCGGCAATTTAAATAAAGTGAGGTAAATTAATATTAATTGAACCCCCCACAAATGGTGCCTTTATATATAAATTGAACAATATTTATGTACATGTTGTGTGTATGAGCCTTGTAGACGATTATTTTTAATATTTGTTTATTATTCAAATTGCCTTTTTTATGATCCAAATGTATGTATATACATAATGTAGGCAATGTTTTGTATCGTAGACAACATATATGTATGTTTTAAAACTCTGTTCCGGCATTAAGAAGATATTTTTTTTTTATATTTTAATGGATTACAATTTTTTATGTGTTTTGTGCAAATTAAGGATCAAATTAGTAAACCGAAAATCTTAAAAATATAAAATGAAAACTATATATACCTATACACTGTATATATATAGGGATGTTCAAGGTGCCATGTAATATACAATCTATAACGAGATTTAAAACGGATTAACTATTATTAGTATTTAATGTGTTTATAGGACATAAACTACTCGTATATATTATGTACGTATATATACATGTGTTCAGTTTAGGTTTATACTGTATTGATAAACCATATCCCACTATCAATATATACACATACATATACGTATATATATAAAATAATTTGTATAGATTAGTTTTTGGGGAATAATTTCAATCAAAAATTCATCAAACAACCAAAAACTTATGCATTTTCAATATAAAATTTTACAAGTTCGAATACGTGAATAAATTATGAAATGTTTTTAGCAAATTATGTTTATAGAATATATAGTTAAGATTTTTAGTTTTCCGAAATTATTGTCATTAAATCACGATTAAATTAAATATTAAAAAAGTTTATCGGATTAAAAACTGCACATTAGTGCTGAAAACTGTAATATAATTATCAAGTACATATTTTGATTGCTGCATGGTCTGAATCATCTATGTAGAACGTATAGCCTTATCGTATAATATGTGAACAATGGGACACATTATGGTAAATGACAAATTCCAATCGAGGAAAGCATTCAGCATCAGTTGAAAAATCGGAGGTCTAACAAAGGTATAGGTTCATTTGAAGGCAATTGTATAGCTTTAAATGATACAGGTCCAGTTAGAACCTTATAGTGACGCATTATAATGCTAGAACCAATCTCTTTTGTCTGATAACTAAATGTAATTACAGGTAATCTGGAGGCTACCGCTTTTTGGATTAGCTTTTTGTAGAAAAATTGCTCGAGTTTGATAGTGGAGTTGGTGTTCATACTATTACACTTCATTTTACTGAAATCCTTTTTTATCTTGTTGATTTTATTTCCTTTTTATAGGCTTTTACTACTTAATCAGTCACGTTCTGCGTGCTGATCCGGAACGAATTGTGCAGCGATCTCTGAAAGGAGAGCCACCATATGGTAGGCGCAGAGGTCGTTGCAGGCGACGATGGCTCCACGATGTAGAGAACGACTTGGCCTCTTCAGATTGTCTAAGACAGTATGAAGACCAAGCTCTGGATCGAAACCGTTGGAGCCAGATTGTTGATTCAGTAAGGGGCCAGTAATGGCCTTTAACACTGTTATTATTACTACTTAATCAAATCAAAAAATTTAAAGTCTGCTACAAGAAGTTACAGAAAAAGGCAAGGGCGGACGAAGCAATCAGGTTTGGGGGAAGGTGTATTACATTTATGAATGATTAGATATGTATATATAATATGCACATGATTAGATATGTATATATAATATGCACATGTATACATATACTTCGCCAAAATGATGCAAGCTTAAAAAGATTCGTGTTGAACATGCCACGTAACCTTCACCAACGGTAGGGTTTGTTAACAGAAATCCGTTGATATTATAGCCAGTGGTCTGCCAGCTGAGAAGTTGTTTGGAACCAATTCATGTATATATATTATACCTGTTACCTCATGTATTATACCTCTCTTATTATATGTCCTACAGCGCAATTCAGTTCTTAATGCGAGCAACATGTTTTCAGAAATTTAACTGAGAGCATGAATTGTTCGCTATTAGAAGTAAACCGTATTTAACTTATATGTTTTAATTTTATTTGTTGTATCGGCTATACCTATATGAAGAATGAGATTTCCGAAAAGCCGCACCAATGATGTATTTTCTAGATGAAATATTTGAAAATAGCATGGATAAAACTAATTGGCTCACTAAAATGGCGTGTCAAACAGTATGTTGAAGAGAAAAAATTCGTTGAATTAAGAAAACTGAAAACCGAAGCATTTAATATCGACACTGTGAAGCAAAATGAAACACTTATTAAGTTTTATACTGGCCTGTAACAGTTTGATGTTTTGTGGAAATTTTTCGCAGAATTAAATACTTTATATTTAATTCATTGGTGGCATAAGAATGAAAATATGACACGAAAGTGCAATTTCAGATAGGAAAATATATTGTTTTTTGAAATAACATCACATCTTCAAAGTGGTGATACCATAATGGCAGATCATGGGTTTAATATTGCTGATATTTTTCAATTAATAATACCACCTTTTTTATCTGGACGGAAGAGATTTGTAACGCAAGAAGTAATGTATTACTGTACTGGCGGTAAAATACGAGTTCGCGACTGATACTGGAAATATATAAAAGTTGAATGTATGTATGCATTTCCCCATTCGTCATTGTTCAGGACCATTAGTTTGTGGGGAACATAAATCGTATTAAATAATTCTGATTTTTCTAACCAGTACTTCTTTGATCTGCAGCATTATCGTAATACCGACTTTTTAATAGATTTAAAAACATTAATTCAGTTGGCAATGTTTGTAAATCCAAAATAAAAGTGATGGTTCTCACAAGTCGGCCTAATTTCTACCAGCTATAGATCTGATGGGGCTGGCTGACTTCTGTAGGCCCGTGTACAGAAATGATCGACTTATACAATCGGTTATTGACTGCTTGGAAACCCAAAACAGCCTTCTTCACCTAGGCTCATGAAGAAACGTAGATTTCCGAGGTCATCAAAGCTTCACTGTAGCTCCACTGTAGAGCAACGTATATTCCTGGGACACATGGTCTCCACTTTTAGGCCAGTGAGTTTCTTGAAGACCAACGAGTTCTAACCGATACTCATTCATACATATGATTCGGCCCTCCAACGCTCCTGTTTTTCTAAGTGACTGCACGTTCCACATGCCGATCCTTAATTTTTTGTGCATTTGGAATAAAACAAACGATGCATTTCTAGATAACACTTAATCTTAAGCTAAAATTATTTTATATTTTAAATATTAACCAATGTTAATACTTGTTATTAGTGTTCTTTAATAGTTTCGGATTCCAAATAGAAGTTATTAGTTTCTTCGTGTGATGCGAAAACTGTTGTTATATATGAGCAGCAAAAGCATTGGCTTTTTCTTCATCGCTTCTCGCCCAATTTGCAGTGTGTAGTCTAACCGGGTGATTCGAGTTTGTTGGCCTTTTTAAATTTTTTGTTGCCTTCCACAAAGAATAATCTGTTCTCTCGGTTGCCGATAGTTCATTTAAATAATTCTGGACGCTCTGGTTTTCTTCTTCCCGCAATGCAAATCTTAGAGTCTTAATAGCGAATTTTCCGCTTTTCCTGGATTAGTTCTTGTATATGATGTAACAGTTTATTAACTTTTTCTATACTATTTAAGACAGGTGTAGCCTTTTCAACTGGTAATGCCAGAACATCTTTTAGATTTTCTTCCGCCGCATCAATATCTGCTGGTGTGATCAGAGGGATATTCAGTACATAATTTTGTTCGACTGACCTCTTATATTAATAACAATTAGTTTGCTTGTTTGTAAGCTGTTTTGGCGTTTCTATTCTTAGGAAGCCGGTGCTCACTCTTACAATTACAGGTGAGTGATCAGAAGACAGATCATAGCAATCGGAGGCCTTAGCATATGTGCGTGGAATGCCTTTTGTTACACAAAAGTCAATTAAATCTGGAACTTTCTTTTTATCTGTGGTCCAGTACGTTGGGTGACCGACAGACAAGTAACCCAGGGACTGTTCTAAAGCTTCATGAAGTTGTTTGCCTTTCGGCGATGTTAATCTGGAATCTCATTGAGTTTGTTTGTTGTTGAAATCATCCCCGTAATAAATTTATTACCTAGCTGGCTGAAATAATCCGTGAACTGCAGTTTTTTAAAGCATGTTTTGGATGCCAGTATACACTACTGATATGACACAATTTCCAGAGCACTACTGCAGACAGATGCTCGTTGATTGAATATATTCTATCTCATATTACATAAATTCATAGTGTTTGAATCTTGTTCTTATCAGTACAGCTGTGCCTCCATGTGCTTCCCCACCTGGGTGCTTTGTGTCATAAACAGAGTACCGATTAATTTTGAAATAGCTATTTTTGGTGAAGTGTATTTCAGATATTAACTCTATGTCAAGATTGTGCTCAGTGAGAAATGCTTGAACCTCTTTATTTTGTGTTTTAACGACTATATGCATCAACGTGTTCATATTCTGCATCATTAGATTCATGGTTTTCTCCATCATCGCCATGAAGCTTTGCATCATGTTAGTTAACTTGTTTAAAGCTGCTGCGATGTTTCCTTGTTCGCTTGCTTGCACTTTAGGAGTGGTACCCTTAAGGATACTTGTATTTGAAACCTCTTGAAGCACACTACTTTTAGCAGTTGCTTTTGGTTGGTTATTTTGTGCGTTATGATATGAAACTTCTGGTCGCACTTTTGGTTTAGTGGAAGAATGAAGATTAAGCATTCGTTGCTCTGCTCGCTGCCTTGGATTGATTCTTCTTTTCAATTCTAGGTAAATTGGACACCCTTTATAACTTGGAGTGGTATTTCCGGAAATAAGTAAATTAGTGTTGTTTTGAATTTAAATTGGGGAGTTTTATTCACAGTCCAGTGATCGAACCTTTGTTTGACAAAGCTAAAAACAAAGGCTGACGGTATTTATTAAATTGGCTGCCATCTATAGAGCAACAGTTTAATTATATAAATGGCTAATCTAGGTATATTTCGGTTTATTTATATAAGGTTTATAAAATTGAATTATCTAGTATTTATTTATAAAATCTTGTTCTAGCAATGACAACAATATTCATCAATATGCAAATAAGTTGATTATAATTATTTTTAATTTTGTATATTCAAACAAAACAAATTTATTTTCATTTTTCATTTTAATTAAATAAATTTATAACAAGAAAAAAAATATTATACACATCCATTTATTTTATCGTTATAATTTTTATTTTTTATTATTTTTATAAATTAATTATTTTATTTTTATTTTTGGAAATGAAAATTAATGAATATATATATATATATATATATATATATATATATATATATATATATATATATTTATTTATATTATTTTTAAATAAATTAATTGTGTGGGTAATATTTTATTTATATATAAAATAAAATTAAAAATTTAATTCAAACATTTATTATATTATGTACGAATCATTTTTATTATATATATTTTATTTTAATAATATATTATGTACACGAGCACAAAAAAATATTTATTTAATTTTATATAATGAAATATACCGATATTTATTGTATAAATTTATATATTTTATACATTTTTAAAGAATTAAATAAATTCAATTATGTATTGTTTTTATTATTATTTTTATTGACAATGGAAAACAAAAACTTAAAATAAATAAATATAATAATATTATTTTATTTTTATCAATTTATCCATTTTGTATTATTGTTTTATATAAATAAATAAATAAATATATAAACTTTTATTATTTTTTGACAATTTTATTTCAGTTTCGCTGAAAACAATTATATACGGTTCTATGCTACTATACTGTTATTGATTATAGATGTATAAATAATAAATTATTACATATTTTATATAATGTAAATTAATAAATTAACAATAAATAAATAATAATTTAAATTATGATTTTTTTTCCAAAAATTAATATACAATTATTTTATGAATAGTAATTTTATCTCAACAATATACCTATATATGTATACGGTTTTGTTATGAAATAATAATAAATTTTAATTAACTCATAAATTTATAATTAGTTTATAATGAATTTATTATAATTTATGTATAGATGTTGCAAACCGTTATACATGTACATATGTATATTAAAAAATAACAAAACTTATCACACGTATGTATACGCATCCATGTTATATTACAACAACATGATGGGTGAGTATATCGTCCTGCTTGTAGATATAAATATTGGTAATTTAAAAATTTTAATTTTTTTATTTTTATTCACATGGGGACGATTTGGCCATAAATTCGTGAATATTTATTTATTTATAATTTATCGTCATTTAATTGGTAACAGTTAATGTAGACCATTAACAATAAACTATTATGTAATATTTCAATATTTATGTTATCGGTAATGTAGTACATACAGGATTTTATTTATGTGCAGCACAGGATTTTCTTCAATTTTGAAAAACTTTAAAATAAAGTAGATCTTCATTTGTGTTGTTTAAAATTTGTGCATCCTCTGGGCCTTGAGTTCTCAAGATGCTAAAGCTTTTCTCTATATGTCTCCTTGTATTTTACTGAATTTTATTTGAAACAAGACCTATATACTTTAATTATACCAAAGTGCATCAACAATGTTCCTATTATTCTAGAAAATGTTAAATATTTAAGTTCATCTGTTTGGTGCAATTCCAAAACTGAATACCGTATAGATCGAAATCAACTTAAATTTGCATATGCTGATTTCCCATTTTTTTTTACGTTTGTTTTCGCAATGGGTATTTATGGCTATTCTGTAATTCGATTCCACTGAAAATAATTCAGTTGAACGATTTGCTATTCTGCATCTCGTTTCGTTGGAAAAATTCCAACGATAAGCAATTTTAACTTGTATCTTTGAGTATTATAAATAAAGAAATCATGCGCAATTAAAATGTTACCTCTATAGATAGCGTTACATACATGATTTTCAATGTTTTTCAAAGTTTTTGTGCATAGTATATTTAAGTTGCAAGGTATCGAACTAAACAGTAAGATTTTTCGCTGAAATATTTTGTTTTGAGTATCATTTAAACTTTATTTCTTTTCACTCTTACGAGTATGTATACAAAAACAATAACAAAACAACTAATGTAGACGAATTAGATTATTTTTTTTATCACACAGATAGGACCCGTGCAATGTGCGATATTTGTTTTACATAGCGTTTTGTTGTTATACAAAATACTTGCATCAGTGAGAGTGTTATGTATTTTGATTTTAAAATCTTTGGAAATTTAACTTCGGAACTATCTATAGGATTCTCGAAATAAACATTTAAATGTACGTTCTTGTAGAAAAATAAAAACAATAGCATATTCCAATGTTTAAATAGGATTTCAGATCAAATTGAATGAAACTTTTATAAATTAACAGTAACCTTTTTCAAATAAAACGAAACCGTTTCTTAACAGAATGAAACCGTTTTCAATTGGAATGAAACTTTATTCAATTAGAATAATACTAATTACAAATCCAATGAAACTTTTTATATTAAGTCGCCTTTGAATCTAACACTTATTTATGAAGGATAATCTGTAATAAACAGTAACAAAGCTGTTTTCAATAATTTAAAATTCGACAAAATTAATTGTTAATTGGTATTAACAATACAAGATTAACCCTTATCGATCTGATAGGAGGACTCATTTCTTCATTCGTTATTTCGCTATTTGCAGATTTTCAGCTGCTGATGTTTTTTCCATAAAAAATGTATAAAAACCAAGACTTTTTCGTAATTAAACACACAATAAAACTGTTGTCTATTGTAAATTTGGTTATTTTGTTATCATTGTTTTTGTTTTTGCACCTCAATGAACTGTTTATAAAATGCAGGGGACAATTTTCAAAAAATGTCGGCAAAACGAGCTAACCGATAGAGATAAAATTCAGCAAAAATGATGAAAACGGAATTATAAAATAATTTTCACATATGAAGTTTTGGAATATGGCCAATTAGGAAGGAACTTTGTTATCTATTAACCGATTATGACGACTGAATTTCACTAAAATCGACTATGAAATTACAATGTTCCTTAGTGATTGGTGATATTCCAGAACTTCATGTATACAAATTATATTATTTAATTATTATAATCCCAATTTCATCGTAAATGATGAATTTCATCATAATCGGGTAAGAAATTACCAACTTCCTTCATAATAAACACTTCGACTTATTGCAAAAATTATCTATAAAACCGTACCAACCGGTAAACATAAAGGTTCATTATGAAACTCGAAGAGTCCGTAGATGGCATTGAATTCATACTAGCCCCTACAACCCAAATTCTGTTCTCTCGTTGAACCCAATAAATTTTTAGAAATTGCTTTTATTTTTGAAAAGGCTTGTTCAATTGGATTCAACGTTCAACATGGAAGAGTATAACGGCGGTAGGAACGTTAAACCATTTCCTGAGGTTTCTATTATATTCTTGATTTGCGAAGTTTTGTGGATTTCATTCATTACAAAATAGAACTCAGTTCATTAATTTTGCAGCGAGTTCTTCAATAAATTTGCAAAATTTACTTGAATTAGAGTTTGAATTATAGAGGTAGAGCGTGATTTATTTTGGAACGGATAATGCCCAAATCTATAAAACGGCGCATTTCATGAATAAAAAAAAACCTCAGGTCATTTAAGGTATCTACCACCGTACTCTTTCATGTTGAACCCAATTGAAAAAACCTTTTATAGGCCGTGTTTATAATAAGAAAGTAAAGCGAAGTCGACTTGATTGGACATTCCGGATAAAAAGAAAAAGAGGGTCTTTTTTAGAATAAAAACCGTGTACCCGGCTTAATTGTTTAGTTAGTTTCCTTATTTCAAATCACAGTCATTAAAAATATATTTTTTGATATTTTAATTATATTGCTGCTTGCTCCGCTTCGTTGGAACTTGGAAGCAAATATATAGAGATCGATTCTGGAAAAATAAAGTGCATGCTGTTTTCTTATTTGCTCATAGTTTATTCATCTAGAAAAACTTATGCCATGATCACGATTTTCTAAATGTTTTTGTCATAATTAATTTTTCATATTCGCAAACAGACATAAAAATTGGACCGAGTAAAAATAAATGGCAAAAATCGTGATCATATGTAGCAACTTTTTCACGGTGGATTCGCCATTAAACAATAGACGGTATTTGAGAATTTTTTATAATTATTTTTATAGGCTCAACTCACACGAGTGCAATTATTTAGTAGGTTTTCAAAAGAAATTTTGAAAATTTCTAAAAGGGAAATTTTTTAAATTTTGAGGTTGTTCGTTGGTTATGAAAGGTGGTCGGTCAACACTATTTTTTTTGGAAAAGTAGTTTTTACGGCATATAAGGTATATAATAAACCCAAGAGAATTACATGTTTGGAAAACATAAACTCTGTTGTTTAGTTTAAATTTACTTTGCTTTGAATCTTAGTATTGTAGTAATACAGCATTTTGTTACCAAAAGTTTTTTATGTCGAAAACAACAAATAAATTACAACAAGACAAATTGTTTGATTTGATGTTGGGGAATCTTGAATTTGCCCAAGGATACACGTAAAAACAAGTCAACCAAAATAGGACGAACCTAAAATAGTTGTCAATAGTTAAAGTTCTGGAAATTCCTGATTTTTTACACGGAAATTTCCAATCCAACGAGATACAGAATAGCAAATTAAATTATTATGGAAGAAATTCGTCATTTTTATCTAATGCTGTGATTTTTGACTAAATTATAGTGACTAAATTAAATTGATGGTGGCAGCAGTCATTAATAGATGATCAAACATAAAATTATCAAAGATAAAAATCCATTTTGATTTTTCGTGTGGTGGTTGGTTAGTAGTATAATGATGTCTTGGGATAAAAAGTTTATCCAACATTTAATTTAGTCCAACATTTTTGTATCGCAGTCACACAGCAGAAGTAGATGAAAGAAGAAATTCCAGAAGCACCACTGTTGTCAATATTATCCATATACATACTTGATTAATTCACAATTTCTTTGAAAAATTTATCAACATCTCTATGACTTAGTAACTTCATCGGTTAAAGTGGCTTTCGATATTTTTAAATATCGCGTATACATGTATGTTTAAGCGCCAAAACGCTTCGACAGTTCAAAGCCTTCATACAAGAAACAGAAAATGATGAGTTTTCAGATTATGTATCGCGGTTTTGTTTAGTATAAGGTGGCTTTCAAAAAATAATGTTCTAACGAAATTTTGTTTAATTTGCTAGAACCAATCAATCAAGTTTCCATTGAAAAAAGGAATTTTTTTCCAGAAGTTGATGGTCAACATAATATGTTGTGCAGTACTACAATCATTAAATTTATCTCTGCTAAAACATATAATAACTAATTTGGAACAGAGTGTCTTCAGCTTTCATAACAAACTAAAACTCATCGAGAAAGATCTTGTTTCTAAAACCGTCACTTACTTCATGTGTCTTGCGAAAATATTGGAAACTTTTCCTGCGGAATAGAAATAATAACTACACATTGTATATGCCAGCTACATAAACGGGCAGAAGCTATATTACCGAGAGATTCAGTAATTTAAGAGCACACACATTTACTCATTTACATTTTTAGAAAACCTATCACCGCCAATTGATGTGTATATGAGTATTTGTGTTGAACACAGCATTTAACCATAGTCAAATCTTATTATTAAATATTTTATAATTTTATTGTACAATAAGGAATTAAATAAAATTATTATTTTTGAACGTGCATCATTTTCCATCTTTAATCGCATAATGGCTACTTGAACATGAGCTGAATAAAATTGAGCTTTAAAAAGTAATGGTTTGATCTGAAAGTCTATAGATGTCACGATACAGATAGTTACATTTTCAAGAGAAGTGATTCCATGTGTTGAGCAGCAATGAGGTTCTTCAATAAGTATTCCAAATTCGATGTGTGTTTAAGCAAATCAAAAACTTTAGAAAGATTATGTTTGGTAAGCACTCATATATATACAATACATATACATATATTGGCATAAGCTTGTTTAAAATATTTCATGATCAGTTTTAATAATTTCACATAATTATAAATATCAAATAATTTCGCTCCAGTAGCTCACATTTCATTTTATATATTTCATAATCAATCGATTTTATATCAAAAATATTTCCCGATAAATTAAAATTATTATATAAAACATAATTACACTGTTTTCCCGCCATATTTACGAGAGTTTTTTTTGTTGTTGTTGTTTTTCTGTGGTTTTGAGATTTATTCATTTGGAATAATTGATTACAGTCAGATTAATAAAATATTGACGTTGCGGAAAATAAAGTTGGAAGAACTTTCTTTTCCCGTCGCTGTTCTTTTGTTTAAAAAAATGTACGTAAAAAAAATAATGTTTATATTGCACAAAAGCAGAAAACAAAAAAAAAATTTAATCCGTAATAACGTAAAATCTCATTAAATGAAACAAAACAGAAAGTTAGTTATACTATACAGTATGGACTAAATGTATAAGACGAATTTCTAACCGAACGAAAGAAAATGTTAATGAAGATTTTGATTATAAATATTGTTCTTCGATCGGAGATAGAAAATACTGAAAGCAGGTTTTTTGTTTTTGTTCTATAAATCTATTATGAAATTGTAGATAAGGCTGAGATGTTTAAAGAAACAAAATTATCTGTATTTATTGTTCAATTTTAAATTTGGATTGGCATTAACATTTATTCAAAAGTTGTTCAAAGGAATCATCAATATTTTCAACATATTTAGTTATCTAAATTTTTGACGATTTTGAGTTATGAATGAAAATATTCCTATAATTACACATATTTGCCCAAATTTTCAAGCATAGGTATTTTGAAGATATACATTTTTGAAAGTGTATAACATGCTACAAAATAAAAATAAATTGATAATACTGTAGTTATTGCTTTACTATTTATATTCATTTAAAGGTTTTGTTTTATTTTTACATTAAAATTGAAAAAGTGTTTCTTGTTTGTTGGTAAAACTGACTATCTGCATATATATGTGGATTAAATTCTGATAAACCTAAACTGGATATCTAACATATTTTCATATACACATAACACCTTTTAATAAAACTATTTTGGAGTAATTTCAATATGTTTATGTAAATTCGACAATCTTGTTAAATTGAGAATAAGACGAAAATCAATAGACATTTCTATTTTAAATTCGATATTCCAACAAATAATACTTTTGCAGTTAACTAATTTCTCAAATAAATCACAGATATTATTTAAAGTTGAAATGAATTAGGTAAATTTGACCTCCAACAAGACCCATTTAGCTTTTTATTAAATATTTGCATTATTGAAGTTATATTGCTAAATTACAGGTGAGATGGCTAAACATTATATATAAAAATAAAAATAATAGAACAGTGGTAAAAGGCCATTACTGGCGCCTTACTGCGTCAACAATCTGGCTCCAACGGTGTCGACCATGGTTTTGGTCTTCATACTGTCTTAGACATCCTGAAAAAAACAAGTCATTCTCTACACCGTCGTGGTATCGTCGCCTGCAACGACCTCTGCGCCTACCATATATGATGGATCTCATTTCCGAGATCGGTGCACAATTCGTTCTGGATCAGCACACAGAACGTGACCGAGCCAGCGTACTCACTGAGAGTTTATTTCATATACAATATCGGGGACCTTCATCAGATCTCTGATCTCAATTTTTTACAGAGCTCGGTATGTGCCATCTATTTCGCGTTTTGGGCAGTCAATCACATGCATGAGTCTTCTCTCAAATGCAAGGAGCCATCTCCCGTACTCATCCGTCAGCGCCCAACTTTCACATCTAAATATAACAACGGGCCTGATCAACGTTTGCAAAGCTTCAACTTCACTGCACTTGATAGGTGTTTAGATTTTAGCAGTGACCTTGGAGGATCCACACTGTTATCGTGAGTGAAAAGGGAGCTCAAATATTTGGACCTCCTCACTCCTTCAAACGTGTAGTGGCCACTACTAAAACCTCGTCATACGCAAGTGCCCTAAAGCTAAATGTGTGATGGGGAGTTCTTATGTTAAAATCAATTGTGGGTTCATATTTTATTAACGCGGTAATGATTGTTCAGTGTATCCTAGAAATACTTTAGAACTTGATACACTTATTGTTGAAAATGGGGAGGCCCTAATTATGTTTTGCCTGTTGGGCCCCAAGCATTTTTGTGCTGATGTAAAATATAAAATGCCGGCGATAAATAATAAGTAACAGAGGCAAATCAATAAACCATTATATTCCTTTAGTATACAGTTCGTGATGTTTTTTCTGAAGTCGAGATTAAAAAAAACTGACCTGGCGTAAAATTTTTAGTACTTTCGCTGAAGGGCTCAAGCGGTAGTGAATTTAAAACCGGTGCAATATTTTTGATCAACATCAGTAATTGCTCGTACCTGAAGTTTGAAAGACCCATCGTACGGTGCCGATGAAATTTGGAAAGTTTTACTCCAGCTTCATGAAGCCTGCCAAAGTTAGGAGTAGCAGGGGCCATGAATGCGTAAAGACAATTTCCATTAAATATGGTTGTCTTCACGCATAGTTTGCAAATCCACCTTCAATTAGTTAGATTAAAGTAATGTATATTATACGCTTTGCGTAACTCTGAGTTGGTATATATCAATGAAATTCGTGCCATTATTGGATAACACTCGTTTGCATAATTCATCAAGTTGCCACAAAACGGAGTGTTTTGATACAAAACAAATGCACGAGCGTTGACACAGAAATGTCTTAGTTGATGGTTTGCACTAATACGATAATCCATAAAAAACGGACCTGCGAAGTCTATTCCGACCGAATAACATTTTGGTGGTAGGTGATAGGTTCCTCATCTGTTGCGTCATTTTAATCGGTCGAGCTCGAAAGCATAGTTTACATTGTTGCTAGAGGCCAATAGTACTGCCGTACGGCCAATAATTTATATTAAGGTTAATGTGAAATTGTGTGAGGTGAGTAAGAGGATGGGATGTTTTGAGATGTAGGGTAGAAAGGAGACAACAACTACCAAATGATGTGGCATTCATCCAATAATAGTGACAACGAACGAAGCATTGTCTGCTTATAACGATGAAATTCGCTTTCTCCAACACCTTGTTCTTAATCGGACACCCCTCTTTCTGCACCATTCGGATTATAACGGGATGAATGCTCAGTCCAATTCTTCTATTTTTAGTCGCCGTATAAATTTTTGCAGCTGACGTTTAAAGCGCAGCATGTAGGCAATGATTCTTTTAAGCTGTTTGAAATTACGGTTAAATTGGATTCCCTACAACATATCTGATAAAATAGTTGCTTCAACTGCGGCTGTTTCTGTTTAGTTCTGACATTTCCTCGGGTATAGTATCTAATATACACGAAGTGTTGGCTTAAGTGAAGCGTGTTTTAGCAGGAATGAATTAGTTGGGTGTCTTGCCACACGAAAACAAATCAATTTTCCTCTAAACATCCGAATTTGCATAAAATTCTGTTGATTGGCCTTCCATTTTCAACGAACAACCCCAAAAATTAAAACAATTACCTCTACACAAATTATTCATTTTTTTTTTAAACTTAATACTTAAATGCACTTGTGAATGGGTCAAGCTTATAAAAACTTGTAGTTAAAGAACTAAAATACCGTCTATTGCTTAATGGCGATTTCATCGAGAAAAATTTAGAAAAAAGATGACAGAAATTCGGAAAGTCGTGATCACTAACAAATTTTACTCGATGAATTCACTATGAGAAAATAACCGTCTATTAGGGATTGGTAAGGTCTTACAGCTGCAAATTTTTATTGGACATATAATGTTTAATAATTTTCCGCTAGATCATTTTTAACTGTCTTTAACGAGCGCTTAATATTCCGATGTATATAGTCAAAACTCACTTTACCATTCTGCAATTGATGAGTTGTAAAATGAGTTTTGCACTATACATACATATCTCGGATATTTAGAATATATTTTCATATTTATAATACTAGTTCGACGACAAAAAAATTCAACGGAGATGTGATGCCCGGAAATGGAATTTTTTTTCTGTTATATGCAAATAAATATTGAATGTTGAAGTTAAAAAATCAAATACAATTGCGACATTCATACAAATTGTGCCAAAAACTATTGCACAATAACATAAATATAATAATAATTAGTTAATTAATTAACTAAAATACGTAATTTCAGTTGAGGACGAGTACAGTGAGTTATTCGGTGTATACCACTTATGGGACGGGATGGCTATAAAATATTGTAAGCACAATCAAAAATTTGCAAACACATTAAAAATCATCAGTCGTAGTTTAATATAAAATTATTCAAAATAGCAATAATAACATAATAATAGTTTCAACTTACTTATAACTTCTGGCAAGTGAGTTCTATTAAAAAATTTAATAAGTAAGAAAAAGTTTATCTATTTTTAATGTGGAATCATATTCTGCCATAAAAAATCAGCTCTTATTTAAAAAAAAAGATGTAGAATTTTTTTAACCGACTGTATCTGTATTAATTCCAATAAATATAGCGCCATCGTGTATACCCCTCTTTCTATACGTCAACTTTGTCCTTAATATTTTATTTTTACCAGGTATAAAAATTAGAAAGGGTCCAAATAGATATAAGAAAATATTAACAATATAATAAAAATCAATTAAAATTATTAAAATTTCTCGATACCAGACTTTAGTCTTTTCCAAGCGCTCGCAATTTTTCGTGTATTTTACTATGAGAGTGCTTGGGAAGGTCGACTAAAATTGGGAAACGAAATTAAATTTTTTTATAAAATTCCGTAAAAAGTAATGAACTAAAAATAAAAAAATCTCGATACCAAAATTTAATCGATCTTGCCAAGTGCTCTGACAGTAAAACATATGAAAATTACTCGTGTTATCAGTGCGTAACGACCTTCTCGGTCACATTGACTCAGTTTACCTATTGTAAATCAACAAAATCGTTATATCACCAACTATACATAGTACTCCTTATGTTTTTGGCTTTTGTAATTGACATTTGTAAGGTTTCTCCATGTAAATATGGAAATCATAAAGCTCTTAAATGGAATTAGAAGCCAAAAATCATTTTATAATCTCATCTTCATCCAGCATACTGATTTTCATCATAATCGGCGAAGGAATGATCTAGTTCCGGTCCTGTTACCTATTGTACAGAACTTCTGCCAAAAATCAATTTTGTTATCCTATTTCCATCAAATAATTCCAATTTATTGTAATCGGTGTATGGCCGTTTCGGTGGATTTTCATTTTTGGTGAATTGCCATTTTCATAGGTCGTTTTCGGTGAATTGTCGTTTTCGGTGAATTGTCGTTTTCTGTGAATTGTCATTTTCGTGAATTGTCGTTTTTGGTGAACTATCATTTTCAATCAATTGTCGTTTTCGGTGATTTGTCGTTTTTGGTGAATTGTCGTTTCATTCGGTGAATGGTCGTTTTCGGTTAGTTATAGTTCCGGGAATTGTCGTTTTCGGTGAACTGTCATTTTCGATCAATGGTCATTTCCGATGAAAAATGTTACAATACAATCATTTATGCGGTTTACAGGCCGCAAAACTTAATTATTTATGAAGAAATATAAGATTATCACATAACCAAAATTCATAACTCATAATCGTTAAAAATTCAAATCACAGATATTTTGCTATTTATGCAATGCGGTTGTTGATGTAAATTTATCAAAGCTATAAGCGCCTAATGTGTAATATTAAAGATATTATTTCTGTAAATCAACAATAGTTTCCTCCACCAGAACTTTTATATAAATAAGTTTAAATGAAAATTAAAGAAATTGCCAAGTCCGTAGCAAAAAAAGTTACAAATTTAATTTCCTTTGAGCACAGCAGGAAAAAACGAAAATTGAAGGTAAAAAAAATTAAGAAGAAATTGTACGGTGGAACAGTTTACCACTTTTTGATATTTAATTAATTGGAAAATAAATCCAATATTGCTTTTTCACACTAAGCTTCCCAAAGCAAAAACACTAATTTAAAATAAAAAATAAAAAAAACTTTCTAAAGCACAGGTAAACGGAAAACGATGAGAATTTTCTAGTTTTCTATATTTCCATTTTCTTTATTGTATTTATGTATAGTAGGTATATACAGCAGTAGAAGTAGTACATAGTAGTTGCGAGTTGTTACCATTCCTCGAACCATTCTCCATTTTTTTTTAGAAAAATGTCAATTGTATTGATACGATTCTTTATTTACGAAACTTATTTTTAAGCTTCTTACATTTTATTTCGTACTTAAAACAAACCAAAAAAAAAAAATAATTTTGTAAAGTTTAAGTTTTAAAATGAGAAAAAGCTTATTATATTTTATAAATACATATATAATGATAATTATAAAGAACGACGCCAAAGTTTCCGTTTTTGTATATAAATATATAAGCTTTTGTGTCACACTAATACGAAATAGTTGATCTTCAAATTAATTTGAGACATAAGTCGTTAAAATGATTTTTCGAATTGATATAAAATTTTGTCCTAATTATAGTAGTATACACATATCAAAATTTAATTACCTGGTGATTGTGGTATATTTCAACCGAAAATCATATATCAAAACACCTACGTTTATGTCCCTGTGTCATTGTTTGACGATAATAGCAATAACAAACGACGGTATTTATAGAGCGCACACACAAGCATGAAATGTTAAATTTTTCTTTCCAGTCTGTTCAACATCGAAAGCATCGACGATGTAGAAGAAAACAAACAACAAATTTCTGTATACCGTTCTTGTATGCATATAAATAGTACACAATAGAAAAAGTGTAATCAATTATTTCAAATGAATACACTTAAGAAAGTTTCTTTATAGTGCAAATAATAATCTTATGCACAAAAGAAGATACATTTTGTTTTTTTTCAAATATAGAATCAAAACGAAGTCAGTTTTTATTTTGTTCTACCGAAAAATTTGATTACTATTCGTTAGATGTTAGATACGATTGAATACAGGCGGAGTGATTTTTTGTTTTGATATTCCAAAATGTAAACGAAATTATTGTTGAATAAATTTAGATTCGTTAGATAACAAATTTCCTTTGTAATGTGTTAGTGGGTAGCACGAATGTCCGGGGTGAAAATTCCACCTATGCCGATTCGTTTATAAAAAATTTATACTATATGCTTCAGTTTTGTGAAAATACCATAATGTGGATATGCACTCTTTCAAAACGTTTCTAGTAAAAACGGGAATATGATCTGTGAATCTGTGAAGTTATAAAAGAAACATTTTTAATTTCGACTAACTAGAAAGTATTAAAACCAATAAAGAAAACTCATGGAAAACAGAAAATCAAAAATTATCCGATGAAATCTATGAGTGATATTTGTTATAAATTTTATTTGAAATTCTGTAACTGGGTTGGTATTGAGATGATTGAGATGGTTTTCAGTTTATATTTTAGTGAATATTAATATACGTATACATATACTAATTGCCCCTGTGGTCGGGGGGCACTCACATGTCTCGTAAATCTAAATTGCACGAACATGTTTCCTAAGAATACCACCACAGTATCCTTTGCTTGTCGTAGGAGGCGACTAAACGGTTGGATCGCTGGGCTGACGACCCGCATCCGTAAAAAAAATCAACTGTTTATAAAATCAACAAAAAGAAAAATGGATACCGCCAAAACAACACCGGACCCCCGCTCAAGTACCCGGATACGAGATTTAGGATCGGCACGTGGAACGTGCAATCACTTAGAAAACCAGGAGCGTTGGAGGGTCTAATCACGTGCATGAAAGAGTATCGGCTGGAACTCGTTGCTCTTCAAGAAACTCGCTGGCCTCAAAGTGGAGACCATGTGTCCCAGGGCTATACGTTGTTCTACAGTGGAGATGACCTCGGAAATCTTGGAGCTGGATTTCTTCTTGGGCCGCAGGTAAAGAAGGCTGTTTTGGATTTTCAAGCAGTCAATAACCGATTGTGTATGCTTCGCCTGCGCATGAAGTTAGCCAACCTGTCGATAATTTGTGTACATGCACCCACAGAAGTCAGCCAGCCCCAAGATAAAGACTCATTTTACAATGACTTGGACGATCTGATGGGATCTATACCCGAACACGATGTTAGAATGGTAATTGGGGACTTTAATGCTAGAGCTGGCAGAAATCAGGCCGACTTGTGTGAAAACATAGGTCCGTACTCCCGACACGAAACTGCGACCGATAATGGTGAGAGAATGATGTACTTTGCAATTGCTCATGATCTTAGAGTAGCAAGCACATTCTTCCCTCACAAACAGATACACCTAGAGACATGGACACATCCTCGCAAAACATCCCGGAGCCAAATTGACCACGTGTTAATTTCAAAAGGGCGAGCTCGGGTTGTGCAGGATGTGAGAACTTATCGGTCAGCAACCAAATACGTAGGCAGCGATCATTATTTGGTCGCTGCAAAGCTACGGTGGAAGTTTTCGTACAGGTCGGGGAACACAGCGAAACGGATGGAACGTTTCGACTGTGAAGGTCTGATAAATGAAGATCAAAAGAAACGATATCAGGATGTTGTCAGCGACAACATTGAGGGAGCTAATTACCAGTCTGACTGCGTGAACTCTGTCTGGGAGGTACTGAAAACTTCGGTTGTCAGTGCTGCTCAACAGACTTTAGGTATAGTGAAAGTCAGACCCAAGAATGATTGGTTTGATGACGAGTGTCGTCTTGCAGTTGAGCAACAAAATATAGCCCATAATGAAGTGCAACAACGTCTCACAATCGCAAGGAAAAACAAGGCAGCTCTTGCAAGAAGGGCAGCTAAGCGGATTTGTAGACGGAAGAAGCGAGAATGGTGGAAGGCCGAGGTTCTGAAAGTACAACAACTCAGCAATGAGCGTAGTTCACGTAATTTCTTTAAAGGAATTACTGGATTGCACCATACTTTCAGGCCTTCGTCAACCGCCATTCGGGACCGGGATGGAAACCTCTGTGTCAACATCGACGCAGTACTTGACGCATGGAGTGGACACTTTACTGAGCTGCTTGATGTTCATCATGCGTCACAGACTGTTGTTGAGCCACCTCTAAAACAGTCTGCGGAGATTTGCACTGAGGAGCCATCCCATGAGGAATTCACTAAGGCCATGCAGAGAATGAAACGAAACCGCTCACCTGGAGTGGACTGCATTAATTCGGAGCTCTTGATATTCGGAGGGGATACTTTGTGGAACTGTCTTTTCGACCTTATTCGATTAGTATGGCGAACCGAAGTTATGCCTGATGAATGGAAAGTGACCGCGATATGCCCCATCTTCAAGAAGGGAGACCGCTTGAAGTGTGAGAATTATCGCGGTATAGCTCTCCTTTGCACAGCATACAAGTTACTGTCATACATTTTATTGGATAGAATCACTCCTCTGGCGGAGGGCTTGGTTGGTGACTATCAGGGAGGATTTCGTCCGAATCGATCAGTCACTGATCAGGTCTTTTCGCTGCGGATGATTCTATCTAAATATTATAAGACATCCATCTTCGTACATCAGGTTTTCCTGGATTTCCGGCAGGCCTACGACTCGATCAATCGAGAGAGTTTGTGGTCTGCCCTGGAATACCTAGGAATGCCAACAAAATTGGTACGACTGTGTAGGATGACAGTGACGCAGTCTCAATGCTGTGTTAAAGTTGAGAACAGGCTATCGACAATTTTTGCAGTTAACTCGGGTGTTCGGCAGGGAGATGCTCTGTCCCCGATACTCTTTAATCTCATGTTGGAGTACATCTTTCGTAAAACTGAAACACCTCAGCGCAACATCTTATATCGCCAGTCCAATCAAGTGCTTGCATATGCAGATGACATATGCGTGATTGGACTGAATAGCAACGGAGTGAAGGAAATACTTGATCCGCTTGTAGAGTTTTCAGCTTCTGTTGGACTCCAGATCAATGAGTCCAAAACGAAATACCTGATCTCTGGTTTTAGAGACAATGGCACACCAGATTTTAGTAGTGGCCACCACACGTTTGAGGGAGTGAAGAGGTTCAAATATTTGGGCTCTCTTATCACTCACGATAACAGTGTGGGTGAGGATATTAAAGTGCGGCTGGCAGCTGGCAGTTTATATCCTCTAAGGCCACTGCTAAAATCTAAACACTTATCAAGTGCCGTGAAGCTGAAGCTTTACAAAGCGTTGATCAGGCCCGTTGTTATGTTTGGATGTGAAAGTTGGGCGCTGACGGATGAGTGCGAGAGATGGCTCCTTACATTTGAGAGAAGAATCATGCGTGTGATTTACGGCCCTAAACGCGAAATAGATGGTACATACCGAGCTCTGTACAATTTCGAGATCAGAGATGTGATGAAGATCCCCGATGTTGTACATGAAGTTAGATCTCAGCGAGTACGCTGGCTCGGTCACGTTCTGCGTGCTGATCCGGAACGAATTGTGCAGCGATCTCTGAAAGGAGAGCCACCATATGGTAGGCGCAGAGGTCGTTGCAGGCGACGATGGCTCCACGATGTAGAGAACGACTTGGCCTCTTCAGATTGTCTAAGACAGTATGAAGACCAAGCTCAGGATCGAAACCGTTGGAGCCAGATTGTTGATTCAGTAAGGGGCCAGTAATGGCCTTTAACACTGTTATTATTATTATTATTACATATACTAATATCATGTATCATTATCAGGGCAGTTATTCGTATAAAATACAAAACTACCTCGATCATCTCGATATGACTGGTACGGACTGAGTCACAGAATATTTAAAATTATGTATTTCAAATATCACTCGAGTCTTGGGGTGCGCTCTAATAGGGTAGCAGTTGACCGTCTATAGCCATGACTTTCATGGGCTATATTCCAACCCTTCAACTATGAAAAGACCGCACCAAATGTGTCTAGTATACCTCCACGTGGTAACACCTGGCCAATGTTTTTGAATATATACACTATAAATATATAATATATGCAATTAGTAAAACCTAGCGAGGAAATACCACAGGTGGAGCTCTCCTGAGTAAACTTTCTGGGGCGCAACAGCCGCACTCCAACAAGCAGACATAACAACCTCTTATGATTATAGTGAAACATCAGTTCTTGAAAGTTGTTCTTCAGAAAAAGAACATGTGTTATACAAACAGTGGCAGAAAGTAACTGATGAGAAAAATCAGCAAAGCATTAGTATTCCCAATTTACAACAACAAATTGAGGAACTAATAAAATAAATGATGCATTTAAAGCAGCATAAAACCGAAGCTAAGCCATCAATGAAGCAAAACCAGAATACCAAATTTAATGTCAACAAAACCAAATCACCAATGATTCAGAACCAAAACACCAATTCTAAGCTTCAAAAAAGATTAAAAATACTTCCATATGGCAAGGAACTTATATCATACATGTATAGCCAGGAACGAGTTAAAAATGAACTATCATCAAAACAATTTAAAATAATCAGCGTATTGAACAAAATTAGGTGCAGAAATAAAAAGAAGATGTCAAGCATATGGGCTCACGTAAAACTATTGTGGCAAACTTCCAAAGTGTGTTAAATGTGCCGGACACCACTCAACTGGAGAATGCGACCATCCTGAAATGCATCTAAAGTGCGTATACACTGTGGACAACGTCATCCTGCTAATTGGAATTCAGGAAATTAATTTCCAAAATATCAATAAAATTCAAATGTATGGCCAGGCAAATCGATAAGAGATGCAGACAAAACAAGAAATTGTGCAACAATTTGGCCACCAACAAAGAACTGAAGGTTTTACATATGCCGAAGCAACGAAAGGCGTAGTCAATAAACCGATAAAGGTTTATCTACAAAAATTGGAAGTTAGAGCATTGGGAGCTACACCCAAATCCACACACAAATGAACCGCACAATGAAAATCATTTCTTGAGATGCTAACGGTTTTCTCTGGCATCAGCAAGTACTACAAGCAGTCCTCGACATTGAGAATATAGATGTGTGCCTTATTTCGGAATCACTGCTTTTTACTAAGCAATTCTACATAACATTTAACGGTATTGCGTATGTCACTTTATTCGTCCAGTGGAGGAAGTGCAGTCATCATAAAAAATGGTATCCAACATTTAAAAGAAGCAATGTATGAAAAAGAAGAAATTTAGGCCACAGTTTGCTTTATATAAAAACCAACAACTTTCCTATTATTGTGGCAAGATCGTACTGTCCACCAAGACATTCTATTAAAAACAAGCGATACTCAGAGTTCTTCAAGCGTCTGGGAAAAAGATTCATATTAGGTGGTGAGTACAATGCCAAAATTGCTCACTGAGGTTCTAGATTAACTAAAACCATATAGGAAAAGAATTACTGATTGTCATTAAATAAAATGGATGTGAATCCATTTCAATAGGAAGACCAACATATTGGCCAACTGACACAGGAAAAAATTTCGGAAAAACTAAAATTGTTTCTAATAATTTTATGAAAGTCGAAGAAAGCCAAGATGAGCTCAGATCATTCTCCAAAAGTTCTTATTCCCAAAAAGTGAATAATCCAGTATTAAAAGTTCATTACGGATATTCAACAATCAGCATGGGAAAGTACTCTAGAAATCAAATCAAGGCTTAAAGGAAATAACTATCCAAAAGAAATTAGAAAATTAGGGAAAATAAGTCTAAACAATCTTACTAAACTGTTAACAAGAGAAATTCAGAAATTGAAAAATTAGTCAGTTAATTTCTACTTAAGTAAGTTGACGAATGACTGGGATTATTAGCTCTGGAAAGCAACAAAAAATTTGAAAAGGGCAACAATGCCGAATCATCCTCTCAGAAAAATGAATGGGATATGGCCAAGGAAAAAATAAGAAAATCCTGAAGGATTTACTAATCATATTGAAAATATATTTCAACCTCATGAATGTCAATTATGAGAAACATGGTATGAAAACATAATTCAAATTCTCGAAGATCACACCTACATCGCCTACTGAAATAGCAAACTTTAAACTTAAACAAAGCACCAGGGTTTGACCTGATGACCCGAGAAATGCTATACGGTAAAGTTAACTTATATCATAAACGCTTCATTCAGGTTAAAATATGTTCCAAAACTTTGGAAAGTGGCTGAGGTTATCATAATTTCCAAACCAAGAAAACCGTCACATCTAATAAAATCATATAGGCCTATATCGTTGCTGCCGATAATATCTAAACTCTTTAAAAACTTACTATTAAATTAACTCAAACTTATAATTGAAAAAAATATCCTAATTCCGAATCACCAATTTGGTTTTCGCAGTGAGCACACAACTATTGATCAAGTGTACAGAATAACCAATATTATTGAGAAGACTTTAGAAGAGAATAAGTTTATTGTGCAGTATTTCTTGATGCCTTTGACAAGGTTTGGTATCCACAAACTCAAACTAATCCAGCATCAACAGTACAGCATACTACTGGAATCATATTTAACGGAAAGATATTTCAGGCTTAAGCAAGAAGATCAATATTATGAGCTTAAGGCAATAAAAGCAGGAGTTGCACAAGCAAGTGTACCTGGGCCACTTCTGTATTTACTATATACACCCGAGATGTTCCAATCCCGTCAAATAACATTATAGCCACTTTCGCCGATGACGCAGCTATCATGGCAGTTTGTGACAATAACTCAGATACAACAGAGAAATTACAAACCGCCATAACAAACATTTAAATGAAACTAGCACATAAAGCAGTATATTTAAATAATCAAGGAATACCACATGCAAACACTGCCAAATATCTTTGTATGACAGTAGACGCTAAGCTTCGCTGGAAAGCTCATGTAAAAAAGAAAAGAGACGATTTGTGAATAAAATGCAATAAAATGTATTGGTTACTGGGAAGAAACTCTCATCTATCATTCCCTAATAAGCTGCTGCTTTATAAGCAAATATTGAACCCTGCGGTTTGGACTTATGGTGTTCAGCTGTGGAAATGTACCAAGAAAAGTAACATGGGTGTTAATCAACGATTCTAAAATAAAATACTAAGAAACTTCTTCAACGCACCATGGTTTGCCAAAAATAGCGACATTCACAAAGATTTGGGCATAGAGATAGAACCCATCAAAACGAAATTATGAAATTTGCTGGAAGCCATGACCAACGGCTACTATATCAAAAATATAGGAATAAAATTGCTTATTGGTGTTAGACTTGATTGTAGGCTTACAAGGTTGTTTGTACTAAGGTTGTTTGTTGTTTGTAAGCCTTAGAGCAACATTCTTATGCGCTTGATAACTTGATGCAAATTTGAATGAAAAATTTGATGCAAATTTGAATGACCAAGCGCAGTAATAGAACGTAGTCTGAAACTTTAATTTTCAAGAAATCTTGAACATTTTTCAAATTTCAAATGGATTAATTTTTAAATGTTTAGCAGAATACTACTTATGCATTTGAAATAAAATTAAATTAAACAACCACAAATTTAAAGAAATAATTGATGTACGAACAAATTTGGATTATTCAGATTATTCTGAACCAAAACTTGAACGCAATTTTAGTATTTTTGTAGCAAATATTTGGCTTAACCCAAACTATAGTGTGCATGTTGTTTGAATAATTATGAAATAATTTTGCCTGCAGTTTAAGTTGAGATTTTTGTAGAATCCGCGCAAAGCATTTAAATTTACATCGTTTTACCGTTGTAGTATCTGTGCATGTCTTAAAATCGGTGAAAATTTTCCTACGGCGAAATATTTTATTTTCTACAATAAGCACTGCTGCGGGATAATTTTTCGTGTGCTTTAATATGTGAGTGCTTGGCAAGGTCGACTAAAATTTGCTATCGAAATTTAATTTGTGCCATTTACTATATTTTATAAACCAAAAAAAAATTAAAGAAAAAATTCTCGATACCAAATTTTACTCGAACTTTCCAAGCACTCACATAGTAAAACACACGAAAAATTACCTTGCGTCAGCGTCAGAAATTTTTTCGTGTATTTTAATATGTGAATGCTTCGTGGAGTCGACTAAAATGTGGTCGTTGATTGAAATTCTATTTTTTTGACCTAGTCCGTTATATATATTCACTAACCATATATTTATGTATATACCCCCAAAATTAAATAGCTCATCCCAATTTTCAGTTTGTTCAGGCTTAAAAAATCCCCATATACGTTTTCTATGAACACATTTTCTAACATATCTGTTTGTTTTTTTCGACAAAGAAGAAAGTCTAAAATTTTAAAAGCTCTGTTGTGCTACTTTACTCTCTTGGCCATAAAATTAATGTTGTGCAAAATATTATTTTGGCTTATTTTTTGCTATTTAGATTTTTCGTTTTTCATTTTAAGAATAACAAAAATAAAAAAATAAATTGATTTAACAAAAAATTGGAATATACATATACGTATATGTACGTTGGCAATTGTTTTAAAAGCTTTTAGTGATTTAATCCTAAGTGCTAAATGACCTAAACCTTTCAAAATGGTGTAAATCATATTTTTATTTTATTTATCCGAACCATACGTATTTATACCTTATTTACGGTTAATATTATTTATGGCATATTTATATGCGACATAATATTTATACAATAGTTTTGGGGGAGACTGTCATTGATTTTTTGATATCCCCTATTTGAATCGTGTGTGCGTGTATATTAACCTTTGATCCCTCCTTCCCCATATAATGTACCAAAGCAAAACGACGATTTTAAGGATATTTTTTCGTATTTTACAAAACATTTATCGTATATACGAGAATGTCATTAAAATTAAGCCATCATTGTGGTGTGCGCGGTGTATATTTTGTAATGCCAATTTAATAATGAGCTTTAAATATGGAAACAATATATATTGTATATATTTTTATTGTTATTTATTTATAATTTAATTTCGTATATCGTAAAAAATATTAAAATAAAATAAAATTACATTTTTGGATATATACGAAAATTGTAAAAATATAAGACGCGAATCAGATTATTCTAAATCGGATAATCATATTTATTTATACCGCAACCGTCATATCCAATAAATTATGATTTTCTAATAATTTTATTTATGATTTTTTATAGCAGACTGTGTGGGCCATAAAATTGTATATTTTTATTTTGTGCGCAATATTTATAGGAAAATCTAAAAAAAAATCTGTATATTTGGTACTTTTTTTTTTTTTTTTGTGTATACGGTGGTTTGTACATCAATTTTTCGGTTGGGTTTTTATTGAGATATAAAAAAATATGTGCTGCTGGTAATAAATTAACAGGGTAAGGCGATTTCGCGGACCCTTGTATGTATCTATTCATAATTTATAATAATTTCGTTTCAGCTGAGAATATATAATGGTGATGTAAAATCATTATGTATACGAGAATTCTTAAATTCCTGTATATATGCATTTTTATTTCTTGTTTTGAAAACGATGTGAAATGTCAAAATCCGCTGAAGTTCATTATCATTAACAAAATTTTATGATCAATTTTAAATGTTATTTATAAAATTCAATGGATACCATTGCTTAAGGAACTGGAACCTTACCTGTCATCCAAGGTCACCAACCATTTTCACTTCTGCTCCTGTAATTTTTATCGTTTTTCTTTTATATATGGCCTAGTTTTCGAGAAAAATGGACTGATCTTATATATAAAACTGACTTATCCTAAAATTTGGAATTTATTCATGATTAAATAAAAACATTGGATCAGTTTATTCAAATCACTTGCATGCCAAAATAATTTATAATACCGCGTACCACATTTGTATCGTCTAACCGACAATCGTCTAGCATTAAAGTCTAACAAATTAATGAATTTTATATTTTTACTACACAGCCATAATAATATGTAATTACGGAATATTAAAAATTAAAATAAATTTTAAATTTGTCAAAGTATTACAAAAAGGAAAACTAGAATTTAATTTGTTTCTACTCGTAACAAAATATAAAATTATTAAAAATTTAGTAATTTAGAAGGTAGTAAAAATTTATTGATAAATAAATTTCTAAATAAATACTAATCGTAAGAATTGAACAGCTGTCAGATTTGAAATAAAAAATGAATGCCTTTAGTTATTTTTTGAAATACATATATGAATTAATAGATTAATTATTAGTTAACTATGTTAAAAAATTAGCTTTTAATTAGCCAAATTAAAAAAAATTTAGAAACTCATAAATTTTGTAGTTTAAAATTTATTTACCATTTATCGGTTAATACTTTAAATATTATTAAAATTTTTAATGTTATTTAATAAAACTTTTAATTTAACTATTTGGTACAAAATTTAAACCATATTAAAAATTTCGCTTATAGAAATTATTTCTAATGAAAAACTGAAAATAATTTTATTTATTGGAGTGGTATTTAATTTATTTTCAAGTAATTTAATAGTTTTCAAATCAATGTGATATGTTTTGTTAAATTCTTAACAAATTTTCCGAGTTCTATTAATTATGATATTAAGAATTAAGTTATTATTTACAAATTCAAAATCAAAAAATTTTTGTTTGTAGAAAACGTTCAAAATATAAACTTGTTCCGTATAAATTTTAGCAATTTTTCTCTGTTTTAAAAATTTTTGTAACTATAAATGTCAAACTTTTGGAGATTTTCCAAGTTCTAAAAATTTATAATAAGATATGTTTGAATTTGGCAATCTCTAATAATTTTTAAAATTCGAACAAAAAAATCTAAATTGTTTTAATGAATTAAAAAAAAAAATGTTTAAATTAACCATGGTTTTAAATTAATCCACCAATTAAAATTCTGAGAAGAAGAACTGGAAGTTTTAAAATTTATTAAGTTTGATTTTTAGTTTTAAATAGTAAATTTAAGATGTGGAAAGTTTTCAAAAATTATTATAAATAAATTCTATATTGAAATATATAATTTAAAATTTTTAATTAAAAATAAATTTAAACAGTTAGAGTATTGAGAATTTAAGTTTTAGAAATTTAGTAGCCAAAAATTAAAAATTTTCTTCGCTAAATTGAATTAAAATGTTTTTTCGAATTTTAGAATTTTTAAGATTTAAGATACATATATGTATATCTTCAAATTAAGAATTACATGTTTTTTCATATATTTTAATATTTTTCTGTTAAGTAATATAAAATGTATAATATTTTTGAATTTAAAATTTAAACTTTTACTTTATTCTTAGAGCGTTAATAATTGTTCGCTTACTGAAATTATTTTTAGTATAAAACATAAAAGATTTTTATTTGTTTGAGTGATATTCAATTTAATTTTAATTTTTATGCCTAAAGAATTTTAAAATTCCCAAAATAAATTAGACAGAATAAATTTTCAAATTTCTCGGATTTTAAAATGTTGGAAACTATCAATGTCAAAACATACAATATAATTTGGCGGCCACAAAAGTTTTAAATTATTTTTAGAATTTATAAAAAATTTGTATATATTAGCCGCTAATCTAAAATATTAGGAAAATCTCATAAATTTTTGAAAAGAGTTAGGTTTGGTAAATTCGATTTTTTCTAAATGGTGCATATCTGATATTTTAAATTAACAGACAAATTATAATTCTGAGATGATGAATTGGAGGTTTTGGAATAATATTTTTTTCCATATGTTGAGAATACCTTGAAGCAAAATTTTTGTATTTTGAGAATTAATGGATTTAAAAATATCACATTTTATAAATTATATATAGAACCTTGTTAACTTTGTTTGCCAAATTGAAAATATTAAAAACTTTGCAAGAAATTTTGCAAGTTTAACATTTATTTCTTCATCGCTTCATAATTTCTAAAAGTATTTTCAATTTTTTAAAAATACCGATTTATTAATGTTTTAATGTTATAAGTTTTAATATTTTTTAATTAATTCTTGTTTTTGGAAATTTAAATAATTTTATGAAAAAACATTTGTATGATTCGATATTTTAAAATTTAAGTTTGTTTAATTTTAACTTTATTTTTATGTACTTTCTTTACTTTTAATTTTATAGAATACCTTCTAAAATATTTAGAGTTCAAGTTTTAAAAATAACATTTTTTCAAATTGTTGCGAATATTTAAATAATATGAAAACTCAAATATTTCATTTTAAATAAATAATTACAGGTGAGGGAAATTTTGTTATTAATTAATTTTTCATCATTAATTTAAAAATCATTATTAATTAATTCTTTATTTGAAATCATTATTTAATATTTTTAATTGAAATAAATTTAAACAGAAAAAGTTTTAAACTTCAGTTTTTGAAATTTTGTACCAATGATTAAAAAATTGTATAATTATAATTTTTAATATTTAAGATACATACACATGTTTCTTCAAATTAAGAATAACATACATTTTTTGCGCATTTGAAAATAAAATGAATAAGATTTTCAAGTTTAAAATTCAAAATTGTTATTCTTAGTAAACCTTCAAAATTTGATACAAAATTTAAGCAATTTTTAAAATATCGCATACGAAAAACTTTCTAAAAAAATATTAAAACCTTTGGAGTGAGATTTAATTAAATTTTTATTTCTATTTCTATAGTATTTTTAAATTCCCAAAATAATATTATTAAAATTAATTCAGTACTTTTTAAATTTGATACATCTTGTTACAATCTTAACAAATTACTTCTAAATCTTATATTTTAAATTAACATACCAATTAAAATCCTGAGATGAAGAAGTATAGCTTTAAGTGATAATTTTTTTCCCATATTATGTTGAGAATAAAATTTAGTTTTAAACAAAACTTTTTGTAATATATATGCATTTAAGAAAATAGCAAACTTTATAAATTTTATAGAACTTTGTTAACTATGTTAAGTTTATGTAATATATGTTTAAAGTTTATTTTGCGTTCATCGTTTCAGAATTTCCAAAAGTAATTCGATTTTTTAAAAAATACGGATTTTTTAATGTTCTTATAAGTTTTAATATGTTATAATAAAAATTGACATTTTTAATTTAGATACTAAAAATTTAGAGTTTAAATTCTTAAACTATTATTTTTTCAATTTATTAAAAATTTAAAAAAACTTTATTTATTTAATTTAATTTTAATATTTATTTCTAAGTTTCACTCTTATTAAATTTTTTAGGTTCTTCTGATGATGATATTAAGAGTTAATGTATTATTAATAAATTTAAAAACTAGTTTTCGTATTTCCAGAAGGAAGTTCAACATATTATAGATTATAAAATTGAAATTTTTAAATTTGACATGTTTATATAGATTTTATAATATTTTTCTAAGTTTGAATAAATATTTTTATTTTAATTTGGAAATAAAAATATTTTTATGAAAAAGCAAAAAAATTCTCTGCTTCAATGGTTTTAAATTAATTTTTTTAAATTATTTAATTTTTAGTATACTAATTAAAAGAATACGTTCTAACAGGTTTACGGTTTAAATTTAAAATTAAATGATGAATTAAAAATTACAAATTTAATACTTAGACCATCAACTTTTGGTATAAATTTTTTTAAAATTTCACACAGAAACTATTTCTAATAAAAACCTTAAAATCATTGTTTATTCGAGATTAGAGTGATTTAATTTAATTTTTAAAGAAGTTTTAAATTCCTAAAATAGTATTATTGAAGCAAATTCAGCAGTTTAAAATTTGATGTTTTGTTACAGTATTAACACATTTTTTGAGTTCTTATAATTAAGATATTAAGAATTTAGAATTAAGATATTATTTACGAATTTAAAACTGATTTATTTTTTATGCAGAAAAAAGTTCAAATGTAAGTTAGATTTTCTCGGTTTTTAAAAATTTTGAAACTATCTAAGTCACGTTTAACCTCTAAATTTTTTTAAATTTCTAACAAAAATTAATGTCCTAACATAAAAAATCTGGAAAATCATAAATTTTACAAAACTCTATTCTTAAATTATAATGCTTGAAATTTTAAATTAACACATCAATTAAAATTGTGAGAACAAGAATTGGTAAATAATTTTTTTTTCTATTGAAACAAAGTTTTGTAATCTATGAATGGATTTAATAAAATATCAAATTTTATAAATTATATGGTATTTTGTTAACAATCTTAAAACATTAACATTTTTAAATAGCTGTTAAATTAAATATTTTAAAAACTTATAAATTTTGCAAGTTCAACACTTATTTACATTTATCTTTTCAGATTTTTTTAAACTATTTAAATAAGGATTTTTTAATGTTTTTATAAGTTTTAATATTTTTTAATAAAAATTTTAGAAATTTAAATAATTTGATGAAAAAGTTTTTATACGCTTCAATATGTTTAAATTTAAATTTAACAATTTTAGAAGTTTTAAAATAAATAGAACACTTACTAAAAGAATTAGAGTTCCAATTCCAAAAATATAGTTTTTCCAATAAATATTTAAATAATATATGCAAATTCAAAGTTAAAATTTTTTTTAGTTAATTTAAGATGCGAAAATAAAAATTTAAAAAATTAATATTCTAGATTTGAAATTCATTATTTTACATTTTTAATAAAAACAAATAGAATCAAAGTAAGATTTGAGAACTTCAATTTTAAAGATTTAGTAGCCATTAATAAAAAAATTGCTTGCAATTTCTAAATTTTAAATATTTAAGATACATAATGTATCGTTGTATTTAGAATTACATACATTTATTCCATATTTTTATATGAAATGGATAATATTTTCGAATTTAATATTCCATATTTGGTACCAACATTTAAACAATTTTTAAAATTCCCAAAATAATATTATTAAAACTAATTCATAAAATTGTTCAGGGTAAATTTACCAACTTTTTTAAAAACACATTCAATTTTGTTTAGAATTTTCGGTGTTCCAACCTCTCAGAATTTTTAAATTTCTAATGAAGGTTTTTGAATTATTTTAACAATTTTTAAATAATTGCATATTTTTGAAAAATCTCATAAATATTCTAAAAATTCTAAAAATTAGTTTTAAAAATTTGCAATAAATAATCTGCTTACATCTCTAAATGCACTGGGTCAGTTTTAACTGAATTAGAGATTTCCGAGGAATTACAGTAACTCGTTATTTACATATGTATGTGAATCGTTGCCCACCACTATATATATTATACTGAATACTTTATTCGATCAAAATTAGATGAACTTATTTAACTCTGTGCACATCCAATCTTACAAATTACATACTTATATATATTATATATATACGTACGTATATACATTATATATATATATATATATATATATATATATATATATATATATATATATATATATATATATATGTATACATAGAGGGAAAAATCCAATTTCTTATATAATACAGATTTTCCGTCTTGTATATAGTATTAATTTAATAGTTTTAATTTAATTAATTATGAAAATTAATTTACCTTACAAGTAAACCCCAACATAGAACATAACACAAACAACAACTAAAATAAAATAAAATCATCATCTTAATATACATATATAATAATAACAAACCGTAGCATAGAGTAGTCGCAAAATAAGAGTACCATATACTATATAACTGTAATAGTATATAAGTAATATGTAAGTAGACAAGAGAAATGGTATAAAAATTCCATTTTCGTAATACGAAATCATGAAATAAATTATAGAAAATTAAAGTGTACAGCAGAAGTAAAGAAAATCGTTCAAGTTGAAATTACATTTACCATCCATTTTCTAGGATTGTAAAATATATTAAGTTTTAATTAATACTAACTGTATACCATGTATTGTATATATATAGTCTTATATATGTTTGTATATGTATACATGTATACATAAATAAATAAACATAAACCTACGATTTTTATTTTAAATAATTTATGGCTAATATTCTAAAATTTCAAATATTATAATATTGTGCAGTTTACGATATACAAACAATTTCAGTGTTTCATTAAAGGATAAAATCGTATATACCGAAAATTAAAGATATATATATATATATATATATATATATATATATATATATATATATATATATATATATATTCGTATATATGGATAGTAATACCACCGTATACAAACGCAACAATAACGAAAACTAATCCGAAAAACGAAAGTTCAGAGGGAAGGTAAATATTCTGATGAAAACCGCACACAGACTCCAATTTTGTATACACACATATACACCGGTTGATGCAAATATATTGCTGGCAGAAAATGAACATAAATTTGAAATGAACGGAACGAAACCAAACCAAACCCGATACACAGCAAAAAGTACTGGAATTGAAAAAACAAAAACAAAATAATACAAATCTTTGTTTCTTATTACTGTATGTATATATATATATATATATTTGTACACACAGTATACATATTACTATTACTGTTGTTTGTATATTTCCTTCAGATTTTCCTCATTTTCTCTTTATTTTTCCTTTTTTTCTTTGGTTTTTACTATACAGCTAATTTGTTTTGTACCCTGATATACTGATATACAATCAGAGTTGGATACACAGAACCAGAATGTTGATATACGATTGGTATATATACATACATATGTATATATGTTTTGTATATGTATATAGAGAAGACAATCTGTTTGTTTGAATTTTTTTTGTATGCTATTTCTTGATGATGGTTGGTGTTATGTTTGTATTAATTTCATGTTATATCTGATTTAATGATATAATCAAATTTGGAATTGGATTTTGCCTTCTGTGTTCTCAATTTCGGAACTAAAAGTCATTTCGAACGCTTTAATTATATTTCTTGGCTATTTAATATTCATGATATTTAAAAAAAAAAATGGTGTATAGAAATAATTGTATATACATACTATATGTTTTACAAAGACGTGATAACAACATATAGACTATATAACGCTCGACCACACTTTAAAAACATCGTGCCCTTTCTAGTACTCTATATATATATATATATATATATATATATATATATATATATATATATATATATATATATATATATATATATATATATATATATATATATATATATATATATATATATATATATATATATATATATATATATATATATAATATATATATATATATATATATATATATATATATATATATATATATATATATATATATATATAATATACCACACCAAAAAATCATTTGACAACAACAAAATACAATCGTTGACAACAACAACATTTAAAATAAATGTATTACATTGATCGACGAATTTTAGGTTGTCGGCTCTGCTAAAGCAATGAGCGATGTTGTGGCTGATTCGTGCAATCTTAATATTCGCTTTTGTGAGCTATCAACGTAATTTTGTCTCTGTTGAGAAAATGTACGTATAACCCTATCGCCAGATAGTTACCATAATATATTTACTATTATAAACTAATAATATGTATTATGCAAATAATTTTTAAATAATTATAGATTCATATTGGCACAAATTATAATTTTTAATATGAATAAAGATGATATTATAAAATTATCTATGAAATATGTAGCAATATATAAACATATATATTCATAATATATAGTTTATTGAAAATTAATTATGTGCATAGATAATATTAGATCAATTTAATCTATTGAACTAGAAGCAAATTATATTCCTGAACATACTCTAATATTAATTTAATTAAACTTGTAAAAACATAAGGTTTATACCAAAATTATATGAATTTGGACTAGTACACCATTTTAGATTGGGCTTGTACCATATGACGCAGCCAAATAAATTGACCGAAAAATAATTTTTTTTTAATGTTGAATATGCGGTTCAACCATTGGACTTATTATATGTATATATATAAAGGGTGCCCCAATATTCACAAACACGGGTGGTAACGTCGGATTGTTTGCGATCAAAACCTAATAATAAGCATTTAAACAGAAGGCATCCGGCATAGTATAGGGTCTTGAAGAAACAGATAAACTATAATTTTGAAATATCACATCAATTTGAAAGCTTATAATATTTCAATCCAAATAAACTGTTCACATTGTCCGAATCTGAATAATTTATGATATTTAACAAAAACTTTTAGATTTCAATATTTAATTTTAACTTTTTTTACATTTTTTACGTAAATTGATTTTAACAACTACGTAAAATTATGACTTCGGGAAAGCTCCAAAATGATTCTAGAAGGATTTTAACAAATGAAATGTTTCTGAGAGTAATTTTTTTTGTTATCAAATTATGAAAAGTATTTGTTCAATACCATAAATTATAATACACTTTCAGATTACGGCAATAATTATAGTTTATGTAAAAGAAAATTGTATACGCTTTCAAATAGAAATAAGTATGCTGTTTGAGGATTCTATGCGGGTTCAAACATCGTCTGTTTCTCATGTAAGTGGGGGCCGATTTTACCTGACAGGAGGTATAAAATGCTAGAGGATGGATACCTATTGAACAAAAAACCAACGATGAGCCTCAATACAGGAAAATGTACAGTGCAGGGACTCGGGAACCCAGTACAAGCGACATTCGGGAGTGAGCAAGCTCCCAGTCGTCGAAATGAAACGACCACAATGTCTCCGCAGTGCTGTACTTGGCTGCTGGGACAGATATTAATACAAGCTTAACAAGGGATGATGAGTATTCGTTTCATATGGGTAACAAGATCTTAGGATCACCAACTATTAAAAAAACAAGTTCTATAGGAGGTATTAACATAATTTCAACAGTTTAACACATTCCGGCTAAATGGATCTTCAACATGCGTTCAACGTCGATGGTTTTAGCTCGGACAAAGATAATCCAGCATGTTTGGTACAATCATCAGTTGTAAATTTCTTTCAGACTGCGCTAGATCTATGTCGTACGTTATTTTGTATAAATATACCGAAATGTCTGCTTCACATAATATGTCTTGAAAGTGGCAATTACCCCTTGATCTAGAGGTTTAATAATCGAGGTGGTGTTAGGTGGCAAGAAAAAAAATTCAACAATTGGGTGTTCTAGTTGTGGATGGCCTGGTGCGCTGGCTATTATTAATAGAAGCTTAATGAAACTTCACGTAGCGCTGAACCTCAGGTACAAAACATTTGTGAAACCAATCTGTAAATTGCCACCTATATGCCTTTTAATTGGCCATCCAATGTACCGGTATAATCAATCGAAATTTACAACTGTCATTTATCGTGGTTTTAGAGCTCGGCCCACAAGTAAAGGTTTAAACGATCTCCAGAGGCATTACTACAAAATAAGAAGATGACTCAGTGTTTGGCTACCTTAAAACCGCTGGTTTCAGGGATTTTACTACGTAGGTTTGTCTATAGGCATTGTTTTCCAGAAGAGGCCAGTTTCGTCTGCATTCCATACTTGATCAGGAGTATATACATAGCCACCAAATTTAACTATTTTAGACATTTTTCTTAATATTGTGATAAGTGCGTGTCTTTACAGAAAACCTTCCATCCAACCTGTACTTGCCGAAAATTAAAATTTTGGGGCTTTATGAGTTGATGTTCCAAGTTAATCTTAATGCCTAGTGCGTAATGACATTTCCATCGACTGGCTTTTTGTAAGCAATTTTCTATCCATATGACAAGAGCCTTTTCCATTTTTTCCTTGAAAATGTTTCTGGTGTACGATGATGTGTAACCACTTTATTTTGTACCAGAAATAACTGATTTTTGAATTAGGTTCCTAATTTCAACCATAAAAATCGAACCGTCAAAATATTTTTTTAAAGTTACGTTAATGTTGCATAATTATCTGTAAAATATGAATTTTGTTAAATTTTTCTATTTTCTCTATACAAATGGCAAGTAAGATGGTGATAACAGCAACGATTGGGATGTTCAAACAGCAACGATTGGGATGTTCAAGTATAAAGCAGACTCATTGACTTTGGGTTTGGTTTCGTGGCCCATAACTATTTAATGTTATTTTCTTAATTTGGTTCAACTCTTGAAGGTTGTGTTCGGGCCTCTGATAAGGTCAACTCGTTTTTAATATCATTTCCTTGAGAAGAATTCAACGAAGCTAAGCTCCTTTACAAAGTGTTATATACTTTATACTAAGATTCAAGCGCAAAGTTTTATACATACCTCAGACACTAAAATGCTTTTCCTTATTTCTCGCATTTCGGGATGAACATAAAAAGTGTTATACATAAATATGCTTCTCTTTATTTCTTCTCGCATTTTAACATCATAAAATTTAAATTTAAGTACTTTAAGCGTAGGATAGTTTTTCCTTAGACCATCCAGTTGTCCTCGTCAGTTATATCGACAAATTTAAATATTAAATTAAGTAATTTTCGTGAAATTCAAAATCCATTTGGTTTTCATGTAACCGACTCAAATTCTTTACATTCAATGAAGGGAATGTCAAATCAAATTTCTATTTTTGGTTTATTTCTGCGATATATTATTTATAAGTATAACACTTTATGATCAGGTTAAAGTATAACAATTTGTATTGGGTAAAACAAGTTTCTTTGATTTCTTGAGGTATTATGAGCATGAGAATGCTGCCATTAGGTTAGTCCATTTCTTATGGTTGCAAAACTAGATGATTTATGGCGTCCGCATGTGGTGGCTACCGGGCTCTTAATGCAAAAACTGTTTTTGTAATCGGTACCCAAAACCGTTCATATGGGTTTTCATGGCGAATTTGTTTGGTAAGACGATTTTTTCTAAAATAGATTTACATAGGGTGTTCTACCACCAAATTGGGGCACGAAGCCTTATACCTTCTTGATTTTGTGTGTCTACACCTTGCTGATCAATTCATCGCATCAAAAGATATGACTGAACATCAATGCAAGAATGTATAAGTAAATGTGAATTTGCTAGAAATAAAATAAAGTTCCTCGAGCATTTAATAACATCAGAAGATGGAATGTAATCTGAAGCAATTTCTGGCTATCATATAAGTTTCTATGGCAAATCCCTGACCAACGTATATAGCCGAACCTCAGCGGAAACTATAGGCAATGATCAGCTGGAATAAGAAAAATGATATGCTTCTGGCATTCCCGTCTCATAATGAACGTCTGACATTACACGTCGACGCATCTGATTATGCGCAGTAGGTGCCGCCTTACAACAAGAAGTAGATAGAGCATCTCAGCCGGAGAAGGAACAAATAAAGCTACAGCACATATGCATAGAGAATTGTTAGCTGCATATCTCGACATAAGACATTTCCAATATATGCTAGATGGTAGAACTTTTGCGTTATTTACCGACCATAAGCTGGCAATGATAACGTGACAGCTGATTTATTATCACGAATCCGGCAAATAGAAAAATTTGATTATAACCAACTGGCCAACGATCAACGAGACACACGGAATGGTTTATATTCAAACATATTTAATATTGAAATTAGTTCTCATTCCATGATGAAGCACTGCATTGAATGTCAACATACTTAAAACGTTTATGATGCGTTATTTATGCTAGATTCGTGTGACGAGACAAATAAGAACGCCTCCGTATCATCCACAGTCCAATGGATTAATTGACCAATTCCATCGAACTTTGAAAGCAGTAATTTGTGTACCACAGCGGAAATGTTTTAAAATACGTCAAACATTTTAGATAGCGATATACATTTTTAGATACCTGAGGACAATGGCTAACTAAAAAATATTAAAGCTTCCTAAAATTTAGAAGATAAGTAACAAGGGACAGGGGTGTTTTACCACGTTGTATATTAGTACAAAATGGAAATTTTATACAATTTAGTGTAGCTGAGGTCTATATCTATCTAAAAAATATTACAGCTTTCTTAAATCTAGAAGATAAGTATCTTAGGAAAGGGGTGTTGTACATAATTAAATCTAAAAGGTAATTATCTTAGGACAGGAGTGTTTTACCACGATGTATATGTTAGTACAAAATGGAAATTTAAAAAAAAAATTCCTGCTGAACCAAGGATCGTACCCAGAAAGTACGCAGTTTCGTACACAGGATCGTACAGTTTTCTTAAATCGAGAAGATAAGTAATTTACGACAGGGGTGTTTTACTACTATGTATACATATATGTTAGTACAAAACTGAGATTTACAAAAACTCTCCTGCTGATCTCTCTAGGATCGTACCCAGATACCGATATTAATTTTTTGTACATTCTGGGTACGATCCTTGGTTCAGCAGGAGAATTTTTTTTAAATTTCAATTTTGTACTAACATACAACGTGGTAAAACATCCCTGTCCGATGATAATTATCTGCTAGTTTCAATATTTTTTAGTTAGATATAGTCCTCAGCTACCCAAAAACCTAAATCGGTAGTTGATGGGTACGATTCATGGTTCATCAGGGCGATTTTTTTTTAATTGTTGAATTTCTACTAAAACATACAAGGATGTAAAATGCACACTTGTCCTATAACTTTAATATTTTGAATTGCTACTCAATTTTTTTTGTGTAGTCTTACGGATTTTCATGTTCGGCAATATTAAATTTTCAATTATTCTTAGTGCAAAATTAATACTAGTTTGGGAAAAAATTCATAATAAAGATATATATATATATATATATATATATATATATATATATATATATATATATATATATATATATATATATATATATATATATATATATATATACATATATATATATATATATATATATATATATATATATATATATAATATATATATATATATATATATATATACCTATATATACCGTCATATTTAAGCTGAAAATTTCAAATATCTCGGAAAATAAGCCCTCTACGATTAAAATGACCATTTTCAAAATTAAATCATTCCGGGAGGGAAATACATTAGTGCTAAAATTAGGGTCCCTCTACTTCTTGTAATGGGGTTGAGAGGTAAGTGGGAAACTAAAATAAGAACCTCTATTTTTTATTACAGCTTCGGATTATACGGCTAAATGATGTAGGATTTCCTTGAAACATTTTTATCGATTCATGAATGGCCTTGTAATAGACGACATTAATTTTTTTTCGATTTCTCCTACTGAGAACATTATCATTGCATTAAAATTAACACGTTTTCAATTTAAATACTCAGAATTAGTTTTCTATCATGAATCGAGAAAAATGTTGCAAGGAAATCCTACGTACTTTTAGCCGTAAAATCCGAATCTGCAATAAAATTTATATATATATATATATATATATATATATATATATATATATATATATATATATATATATATATATATATATATATATATATATATATGTATATATATATATATATATATATATATATATATATATATATATATATATATATATATATATATATATATATATATGTATATATACATATATATATATATATATATATATATATATATATATATATATATATATATATATATATATATATATATATATATATATGTATATATATGTATACAAATATGTACATAATATATATATACAAAAAAAAATGAAATAAACAAATACATAATTCTGGATCATAAAGTAAAGTTTTTATTCTCTCAGCGTACACATCGAATCAGATTGAATTTCAAACTTTTTCTTTCAAAAGCAAGGCAAAACTTTAAATTAACTTTAAACTTAAAAAACTGTGTTACTCGAAACTTTTTAATTTAATTAAATTAACAAAGAATTAAATAACATATTTTGTTAATATTCAATATTATATTTAAGAACAAATAGAGTTTTTTTTTTCTTATGGTTTTCTTATAATATTTATATATTTATAAGTTATACAAATAATTTTGTTGTTGCATGTATAGTAGCTATACGAAAAAAAAAAATGTTGCATATTATTTATAGTTAAAATAAATTTAAATTAGTTATTATGTGGTTTGTACGTGAAATTTAATAAACAAAGAAAAAATTATTTTAAAATAATTTTTTTTCTTATTCTCTAGTTTTTGTGCATATATACTCGTACATATACAGAGAATCCAAAAATATTTAGTTTTTAGTTGTTGGTTTTATCGTATACATATATGTATAATAGTTTACAAAAGTATTAACTTTAAAAATATTTCGAATTTTGGTTTTTATAATTTGATGAAATAAATAAATAAACTGAAAGTTGCATGCGGCTCAATGATTAAGTTTTAAATATTAAATAAAACTTTCGAAAAATTATACAAAAAATATGTTGTTTCTAAAACTATACGTAGTTTGTACATTATTTGCATTACTTTCCAATTCACTATAATTTATATAAATATATGTACATACAAATATGATGACTATAGTGTTGTATCAGCAATAATAACTCTATATAAGTTTATGAAGTGTTTCAGCACCTCAATGCTAAACTCCAGTTAGACGCTTTTCAGGTATATAGCAATTTACAACAATTTAATTTAACTAATTATGAAATTATGTAAAATAAATCACGTTTGTATACATACCTGAGCATAACATATACAATCATGATAAATATCGTCACTATTACGATATAATTAAATTTGAATATTCCTTGTTAAATGAGTATATTATATATATCAATTAATTCACTGACATTTAGTTAATCACAAATATCACTTTCACTTGAAATCAGGACATGTCCATCAACTATTCCTGCGAAATATTCGATCGTAACTAATTTTTCTTATACGCGACTACCGTAGAAAGTAGGCTTTATCACTAGAATTAGTGTTTTCGAATGATTTTGTTTTTTCTTGTAAATAAATAAATAATTTTCTCGCTTGTCTCTATAATGGTAACGATGGAGAAAGTCGCTTGCTAAGATTAAAAATATTTTATGCGTTTTTTCCGCTCGAACAAGAAAGTACCACTATGCGCTCCATATAGGTATATGCAAATAACTATATTTTTTCAGTTTTAACTGCGTGAAAACGGCTTTTCCCAAGAGCAACACATGGAACGATAAATACGGGAGGATGGCAATTTAAAATATGACTCCGGCAATATGTCTCCTCTCGCATATTAAAACTGATATTGTAATCTTGCTCTATAGTATAATAATTATATAGATCATTGACATTTACAATAAGATTCTTTAGTTTATTGATAAAGAACATTAATATACAGCCTTTCCAGTATACAGAATTAGTCATTTTTAAAAACCCAGAAAAAATTGATTGAAAGGATTGATTGCGTCTAATATAGGGGAAAATAATGGGTATTCGATAACCTTTCAACAATCGTTTTTAAAATTTAGTCTGAAACCACCAATATTACGCTTCCTAAGATAATGACAGTTTAAATCGCTTAGCGCTATATTAGAGGGGGTCCTAATAATTTGTTGGTCGTTGCAGATATTTTAAATATTAAACCAGCAGTAAATCTTCATGCTGTGTTGAATAGTACAAAAACCACGAAGAGATAAATAAGAATCAATTGGATACTGAAGACCCAAATTTATTTTATCGGAGCGCAGTTGTCTTGCACCTATATATAACACTGCCAAATCTTGGCTTTAATAATATTTTGGCCATTGTATAAAATGTTTAAGTTTCTCCTTAAGTTTTTTAAGGGGAAATGTGGGCTGAACTAAACCTAAATTGAAATTTATTCCTAACCCTATTCTGGTATGAACCCTTTGAAAAAAACTATAAAAAGAGGCCACTTTAAAAATGTTGGGGACATCCAGCAAGTATTTAAATGCTTGTTTTGAAATCCGCGAAAGGTATTTTTCTGTTTATATCTAATTCTATACAGGGTTAAATAAATTCGTATATAGTAACGAGATTTTACCAAGTCATTCACATTCCTCATTAAAGAAACAATGCACTTGAATTCATTGCTGTTTGAAAAATACCAAATTTAAAAAAAAATTACATATAGCATTGATACAACCAAAACAATTGCAGGCTGATTTTGATAGCTAAAAATTACTATGAAGTTCAGTGCAGTTGCCATCAGATTAATCGTGCCCATCGATGATCGATGCAACAGCCAAAATATGGTGAAATATTAGTTTTTTTTCGAGATACTATAAGAACCGCCTTGCCCATAGGTATTTTAATATTTGTAGTTTTAAATTTGTTTAAGGAATTTAAATAGCCATGTTCTTGGAGTAATTTCGGTATTGGATATGTTTACCAGTAATGGCCTTTAATACTGTTTATTATTATTTTTATATGTTTACCGACGTGTTGGTCATTCAATGAGAATTTTCCAAATGTTGTCTGTGAATGAAAACTATTGGTAACACTTATTGTAGCAGGAAACGATCATCGGAAACCGCACTAACCTATGAGGGATTAACAACTCCTACGTGACTCAAATTGATGACATTAAAAAACCAAAACGTGAAAAATATGCTTAGCAACGAATACTTGGTCTAGTCTAGAATTTATAGTAAACGATCCAATGGAAGAAGAGAATTTACCATTTATTAGATTAGTGGTAGAGTTATAGGAAATCATCATAGAGCTAAAATTTTATATAAGCTAGTACATGTAGAGTATAACTAATTAAATATTCGTCCTGCCAGTAATCCAAATTAAATTGCATGAACATGTTTTCCAAGAATATCACCATAGTATCCCTTGCTTGTCGTAGGAGGCGACTAAACGATTGGACCGCTGAGCTGGGACGACCCGCATCCGTAAAAAAATAAACTGTTAATAATGACAACAAAACGAAAAATGGATACCGCCAAAACAACATCGGATCCCCGCTCAAGTACCCGGACACGAGGTTTAGGACCGGCCACTTAAGAAACAATTAACGTTAGAAGGCCTAATACATGCATGAAGGAATATCGGGTGGAACTCGTTGCTCTTCAAGAGACTCACTGGCCTAAAAGAGGAGACCATGTGTCTTAGGGCTATGTTTTTATACGCAGTAGAGATGACCTCGGAAATCTTGGAGCTCGACTTTTTCTTGGGTCGCAGGTAAAGAATGCTATACGTTGGATTTTTAAGCAGTCAATAACGCATGAAGTTATAGCTAACCTGTCGATAATTTGTGTCCACAGAAGTCAGCCAGGGCCAAGATAAAGAATCATTTTACAAAGCCTTGGATGTTCTGATTGGATTTTTTATATTATATTATAGTTTTTTAAGTATTTGTTCATGATTATCGTTGGCGTAGGTTTCAACGTTCAGATTTTGGTTACCCTCAATTCAGATTAAATGTGTTATACAAGCGGGATTATATTGTGAGTTGTATTTGGACATTTGCTCATTATTATCACGGCTATTAGTTTCAGCGTCTTATAAATTTTCTGGGATTTCGCAAGTAGAAGGAATCTGGTGGAATGAAACCGCTTGTTGGCGAATAAATTCATTCGTGACGTATTTTATAGTAAATGGCTGATGAGATTGAGCGACTTCCTATTGGGTATTCTTGGTGGTTGTAATGTTGTTGTGGAAATTGTTTCAAAGGAGAGTTATACAGTAATACAAAAAAGGACCCTGTCTCTATATGATTGGGTTATTACAGTTATATTCATTGAACATATATAGCTTATTTATGCTAAGCAAAAAAAGATTGTGGTTTATGTTCTTCAATGTAGTGTCAAGCATTTTGAGATTTAGTGGAATGTTGTACGATTCTAGGGCTGCGGTTGTCCGGAAAATTCTCCTATAGACTTTTCACCATATCTAGTATTTATAGTCTAAGTCATCCAGATTGTCAAAGTATATAACCTTAAATCTGTACACCGATCCACTTCGTTGGCATCGTTGGTCTCACGGTCAAATAACATTTGTTAACTATGATCCCTAACTTTTCTGAGATGCGTAAATTTGTGGTTATTAATCATGTGCAGGAATGTACGGTGAAACACCAGGATTGCTAACATGAAAAAACTTTAATTCATTGAAACGTAATTCTGTTTAATTCCATGGCAGAACCTACAAAAATATTCTGATGGAATAATTTTTCTACAAACAGATCTGATGAGTACGTAAATTATCCCCACAAATTACTATATAACATAAGTTTTTACATATCCTAAATCTTCATTAAAAACAATACCAGATGATTGTAGCTTGATTAGATCTATATAACAGTGGTTTTTTCACAAATTGTATTCAATCTAAATGTTTTGACATGCGATTCTGTAGATAGTAAGGCGAGCATTATATTGTTTACTTTAGATCTGTCACAAGTTACAATCATAAAATGAATTGCTATAATTTTGTGTTTTGATTAAGCCGAGCCTAATGATGGAATACACATTTCCATGCGTCGATGTAAAGTAAAAGCTTCTATTTTTTCGATTAAATTTATTATTTTTTTATACAAAAACCCGTCGATATAAACACTAAATTTGGCCTAGGTTGTTTCGTAATAAGAGTTAAAGCCTCTCTAAATTGAACTTATTAAACATTAATTTACTCTTTGTGTATAACAAATGTAAATTTTGACATATATTCAAAAATATTTCCCGATACAAAATGTTAGCCCACTCACTAAATAAAATACAAAAAAAATGGTTTTGTCACAGTGTTAGAGAATTTTTTGTGTGTTTTACTATGTGAGTGCCTGGCAAGATCGACTAAAATGTAATATTGAAATTTAATTTTTTTATAAAATTTCGTAAATAAACTAAATAAAAATTCGATATCAGATTTTTATCGAATTTTCAAGCTGTCACATATAGTAAAACACACGAAAATGTGTCATGCATCAGTGCAAGACAATTATTCGTGTGTTTTACTATGAGTGAGCGTATATAAGAGACAGTGAATAATATTATTATTTTTATAACATTATTATTATGTTGAATGCAACTTTGTGTATCGTTTTGGCTATTATATTCATCATCTGCTCAGGCGATACTACAGTCAGAGTAGAACAGTCTGTAATTCAGTCTGTCAATTTTCATTCAACATTTAACATTAAAACTTTGGCCACTCTGGTTTACGACTCACGGATTATTGAACGGAATAGTACACCGACTGAATCTAATATTGTATGCCGCTTTAAATTAGATGCCTTAAGCTTACCATTTACAAAAAAAACTGCGGAACTAAAAGTTTCGACAAATTATTATTTCGTAAATTCAGTGTTGCATGATTTTAAATTCTAATAAAATATTTAATCATCACTCAAATGTTATACATATATACACACGCAAATGGAAATTCTTCTTCGACTCATTTCATCTCATGTATAGACAAAACAAAATAATTTTTCTGATTTGGACATGATGATATTATTCGAGTTAACACAAAAAATAAAAAATAAAACTAATATATACGAATATGTCGTTTATGTATTTGAAATTAATTAATGTCTACATCAATCTGACGTGTAATTACAAATTGCTTATGTATACATACATAAAAAAAACAAAAAAAATACAAATATCAAATGATGAGGTAGGTAGGTAGTTAGGTATTTATGCTATACAAGTATATAGCAAAAATTATAGCACAGTACAAACATCAAATTGGAAATGTTTTAATATGAAATTTAAATAAAAATGATTACTGTCATTTTGTGACATATGAATATATACATATATATATAAATGTATAATACGATGTTCAATAATCATCTACATATACATAAATATATGTTTTTTGTAGGTACATATATAGCATACAGACAAAAGTATATACTTCAATTTTTAATTTAATTTAATTATTTGATCAAAATCCTCCACTTCATTAAAACATTATTGTCTGCTGTCATTTGACATAAACCTAACTTTAGTCTAGAGAATGAGTGATTTAAATTTTAATTCATATACATATATAGAAATAAATAAATTTATGTAAATTATATATGCAAATGGTATTTATATAATATACAAATTAAATCAATCAATACTGTAAATTGTTTGTTTTATGTACGCGTAGTATGAGATGAGTAATTTAAATCAATGCGTATGTTAGAAGCATAGGTACTGATATGTTTATCAATCAACTGTTTAACCTTTTCCTTAAATAATAACATATTACTAATATAGTGAGTCAACAGAGATCACTTGAAAATTTTTCGAACATGTTTCTAATCATTTCATATAAAATGTTGTATTCTTTATAAACACCCTTGCAAAATAGTATGTACCTTGTAATAAACTAGTATGGTTACTTTTTACTTATAACGAGTATGACAAATTTAGTTAAACCTAAATTGTAACAATCTTTCGTATTCAAACTAATTAAATCAGTACCCCTAAATGTTGATTATTTTTTCGATATGTGTATTTCTAAAATATGTTGTTGTTGTCAACTATTGAAATTGTTGTTGTCAATTCGGTGTATAAAAATAAAGGTCGGGAAATTTGAAAAATAACAGGTATTATATAATTATTGTTAAATGCGGTTTAGAGTTACGCTAGTTTACACATTTCTTGTAATAACTTTCTGAATTAATTTAAGAACGGGGTGATGATGGCAAATGGTATAATATAAATTTTAAAAAAATATTTTCGTCAACAACTGGAATATTTCAAGCTGTGGAATTATTTAAATTTGGGGTCGTCAAATTGTGTTGTGTTTCTGGATAATCGTTCATAATTCTTAAATTCTTTATAATTCTTTGGTTATTCAAGATTCTAAAGTTATATAGGTATGGACAGATAGCCAAACATGAAATTGGTTTAATCCACATTTCAATTCAATCTGTATACTTAAGAAAATGTTTTAAAGCTGGTGAGAATTAGAGTTTGGCGAAGAAATAGTGTTGATTACAAACAAATTCTCTGAATGTATTGCCATATGGAGAGGTGATTTATTTTGATGGCTGATCGGCCTAATTCGAGCAAATATTCTGCTAAATTGAGATCCAGTTGGAAGATTAAATTTCCAAGTAGTCCAATAAAAATTGAGAATTTGACTGTATCATTGACAATATTGAAGAGTTTATTGAGATTATTTTTCGTTCAATGCGTGAAATAATTAAAACGAGTTGCGAATTATGCGCATCTGAAGGAGAAAAACGTTAGATGAACGCGTGACTCGGGTTCTTACCCAGGTGGAACGTTTAATAAATCGCTTCACAAAAATTCAATTAACATTTCTAAATGCAGAGCTATTGAGTTGGAGGTGGTAAATTTGACCTTGGTATAATAGACTTAATCAATTTTAATTCATTTGGAAATTGGCGTCTAGCAGTAGGCCATCCCAATCTAAATATTATCCAAGCCAATAGCTCAGATCAGGGGGTACAGGGTTCGAATTCCAACAAAGGCAGGCTCCAAAAAGGAATCGTTTTTTTAGCATTGCGGTTTTGTTTAGTTTAGTTTGTAGCGGCTCTACGTTGCGGTAAAAAGGAACGCACCTGTTTGTGCATAGCAAATTATTATGTTACGCACTGTAACATAATGATTTGCATATTGCAATTAATAATTTAAGTCGGAAGTCCACGATCAGTTCAGCACAGAGATCGGTAGCGAAAACAACGCAGGACACAAATCGAAACAACATAAAAATAATAATGTAAAATAGTAAAATTGTAATGTATTTTATATCTTTAATGTATACTTATGTTTAACCCTTAATATATACTTATATAATATAATTATGGTGTTTATAAAAATAATAAAATAATTATGTAATATTCATTATCACAAAAATCGAAAATCTTTGTGTATATATATTTATTTATGAATGGAACAGTGTCCGCCATAACTACCGCATCATACATCACAGTTGCGAGCATTAGTAGCGCTACGATAAGTGAAAGTGTAGGTATGTAAAAAACATTTATATTAGTGCACACATAAAACCTACAAGTGGTGACCTTTTCGTTTTTGGACACGGTAATTGTGAAGTGATCGTTTGCAAAAGTAAGTGTTGAAAAACGTGCTTCAGAGAACTTTAATCCAAATAAATTGTTCATAAATTAATACAAAAGTGTCATAGTATAGTAACTGTGTAATAATTTAAACTATTTACGTATAAAATTGTGCTTTTTCTAAGAATGTAGTGCAACAATAAAGTTTATAAAAACTGTGATAAATACTGTGATACACCGTTAGTGCTGTGATAAACTGTTGGTATTGTGATAAACTGTTAGAACTGTGATAACCTGTTAATCTGTGATAAGCTGTTAATCTAAGTGTGATAAACTGTTAAGTTAATTCTGCTATTTATAAAACTGTGGAACGTATGTAAAAAAATTAGTAGTATCTGTGATAAGTGCATAGCATTAACGTGAGAAATTTTAATATATATACGGTATACCAAATAAGTGAACGCTAATATAACAGTAAACTAAGTATACCCTATCATAAGTGTAAAACAAAGTTTTCTCTCGTTTTGTAATTAAATGCTATGTGGCAAAGACAATATAAACAGTGCTAGTTTTCAACAATGAAAAGCGGAATAATACAAGATCAGAAACGGAAAAATATAACAAGCAGTCTACAATTAATCCGAACCTGAAATAAAAACGAAGCATAAGAAGACGTCAGCCATTTTGGGTATTACAAAACAACAACAAAAAAATAAAACAGCTGAGTCAAAAATTATTTTATTTAATACTTAGTAGTCATTTCTTAATTTAAAATATTTATTTATTTATTTGTTTTTCTTTTAAATTATTAATTTATTATTATTAATTTATTAATTATTAAATTATTAATCAATTCAAATCTAAATTAAATTCTTTTAACAACAACTATTACGAATGAAAAACAAAATTTAAAATTAGAAAAACAAAATAGTTTAGTAAATTTAGTAACCAAAAATTATTTATTTAAAACAAAATCATTTAATCAATATTTATATACGATTATTTTAAATTATTTTCGCACATAGTTATCTCTTATATAGCTTTCACTATTGTATACATACATAGGTAGTTGCATTCGATTGAGTTCTTTATTGTTTTAATTCTCTTTCCGGTGCGTTAATTATATAATCTAGTAAAGAAAATGTTAGACGGTGAGACAGATGCGACCCAAGGAGCGGATTCTAAACGTTTCCCTGCAGTAGATTCTTCTCGAGTTAAACTTCCCGATTTTTGGACTGATAATCCTAATGTTTGGTTCGCGCAAGCTGAAGCACAATTTAGCTTAGCGAATGTCAGTGCGGATACTACACAATTTTTTCATGTGATTGGCGCCCTTCCACGCGAAGCTTGCGCGAGCGTGTTGGAAATCGTAAAAAATCCACCGCCCAAAAACAAATATGAAAAACTTAAGCAAGCACTGGCAAACCGGCATACTCCATCAGCGGGACGTCGCCTCGAAATATTAGTTGATGGAATTGAATTAGGTGATAGAAAACCCTCAGAGGTTTACTGGTCTATGCGAAACCTGGCGGGTGAATCGTACGACGAACAACTGGTTCGAACCTTTTGGCTTCGTAGACTGCCCAAAAGCTTATATATCGCATTGACATCAATTGGTGACAAATCAATTGATGATATCTTGGAAATAGCAGACCGGATTTACGAGGCAACCGGGCCCAGCGTATCATCCGTACAAAATATTCCCTCGACTAGTTCCCAGCATCCTATACTGACTCAGTCTTAACTAGACTCGAAGCTAGGCTCGCTAGTATAGAGTCAAGATTCGAGCAGATGTCAGTAGGACGCAACCGCTCACCAAGGCCGCGAAGTCAATCTCGCCATTTTTCAGGAAGACCACGGAGTGGAAGCAGACGTCGTTTCATCGATAATCAGGGAGTCTGCTATTACCACCATAAATTCGGCAATGAGGCAAGGAAATGTTATTTACCTTGCAAACGCAATCATCGTTACGTATCTACAAACCAGTCATCATCAAAAAACCAATAAATCCGATTGAGAGTGCGGCATCTAATCGGATACATTATAATCGCCGCCTATTCATTAAAGATGCAACAAACGATACCCTTTTTCTTGTAGATACTGGTGCCGATATATCAGTTCTACCCGTAAAATGTTTCCGTGGAAACGCATCGAAAATAAATCCTACCTTGGTACTTTCAGCCGCCAACGGTTCAGTAATTAACACATACGGGACCAAATTATTGAATGTAGATGTTGGTTTACGGCGACAATTTCCGCATATTTTCACAATCGCGTCAGTAGACAGGCCAATCATTGGTGCTGACTTTCTGACAAAATATGGTCTTCTCGTCGACCTACGTGGAAGACGGTTACTTGATCCAGCGACTAGTCTAGCTGTAAGCGCAATGACAGCTATAAGGTCAAAACACCTACGCCAATCCTACCAACCGCTCAAAATGGATATGGTGAAATTCTGAAGATGTTTCCTTCTCTAACCGAAGAACCGAACTACAACCATCCAGCAAAACATAGTTTGGTTCATCATATTTATACGAAAGGCCGGCTGCCTTTTTCGAGACCACGCCGTCTGGATCCTGTCAGACACAAGACAGCGCTTGCCGAGTTCGAGCATATGGTTCAATTGGGCATATGCCGACCGTCATCTTCTGCGGTATCATCACCACTTCACATGGTCCAGAAGAAAAATGGGACAGATTGGAGACCATGTGGAGATTATCGAGGCCTAAATGCCGTCACCGAACCCGATCGATATCCGATACCACACATCCAGAATTTTTCTATGCACCTGGAAGGTTGCAAAGTTTTCTCGAAAATTGACTTGGTAAGAGCGTATCATCTAATCCCCATTGCGCCCGAAGACGTGCCTAAAACGGCCATTACCACACCATTTGGGTTATTTGAATTTACAAGAATGCCCTTTGTTCTTCGGAATGCTGCGCAGACTTTTCAACGCTTCATCAATGAAGTGGTCAAAGGTTTGGATTTTGTATATGTCTACATAGACGATATACTTGTGGCTAGTAAAAATGAGGACGAGCATAAACTTCATCTCAAACAGTTATTTGAGAGACTAGTCAAATTTGGAATAAATATCCAAGTTTCAAAATGCGAATTCGGAGTATTCGCTCTAGAGTTCCTCAGCCACCATATTTCCACAGATGGCATATTACCTTCGCCACGGCGAGTCGAAGCCATACAAGAATTTCCTGCTCCAACATCCATAAGGCAAATTCAGCGATTCGTGGGAATGGTCAACTATTATCATAGATTCATTCCCAAGCTAGCCGGATTGCTGTCTCCAATTTATGCACACCTGGTAACTTTGAATAAAATGCCAAAGAACAATAAAAATTTCACTTGGCCCGACGACTGTAACGAGTCGTTCGTCAAAATAAAAGGTGCACTTGCTAACGTAGCAATGTTAGCCCATCCCCTTACTAACTTAAAGTTTAGTATTGCCACAGATGCTTCAAACATTGCCGTAGGAGCAGTGTTACAACAGATGAATGAAGGATTCTTTTCCCGCAAACTGTCTACAGCGGAAAGTAAATATTCAGCCTTTGACAGAGAACTGCTTGCTATTTATCTAGCAATTAAAATTTTAATTTTTAATTTTTAGGTATTTCGTAGAAGGTAGGCAATTTACCATCTACACGGATCAAAAACCTCTTACCACGGCAATCACATCACTGAGCGTAAAGAGTCCACGGCAGACTCGTCATCTTGACTTCATTGCTCAGTTTACGACGGACGTGCAACATGTCTCGGGCAAGCACAACGTGGTCGCTGACACTTTGTCACGACCGTGTGACCACGTTGATAAAATAGACAAAATTTCGAAGCTAACACTTGATGATTTAGCTAAGGCTCAAGAGTCTGATGATGAATTGAAAGAACTTCTTGATAATTCATCTCGTCCTGCGGGTTCTAAGTTTAAAATAGAGCTCACCATCCTCTCCGATTTAAAAAATTATTGTGAAACATCGACAGGAGTTCATCGACCATTTGTTCCAGCGACACAAAGACAAGTAGTTTTCAGCGCACTACATGGTCTGTCTCATCCAAGCATTCGCGCGACACGAAAATTAATTTCCAGTAGGTACTTTTGGCCGAATATGAACAGCGACATTACGAATTGGGTTCGTAGTTGTATCGGATGCCAGTTAAGCAAGGTGCAAAGACATACGAAGTCACAACCGGGAAATTTTGATCTTCCAGCAGCAAGGTTCGAACATATTCATATGGATGTAGTGGGACCACTCCCACCATCCGAAGGTAATATTTATATGTTGACAATAGTTGATCGATTCACTCGATGGCCTGAGGCATACCCCATTCGAGATAGTACCGCTGCCACTATTGCTAAGACTTTTGTCGAGCAATATGTTTCAAGGTTTGGAATACCCCTTGAAATCACAACTGACCGAGGCAGCCCGTTCGAGTCAAAACTCTTTTCTGAGCTAACGCATTTACTAGGCGCACATAGGATACACATCCGACAACTGAAAGCATCGCTCAAAGCTCGTGATAATGTCATTCATTGGAGCACTGAGCTACCCCTCGTCTTGTTGGGAATACGAGCAGCAGTCAAGGATGAACTGAATTGCTCACCAGCAGAACTAGTATATGGTCAAGTCCTCAAGCTTCCAGGAGAATTTTTTGTAACCAGCTCTTCGGATCCGAGTCCCGATCCATCAGACTTTGTAGGCAAACTTCGTGCAAATATGCGCAAGATTATTCCTGTTGACACTCGCAAGTCAACTTCCTCGCCAATTTATATCCCAAAAACATTGGAAAGTTGCGAGTTTGTTTTTGTTCGTATCGACAAGGTACGAACTGGCCTTTCAACGCCGTACGAAGGACCATTTAAAGTCATTCGTCGTTTTAGGAAACATTTCATTATAGATCAAAATGTTTCCATCGACAGACTGAAGCCGGCGCATGGTATCCTCAGTTTAGCAAACTTAAACCAAACTAATCCAAAAAAGAAAGTCCGATTCCAAGTTCCTAACTAATTTCCTTTTCCTAAAATTTCCTTCATTTTTTTTTATCATTTTTTTTTTCAGTATTCGTGAGGAATCTACTTGCAGGGGGGTACTGTAGCGGCTCTACGTTGTGGTAAAAAGGAACGCACCTGTTTGTGCATAGCAAATTATTATGTTACGCACTGTAACATAATGATTTGCATATTGCAATTAATAATTTAAGTCGGAAGTCCACGATCAGTTCAGCACAGAGATCGGTAGCGAAAACAACGCAGTACACAAATCGAAACAACATAAAAATAATAATGTAAAATAGTAAAATTGTAATGTATTTTATATCTTTAATGTATACTTATGTTTAACCCTTAATATATACTTATATAATATAATTATGGTGTTTATAAAAATAATAAAATAATTATGTAATATTCATTAACACAAAAATCGAAATTCATTGTGTATATATATTTATTTATGAATGGAACAGTGTCCGCCATAACTACCGCATCATACATCACAGTTGCGAGCATTAGTAGCGCTACGATAAGTGAAAGTGTAGGTATGTAAAAAACATTTATATTAGTGCACACATAAAACCTACAAGTTCTACATGTCGAATATTGTGATCCTCTACCAAATTCAATTAATTTCTTGTCATCGATTAAAGTTTATGGTTAATTAGACAATCAACGGAAGTTGAATCTGACGTCTTCATTGTCATATCTAGCTTCATCATAAAATGTGCCAATTCCATTTTGATCTACTATATATCTTCCATCGCTAATCACTTTTGTATAATTATTTATGAAATAATTTACACAATATATTTCATAGGGGGTTTGGAAAGTGGGATGCGAGTACGTTTAAATATCTTGAATTTCCGAAAATTTGACGGTAGTCTGTCACTTAACGCCCCAAAAATTATCCAGCCAAGTCTCCAATGTAATTATATAAAATATTATTTGCTCCCCGAACATCTACTAAAGTAGTTCATATAGAAATCAACCGTGGTTATTATTTTTAATTGGTATGCAGCCATTGTTGAAGTTTTATCGTGACGTTTGTAGTGGTTACATGGTTTCCCTCATGATCAGTCTGATTGCAGACGAAGCGTTATGTGATTTTGGATGTTAATAGCTCGTGGTTATGACCTTTAGATTTATTGGTTTATTCAGGAAATCAGAAATTAGGTAGGAGATTCGACATCGGGAGATCCATTTGAACAACGCTTGTGTCCTCGCATAGAATTTATTTAGAACCTATAACACCTTTCAATCAGTTCATTCCATTTCATAATGCCTATATATTCCACGAATTATTTTGTCCGAGAGGTATCACACGATGAAAATGTTTGGCAGTATGTGGTTTACGAGGTCGAAAGTCGGTATTTGGAGGTGTTTTTAACTAATAAATTTATATTATGGTTTTATAGTTCATACTCGATATATTTACCGTATACAAATGAAATTAATACTGCATTAATAAATAATTTAATCAATTTTATGATTCCAAGACTGCCACAATGGTCTATTTGAAAGATCGTTTGAACCAATCGTATATACCCGAGCTTATTTACAAATTTTCATATACACGCGTATACACAAAAATTTACCATTGTTTGTTATTCATCCACGAATATTATTAAGTGTGCTGTGCCAAAGAAACATAAAATATGATTTACCTAACAAGCTTTTTAACTGTCTACCTGCAGAACATAAACAAACTTTGTCAATGATATATAGTTTAGAAATAAATTTCGTGCGTGTGTACCATCAGCACACCAAAGCAACAAATAAAGTTAAGACGGCGTAAAGCTTCAAAAAATAAAAAGAGTTATAATATAATATATAAAAGATGTAGAACACGTATAATTCATATACATATACCTTATATGTATATAATACCCCAAAAATATAATATAAATATAAATTTGGTACCAAAGTCAGTTCACATACATTCAATTTCAATTCAATTCAAACACGTATATCAATAAATAACTTTAAAATTCAAAAGAGTAAAAAAAAAATTAAATTATTATTGTCTGCTGCTTACCTTAGCTTGTTTGTTTGCTCATATGTATACCTCCAGCTTGTGAAAATCGTAATATGGAAAATTTACGGATGAGAATATATTTGTCTTTACACCTTCTACCTTTACATATATAAATGTTTGGTATAACGTCTACATATTATATATTTTTGGGGTATATCGCACTATACATGTATACTGGCTCCTTTCGTTTTCAATTCAAAAAGTATACATCGCATTGAACCCATAAACAATACAATAAATGATATATAATCGGGTAAGAAGAACATACAACTATACATACAATATTTTCGTAATGATTTATGTTACCAATGTAATTTTCCAAGCTTATATATGAAATAAAAAAATTGTAACGATAAAAGATTTTTTGATATTATTTCATTTCGATTTAGCCAATACACCTAAAAAATTAAACTGAACGATTCAAGAACTTATTATAGAAAAAGATTAGCAGTCCAATGCTTGAGTGCGGATTTGTTTCTCAATGCACCGCTAATTCACAAGGCGACTATTCACTAAACTTTCATCAACACCTTTTGGTGAGCAATTTTGCCCAGGGCTGACCACCAGACTGTAATTCCAGAAGGAGAACCAAATACTTCGATTTAGCTGCCAAGGTCACCATTTAAAGTGGAAGTATCTATTTGAAGAAGTCTGTATTTCCAATTTAGTGTTGGGTGGGTATGTATATTTAGTTCGCATCAATTGGCCTATGTAGAAAGAATGCAAGAACGCTTTTTGAGCAAAGCATTTTGCATATGAGTTCACTAAAGGTATACTGGTATACTTCACCATAGTCGCCAATAGCATATTAATTCATCATCCACATAAGCACCCACTTTGCAGCCGCCCCTTAAGTTTTAGCCACAGGTCATTAATGTCCTCGATTTGAAATTCCCATCTATGTATATCCAGAAAGCGTAGTTACCACTGCGCAGTCCTTATATAATAATAATAACAGTGTTAAAGGCCATTACTGGCCCCTTACTGAATCAACAATCTGGCTCCAACGGTTTCGATCCTGAGCTTGGTCTTCATACTGTCTTAGACAATCTGAAGAGGCCAAGTCGTTCTCTACATCGTGGAGCCATCGTCGCCTGCAACGACTTCTGCGCCTACCATATGGTGGCTCTCTTTCAGAGATCGCTGCACAATTCGTTCCGGATCAGCACGCAGAACGTGACCGAGCCAGCGTACTCGCTGAGATCTAACTTCATGTACAATATCGGGGGTCTTCATCAGATCTCTGATCTCGAGATTGTACAGAGCTCGGTATGTACCATCTATTTCGCGTTTAGGGCCATAAATCACACGCATGATTCTTCTCTCAAATGTAAGGAGCCATCTCTCGTACTCATCCGTCAGCGCCCAACTTTCACATCCAAACATAACAACGGGCCTGATCAACGCTTTGTAAAGCTTCAGCTTCACGGCACTTGATAAGTGTTTAGATTTTAGCAGTGGCCTTAGAGGATATAAAGAACGACTGCCAGCTGCCAGCCGCACTTTAATATCCTCACCCACACTGTTATCGTGAGTGATAAGAGAGCCCAAATATTTGAACCTCCTCACTCCCTCAAACGTGTGGTGGCCACTACTAAAATCTGGTGTGCCATTGTCTCTAAAACCAGAGATCAGGTATTTCCTTTTGGACTCATTGATCTGGAGTCCAACAGAAGCTGAAAACTCTACAAGCGGATCAAGTATTTCTTTCACTCCGTTGTTATTCAGTCCAATCACGCATATGTCATCTGCATATGCAAGCACTTGATTGGACTGGCGATATAAGATGTTGCGCTGAGGTGTTTCAGTTTTACGAAAGATGTACTCCAACATGAGATTAAAGAGTATCGGGGATAGAGCATCTCCCTGCCGAACACCCGAGTTAACTGCAAAAATTGTCGATAGCCTGTTCTCAACTTTAACACAGCATTGAGACTGCGTCACTGTCATCCTACACAGTCGTACCAATTTTGTTGGCATTCCTAGGTATTCCAGGGCAGACCACAAACTCTCTCGATTGATCGAGTCGTAGGCCTGCCGGAAATCCAGGAAAACCTGATGTACGGAGATGGATGTCTCATAATATTTAGATAGAATCATCCGCAGCGAAAAGACCTGATCTGCAGTCCTTATATACTCCCACATAAAGGGTCCCACGGATTTACCCTGGCAATATGTTTATTAACCAAATTTTTGCCACCATCATTAACACTTTCCATTTTTTAGTTTGTGAGAAAGTTTGATGTTTCAAATTTGAAAATTATTGCATATTCAATTTCAATTTAAGTTGTAGGAGCTAGGATGGATATACGATTTTTTCTTGTAATGAAAATGCTGTAACGCCACAAAATTTGCAGTTGTCAATAGAACAATTAATGCTAAGTCACCGAATTTGAGTTAAAAGGGACAAAATAAAAAGAAATCGAGAAAACTGCGGCCTCGGCACCAACGGACTGAACAAAAGCTTTTATTTGGTTGATTACTGCTCGGAAAGACAAAACCGCTAAATGTGAAATTTATACAATTAAATTTTCGACAGATGATCTCCCCCCTTCACGACATTAGAAAACAAGCCAATACTCATCGTTGAAAATAATCTAACTTCCTATATACTGCAACTGTTTGCTCAAGAAATCTGTTCCCGTTATTAGTTTAGGTTTCTAACACTGCTGGGAAATAAAAATGTGGAATATCCAAATCAATAGCAGAATCTATATTGTTTTCTTTCTGTTGGACTCCGGTCAGGATATTAAAGTGCGGTTGGCAGCTGGCAGCCGTACTTTGTATCCTCTAAGGCCACTGTAAAATCTAAACATCTATCAAGTGCCGAGAAATTGAAGCTTTACGAAGCGTTGATAAGGCCCGTTCTTATGTTTGGATGTAAAAGTTAGCGGCTGACGGATGAGTACGAGAGATGTCTCTCTATATTTGAGAGAAAAATATTGCGGGTGATTTACGCCCCAAAACGCGAAATAGATGGCACATACCGGGCTCTGTACAATATCAAGGTGAGAGGTCTGATGAAGTACTCCGATATTGTACATGAAATAAGATCTCTGTCATGGTCTGCGTGCTGATCCAGACCGAATTGTGCAGCATGATCTTCCTCCATGCAGGTACAACAAAAATGCTGCAATTACAACGCCAGAAAATATACGCGCCCACGATATGTTTAAGAACGTACAATGGCGCTTCTTTTTCCGTATTCTTAAGCAAGAAATAATTTTGGGCTCCTTTGTTAAAAGATATTTTAGTTGAAAATTTAATCCACATCTTAAATAAAAATGTGACCGACATCTAACAAATGAACTCCATCCCAACTTTTAGCCCTAATTTCCAATTTTTTTAGGTTGAACAAAATTAAATTCCGCCTTAAATTCTCCATACAAAATAATTAGAGAATTAGGTTGAAATTTTGGATGTCCTTTTTAATGAAAGAATAATTCGATATGCTCAAAGCTTTTCGAGAAGCTTTAATTTCGTTGTAATTTTTTTTTTTAAATAATTTAATAACAAAATCGATTCGTTTGAAAAATTAAAAACTTGGTTAGAGCTTTTAAAAGCTTAATCTTAATTTTGTTTGAGCTTTTGAATAATATTTTTAAGTCCATATTCGACAGTGTAATCAAGCTTAAATATAAAAATGTACCCGAGAGCTTTTTACAATACATAGTGATCGTGACCACACAATATTTATACTTACATGAAAAACGAAAGGATGTTCTCAACTAAAGGACATTAGTTTCTAAATTGTTTAAACTGTATTATTAAGAAAATTAGCAAGCATTGAGGTGCGTGTTAACCATATATAGTTTTTGTGAAAAAGCCTTCCAATAGTAGGACCTTCCATAATTATTAAGCTTTAAAATATTGATCCGCTTAAAGATATTCGCCATTGGGAGCATTCAGATCCGCCTTTATGTTGTGATCTCTAATCTAACACATGATTGCGATATACATGATCCTTCATAATTGTGACCTAAATACAATTAATAGATCATTTGTCAAACATTTTTATTTTAAATGTTGGGTCTTTATGGTGTGTCATTATTCAATAGACAATTAAAATACAAGTGCTCTTTCAAATAAATATTATTTGATTTAAATAAAATTGTTAAAATAGCTAACTGAATCCATAATATTGGTATTTGTCCCAGATATGGAACAGATAAGAGATTGGCGTGAACCAATAGGGATTCAGAATTTTTCAGTTTCAATGAATTTTTTAAACATTTTCGTATATGTCGAGATCGACATTTGAGGTAATGCGTTAAGTTTAGTATGCTCTAAAATTGTTTTAATGGAAATATTACGTTTACTTATGTTAAGCTTAGGAGATAATGGCAAAGTTCCTTTTCAAAAACATATATTGGTTACGATTTGGTTTCTAATTGCTGAGGAGGAATGCTTTTAGTCGACGAGCTAAAGATTTGGAATTTCTGTGAGCACATTCCATTTAATAATTATACAGATTATTAAATTATTCATTTCCCAACACATGAAAGTAAGTGAACATTTCAAATGTGAACAAGGATAATCACTTAAGTATATTTCAATTATACCATTTTTCTAAACATTTTACTTTATAAATTTTTGCTAAGGCATGCCTGGTATAGTGGGTGCGATATATACGGTTGATTTTTATAACCGTAGATTTGTATTCCATAATTGTGCAACGTTAAATTTAGTCGAATCTGGGACTCGTTCAATTAAACAAATTAAAACTGTTGCTTTAATTATAGCTACGAGCGAAGACAAACGAAATTTTATTGACATATTTGTTAGCAATCCAAGGCGGAAGCATGACGCTCATAAATAAAGCATTATTTATCAAAGCTTAATTGATGTGGATGAACTCTCTGGGTCCCAGATTGATCAGGGCTCCTAAGAATCGCTTACTCACTCTTGCTGCACGGTATATAAAAACGCTACTGAGGACATATTGTATATACATATACATTAAACATCAATATTCCAGAAGTTGGAAGCAGTACGTGACGTGACCGCTGGTCCAGTTACACGGATTGAGAAGAAAATGATATTCCATTTATTTTGTGTGTGCTTGTACAGCCCCATAGCTGAATTCCATATGTCCATATGGCAATTAGGATCGCTTTGCATATAGTAGAACATTGCATTCTAGGGAAAGTTTTGATTTACTTCCAAGAAGCTAATTCATTTTTGAAAATGTAATTTTCATTTGGTTTCGATATGATCCTATGCTTTCGACATGTCAACCTTTTATCAAAATAAAGACCAAAGTAGATCACGTTTGTTTGTTTTACATTTTGTTTTTGCAATGAATGCTGTTGATGCAGTTTGGGAATTTTTGCGTGAAAACATAACAGCTGTATAATCGGCGAATGGTGATGTGACTACCTTATCAGTTATTGGTAGATCGGCAGTATACAACAAATAAAATACTGGTCCCGGTATGCTGCCTTGTGGAACTCCTGCATTTATATCCTTTAGTTCATTAATGGCTGAATTATGTTTAGCCTGGTACTTTTTCGAAACAAGCAGCTTTCAAGGACTGCATGAACAAAATTTCTTTTCATCTAAGGCGAGTTTAACTGTGTTTATAACTCTGTGCGTCTACTCTACAGTACCATGCTGGTCTCGAACTGGAAATTGGTGGTCTTTCAGATAATATTGGTTTTAGTTTTTGTAATACCTAATTATCGGAAGAACGCTTATTGGACTGTAAAATGCAACTTCTGTTTTAATATTTTCCATTTATTAGGGAGTTACCCCTATCTCATAATCGCATTGAAGTTATATAAGTTTTGAGTTTGATGCATCCCGGGAATAAAATCGGGTAAATAGTGGCCCTCCGTAAATTCTGATAGTTTACTGTTGTTAGTTGTTTCGTTTGGAGTGAATACTTTTTTCAAGTGATTGGAGAAAGCAGTTGCCATTTTTACGTCACTTCTAGCTTAATGCTCATATGGTTGCCTAATTGGTGGGCTCGATAATATTGGAATTTTCTCGGTTGCCGAGGGTTCATTTAGGTCACTCCTTCTTGTCTCAAAGCTCTTTTCAGAGCGTTAATAGCCCTATTTAATTTCCATTTTAGTAATGGAGATTTTTGCAGCTGTCATGTATATAGTATATTAGGTGAAGGCTTTTTAATTTGTTCAAAGTTGCTTATATCAGCAGACTCCTTTTTGCTGCTATTTCCATTATATGCGTGTTAAACCATTAGTTGCCTCATCAATATCTTTAGATCACATTTCTATATAAAGCCCATTTAAAATTTATTTGTTACATGTTGAGATTGTTTCGCTTTTAAAGCTTGGGTACTCAGAGTTATTATTATTAGTAAGTGATCGTATGGCAAATCAAAGTAATTTTATTTCTATTTGATGCCCAGTATAGGTAGGTTGCTCAAAAGATAAATAATTTAGAATGTTTTTGTTAATTGCTTCATATAGCTGTATCTTTTTAGGTGTTGTCGCAATCTCGAACCCCCATGCAGATGTTTAGTGTTGTGAACGCCCCCTGTGAGAAATTTAATGCTCAGCTGTTTAAAATAATCGATAAATTGCTGCATATTAGTTGCTTGTGATATGTGATAGACCATTTGCATTCCATACAGCTATCATGAGGAGCACCATTTTTGGCTATTGACGATAGCTTGCATTAGTGTTTTTCTTTTTGTTCATATTTTTTTTATATACCCCTGGTCATTTTGAGTGGTTAAGAGTTCATCTGCTTATATCGTAGATTGTAACGTGACTTGAACATTCGTTGCTATGATTGCAACTTTGTGTTGGTCTTACGCTTCAAATCCAAATATACTTCTTTCCACTTCGCTTTATACGACTGCATAATCCAATATACAGAACATTATAGATGTTCTCTCGTATAAGCTCCCTCCGTTTTGAGACATGAATTTTCCGCCGTTAGATATTCTATTCTCTTCAATGTTTTATCCAACAGTAGAAATCGATCTTCCATTTTTTTTGGCTGTCCACTGGCTAATGTTTAAAAAATTGAATTTCTTGCAGGATCATCCATAGGGTAACATTTTCATATTTGTCCACGTCTTTATTAATTAAGTGATCATGGAGGCATTGCAATTGAAACATTGTCAGTTTTACAATAACTACAAATATCAGTTTATCTATTTAAAAAAAAACACCTCAAACGCACATAATTTTCCATTGACAAATTTCAATTAATTATTCGACAATTTATGAGTCACCATTGGGGGGCCAATACACAAATCAAATTCGAAATCAAATATATGTCAAGAAAATTTAGTTTGCTCAATATACTAGATGGTATACGCATTCGACCGTATATATGTACACGTATGTGTATATGTACATGTATGTCGTTTTCAATGAAATCGGAAATTATATGGAAATGATAAATAAGGATTTTTAGGATTTTATTGTTTTTAGAATATAATAGATTTTTATTCAATTGAAGAAATATATTATATTTTTATAAAATTTACTCTGCTGTGTATATGATTTATGATTGATTTTACATTTAATTGCTTTTGATTAATTTGTTTATGTAAAATAAAAATTATATCTACTATACATAAGGCTTGAATATGGCAAAGATTTATTATTGTTTGAATTTTATGATTCGAACAAAATTATTTGCGTATGGTATATATATGTATAAAGCAAGACCACACATGATCGAGATAAAATTTAGTTTCGTCACGTAATTAATTTGATTAATTGAGTTAATTTTATGTCTTTCTGTAAATATGTATATACACAAAATACATAAAATATGCTTTGAAAAACGATTGAAGTATAAAATTATGCCATGTTCATCGGAAACTAATACTTATATAAATCATATTTGTTTAATTGCAAACATGGTTGTTAGATATATGGATAAGTCCCATAACACAATCTATAAATCAACTTTTTTCGATTAACAAAAAAAATCTCTCCAGTTTTATTTGTTTCCAACAATTTTCATATCCCAAGAAAGACTAGTTTTGTAAGTGAATAAATGTTGTATCCTTACTATAAGACAAAATGGTATACACTGTTAAATAAGGTGCGTTTTTTTATTAACCGAACTTCAAGTCCTATAAGAACATCGGGAATAATACTGGGAAATTTTATTTAGTTTAACCAATATATTTAATTTAAGTTCTATTTATTTGAGTAAATTTCAACTTCTATCTATATTTGTTGACGTCTATTGTGAAATAATACAGGTATCAAGCATAAAACAATGAAAAATATTTGTTTAAAATATTTCCTTTTAAAATTTCCCTTTTTTTTACGAGTTCGTGTACTATGAATTTATCGCGAACTCGAAAAAACCAATGTTTTATCCAGAACATTGAAAAATAAAGTTAAATTTGATTTTATTTCGATAATAGTGAATTAAAATGTGTAGTTTAACATTAAATGTATCTTATTTATTGATAAAAAATTAAATTCATTTGGATTTTACCGAAAAAATGAGAAAATTCTTATCGAGAACTTCATTCCAATAAGAAAAGTTTTGAATTAAAAAACACGACTATAGTATTACTTGTTCCAGTTGGAACCCAATTTTCATTTCATACCAAAAATTGAGAGCCTGTGAAGTTTCTAACAAAAAATAACGCGTATATACGTATATACGATTCTAATTAGAAAAAAATTACAGAATGAAAATCTCATTGGAATCCAATTGAAATGAATGTGTGTTTTCCGCCATGTTAAAATGAGAATTTCAAGAAAGTGAATTATTTCATAAAGTTATTTTTTACATAATTATGGCAATATGTATAATAATTATGTATATACAAAACGACATTCACACACGCTATAAAACATTAAGAAATTAAGAAATTCAATTAGGTAGGATCATTTCGTAGAAACCAACTTCCAAGCGAATGATTGAAATCGGGTTTTTTCCAGTAACATTTTCCACTAACTGGAATCGAATACGAAAATTTATAGTTTTTTGGTAGCAACTTTATAGATGTTAACCAATTGTGCAAGATTCCGCTAGGGCCTATTGTTAGGGAATATTTCATAGAAGAAAATTTTCCCAAACGGAGGATTTGAGATGAGTTTTCCAGCATTTTTTACTTACTTATTTCAACTATTTATTAAGATCTTTTTTCATTAATCAAGAACGAAGATTTCCGAGGATGAGGCACATGGTCTCCACTTTAAGATCTGCGAGTTTCTTGAACAGCAACGGGTTCCTGCCGATACTTTTTCATGCGCGTGATTAGTCCTTCCAACGCTCCCGGTTTGTGAATTGACTGTATACTGTTTCACGAGCCGATCCTAAATATCGGGTCCGGCTACTTAAGCGGAGGGCCGTTGTTTTTTTGGCGGTATCCGATTTCTTTTTTGTTGAATTTAAAAACAGGTTATTTGTTTACGGATGCGGGTCGTCAGCCAAGCGATCCAACCGTTTAGTCGCCTAAGTTGTTTTTAAATTTTTCTTTATTAATAAATTAATTCATATTCAAGATTATAAAAAAATTTTTTACTAAATATATATAAATAGCGGAATCTTCCCCAAATCTCCGAGAGTGCCTTGTTATTTAGTGTAAATGAACAAAATATCTTAAGAAATAACTCAAACTATAAGTAAAAAATAACTCGTCTCAAATCCTCCGTTTGGAAAAATCTTCTTCTATGAAATGTTCCCTAACGATAGGCGTATTAGACCTATATAGCGGAATCTTGCCCAAATTTCCGAGAGTGCCTTGTTAATTATTGTAAATGATAACAAATTTTTAGAAATAACTCAAACTATAAGGAAACAAATGCTGGAAAACTCATCTCAAATCCTCCGTTTGGAAAAATCTTCTTCTATGAAATGCTCCCTAACGATAGGCCTATTAGACCTATGTATAGTAGAATCTTGCCAAATCACCAAATATGTTTTGTTTTTTGGTTTGTTTAAATCCATACTATTTTCATTAAACCGTTTTTGTATTTGATTCCCGTTAGAAAAATTATAGCTTCCAATCATTTGGTTTTCTTCCTCCTATAATTTTTTTAAAATTCTTGTTATTGTTTTTCTTTTAATAATTTATTAAAATTTATAAATCATCATGTCTACAAATTTTTATATTTCCAATATACAAAATTAAAAATCACTCATTTTTCCAATAAGAATTGTATTTTGAGTGTTACTTGTACAGACATATTTTTAGTTTTAAATTTTATTTTTTGTTAGAAACTTCACTCCGGCAAAATTGAGATTTGTGATGATGCTAAATACTGCTAATATTTTGTAATGCAGAGAGATTCGTTTATATTTAGATTAGAAAGAGATTATCTAAAGTTTTTGTGGTCAAGGAAATTAAACTCAGATGACCTTTACTAAATTTCACAATTTTTAAATTATCGTTAACACTCATGCAACTTCTATCTGAGTAAAATAGTGATGTCCATTTAGGTATATAATATAGTTGTTCTTTTAGATATAGTTGATTTAACTTATTTGTATTTTGAGTTTAAATTCTCGCATACAGAATATTTGGTTCAAAGCTTGAATTCCATGGAAATATTTTACTGGTCAGTAAAATTAGAGTAAGAAAAAAATATATTATACTGAGTGTGAGATGAGACAAAAAATCATTTCAGTAAACACATATGTATATGTATACAAACATTTGTGTCAATCAGTTATGGATTAAAATGTTGGTAGACTGTTTAATTTTATTGTTCTTGTTCAGTAAGCAAAGGGAACTAATTAATCGAAAAACTTGATTTTTCTGCCAATATTTTAAATTTTAACTAAATGACACACGTCCTTAATAAATTGTTGAACTAAACAAAAATTAAATTTATTTTCAAGCGAATTAAACGGAAACAAGTCATTATGATTCGAGTTAAAATGAAATTTTTAATCTAATAGCGTCGCCTAGGATATTAGTTTGGTCCATATGCAAAATTTGGATTATTTATTCTGAGAATGTATAGATTAGAATGTAAAGTTATTCCCTCTTTCATTTATTTTATTTTATTTAATAAAGATAGAAATCGAATTACAGAGATGGCTCCTAAAATTTGAGGAATTTACGGACCAAAACGCAAAGTAAATGATATATATCGAGCTCTGTAGACTATCGAGGTCAGAGATCTTATGCAGATCCCCGATCTTGTAGAAGAAATAGGATCTCAGCGAGTACGCTCGAGGTACTCGGTCATGTTCTGCGTGCTGATCCAGAACGGTGTATAGCGAACGACTTGGCCACTTCAAATTGTCTTAGACAGTATGAAGGTCATGCTCAGGATTGAGACCGTTGGAGCTAAATAGTTATGTCAGTAAGGGGCCAAACAATTTTCACAAAATAAAATCCAAATAGATGAGCATTTAAATAAGAGAACTAAAATAGAAATCTATGATCACGCAGTGCCCTACTGGGAACATTAATAGAGATATTTTCTAGTATGTATAAGGTGATTCTAGTATAGTATGTTACCGCTAAAAGCGGCATCCCGAGATGCGGTTCAAATTTTTATTCTTTGCACCTTACTGAATATGGAGGTAGGTGAGCCACTGTCTCATAAAATGGTATGTTATAATCATAGTCCCAGTCGGTTTTTTTTAGCAGGAAAATCAACAACTTTTTTTGTATCATTGGATTCTTTTGGTGTGTACAGTATAGTAAGGACTCCAGACCACCACAGCACATTCCAACTGAGATCACACATAAGTAAATATAACGTACATAAAGTGTGTAGATCCTTGAAATCTCCTGTCCATCGTTTGTAGATCCTTGAAATCTCTTGTCCATATATTATATATAAAGGTGTCGCCTATAAGTCAGTCATCTCATTTACTCTTTGAAATTCTTTGCCATTTTATTTTGTATGCGTTTTGATCACACCATACTCAGAAATTCGATTGAGATCATGCTGCGTATAGTTCGTCAACATACCACATTTGTTAAATCGTACTTCAAAGATTTATAGTACATCATCTACAAATATTAGAACAATTTAGTTCTTAATTATTCTCGTTATTCGATCAATGAATGCTTTATGATGACAGTAATGGTGGTGAACTGAGATGAAATTCTAAATGCAAAAGATGTACATGAAAATGTGGACTAATTTTATAAGATTGGTGGTGGTGTTGAACTCTACATGCCTAGTTTGAGCAAAGCACCAAGTATTTACCCTCCATAGTTCGATGATCGAGTAAGAAATCTCAAAAATCGGTCATATATGAAAATAATGAAATCTATTCGAAAATGATGAAATCAATATCTCAAATACCCACCAATATGACTTACAATAATAGCAGCTCTTAAAAGTTTGCATCATTTTTTCAATCTGTCTATAGACCAACCGATAGTATGGGGTACATCAATGAAATAAGTATCTATTACTCCTCCAGTCACATATCTACTGATAACATTCAAACAGCTTTGAATGGTTTTGGCTATGGGCCGGCTGGGATATCCTCTTCTATGTTAAAGATGTTTTGTAGTATTTTGGTACATCCACAAAACATAATATAGTGTGGTTTATCTTTTCAAAGTGGTATTTGAACTATTAACGCGTATTCTGAACTTTTCGGTATACAATGGGTAGCGTTGAATACAATATCCAGCGGTTTGCGGTTGATATCATTTGTGACAAATGGATTGTGTGACTCAGTAAGTTTAAAGACAATATCTAAAACCTCCCCAGATTATTGGCAATGGTGTTAATTTGGTTTAAATTATAACCCGGCATGTCATCAACAAATAAAGATTCAGCATCTGACTTTATATTGCATGATAGAATGCATATATCAATGAATGATATTTGGAAGTTTGAAGTCACTCAGTACAAGAACTAAACCAGATGAATTTGATATGCTCATGACTTCCTCAAACGAGTCAAAGCATGATAAGGCTTATTGATCGATGGACAAAGTATATCGTAATTATCTACTTAATTTAAAATCGTTTCATATTTCACAACATTTGTTGAAAATAGATTCTCCAACAGATAGAATTGCATGGCTCTGCAGATGCGAGTGAATAGGCGTATGGTGCTGTATTCGATACAAGATGAAGCTTACCTGAAACTCTATACTTCACTATCTTTGGGAAAACCTCGAGCTACTTACAGAGTCAACAATTCGGCTCCAGCGGTTTCGATCCCGAGCATGGTCTTCATACTGTCTAAGACAATCTGAAGAGGCCAAGTCGTTCTCTACACCGTGGAGCCATCGTCGCTTGTAACGACCTCTGCGCCTACTATATGGTGGCTCTCCTTTCAGAGATCGCTGCACAATTCGTTCCGGATCAGCACGCAGAACGTGCCCGAGCCAGCGTACTCGCTGAGATCTTATTTCATGTACAATATCGGGGATCTTCATCAGATCTCTGATCTCGATATTGTACAGAGCTCGGTAGGTACCATCTATTTCGCGTTTTGAGCCGTAAATCACACGCATGACTCTTCTCTCAAATGTTAGGAGCCATCTCTCGTACTCATCCGTCAGCGCCCAACTTTCACATCCAAACATAATAACGGGCCTGATCAACGCTTTGTAAAGCTTCAGCTTCACGGCACTTGATAAGTGTTTAGATTTTAACAGTGGCCTTAGAGGATATAAAGAACGACTGCCAGCTGCCAGCCGCACTTTAATATCCTCAAATTCCACAATAGTGCTGCATTGAATTCCAGCACTATCGTCTACATGAAAGACATTCGTAGCTAATCATGTATCGACCAACAGTTAACCGAGATTTGTTCATGGTAGCATATCACGAGGTTTATATCCATTACAATTACTGCGCATTCAGAAATATGAATATATGATAGTCCAAAGTTTCTATCGAAGCGAGTTAATGAATTGCCCAATAATATGATCAATAAATCGTCGAGTGATTTACCTGAGAGAAAAATAATCGTATGCCTGTATCAAATTTTACAAGTCATACGATCGATTTCAAAGAGTAATGACATATGTGTGTCGCTTTATCGTGAGCGCTATAGACTGAAGGAAGCTGTTACTAATGAAGGGAAAATTGGGAGCATTGTCTACAACTGAAAAGGAGTCGGGTTTGTTGGCAATACCTCCCATTGTGCAAAAGGAACAATTCTTCGATAAGCTTCAACTATACCACACACAGGGAAATCGATTTTGAAAAATTCAATCAAATCAGTGTCAGTTTTTTGGATCAAGATGGAATAATATAATTGGGTGATCGTTTACAACAATCAACGCTGCCTCATATGATGAAGCATTCAATTGTACTCCCAAAAAATTATTGCTTCACATTAACAGTTCTTTATTATTTTTATTCCTGGTACCTCCATGCTGGTACCTCCAAAAGCGCTTCTTGCTGCAAGTCTGACCAATTAATGGAAAGCATATGGCTAGTGAGGTATTTCCGTTTTTCGGTTTTTGTGGACCATTCTACGTCCACTTCAAAGCGAGAAAAAGAGTTTCAGCTAAACATATGCCTGGGTATTTGCGTGTTTTGCAGTGAAAGCCGTTCACCTTGAGCTAGTGGGTGACTTAAACCACTTTATTTTTGAGTGCATTGAAACGATTCGTATTAACAAGAGGGTTCTGTCAAGTTACTTACTCTGACAAAGGAACAAATGTTGTCGGACCCAATTCTACAAATTATTCCAGTTCAATTGACGTCATTTCATTGCAACATCGTCATAAATGGTCAAATGAGCCATTTAACTTAAAAGAAGGATAATACTGGGGATCATAAAGGATGCAAATATTCCACCATGCAAATAATCACTTGGTAGAATGGTAATACTACGTCCAGAGGATATAGTTAGCTGCTAATATACTTATTCTTATAATTAATTTATAAATTTTTTTTAAATAATTCCGAAATTATTTTAAAATTATTAAAATTAGCTGTGTAAATGAAATTACTTGCCCGAATTATTGTTGTAATTATTTAATGTAGTTAAATTGAGTTATATTTTCTATCAAAGGCTATCAAATTTATCGATCTTATATAGCTACGACTTGGTTTTAATCAGTGACTATGGTCTGAGCTGGGGTGTTTTTCAATTTTTTTTCAAGTGTTCCAAAAATGTTTAATCGTATGATCACTATAATCTAAACTAATATGTATATGTTTATTATGTATCATATCAGAGCCACCTATATATACAGAGCCCTAAGGTTAAAAATTGAGCTTTTTATAGAGGAACTAAAATTGACGAAAAAAACATTTTTTCCATACAAAACATATGAAAAATAAAATTTTTTTCGGTGCGATATTTTTCAATGAAAATGTCGATGGATTAAGTATTTTAACATTGAAATAGAATCTACAATTATCATTTTATAATTGATTCAAAGCTTGATCAAAGAAGTTGTTTAATTTTTGATATATTTATTAATAAAATTTATAGAAAAAAAAGCATTTCTCCATTGAATTGATATAAATACACACAAATACCAACGCAATAAAATTAAACTGCAAGACGAAAAGAGAAAATAGTAAAAGTGTGGTTAAGCCTGTATTCCATTGTGAAAAATTTACTGACAACATTTTTTTGTTGCCAAAATGAAAGGAGAAAGAAAAGAAAAAATTCCATTAGTGTGACAGAGATAGTAGTCTTTTTACTTTTTATTTTATAGCGAAACTTTTATGGTTACGTTTTGACAGCTTCTGTAACATAACCAACCAATTTCATAATTTTTTTTATGTCTAGAGTGCGAACATAATTTTATTCATTTATTCATATGCTATTACATAATAAATAATTTATTGTAATATAATTAATAATAATAATAATAATAATAATTTATTATTATAACGTCTGAAATGTTAAAAAAAAATGTACAACAAAATAATATTTGACCATAAAAATATCCAAACATGTGTGTGTGAAAAAAATTTCGTATCCGCACACAATTTTTATGTCGATGTGTATAAATGTTGCTATAAAAAATACTCAACTTGATACTTTTCTATAATAAATTATGGCAACACACTAACACAAACACATTTTTCTCTCCAGTAAAATTTTGCTGATCAAGTTTTTTGTTTCTTTCGCACCATCAGCAAATCTATATTTTTATCCCATTTTGGTTTTCCTGACAGTAAATTTTTCACAATAGAGGAATAGAGGCTTTATGTTTCCTTTTGAATTATATTTTTGTGAATAAAATAAAATACATAAAGGGTATTTCAATAAAAGCTGCATTATTTTGTTTGAATAAATCTCAAACTAATTTCACTTCAATTTCAACGTAAATTTTGGATTTTAGATTATAAATGCGGAACACCATGACTATCACAGTTCTTCTGGCACGGTTCTATTTTATTTTGGTAAAGTTTTGTTACGCATTTGTGCATAATTATGGTTCTAAATAAATTGTGCAGCTGTTATTGGAACTCCCTATGACATGTTGTAAGTTGTCAATATCACAATTTTTTTTCTATCGATCGATGTTTATGTTCTCTTTTTAAATTTTACGCTATTTCGTGAATTCAGATTTGATTTTTTTCTATTGCGATCTCAGCCTATTGGAATAATTTTGCACTCTATCCCTTTTCCGATTTCGGTACAAGGTAATGAAATAGAAATATGTGGTGATACATTTTCAAATGTATAAAAGGAAATAGAATAATGCTTTATACGAGCATGCTGTGATCGCAATAGAAAAAGCGAAATTAAAAAAAAAATGTGAGATTTAATTCTTAAAAAAGAGACAAAATCATCGATCGATAGGATGACAATATATGTTTTATTTATTTATTTTACCTACACATTCAAATAAATTCATATTTACATAAATATGATAAATTCAAATTTAATTTTGATATAATGTTTATTAAATTAATAAAAGGTTTAAGGTTCTGACTTTCAGATATGTGCTGCTTCAATACAGAATCAATTCCACAAAGTGTTTATCGAAATGAAAGATTAAACTTTTCATTGATGAAAAGTAATTCTAAAATGGTCATTTTTACATTGATTCTTATGGGATAATGCAAAAAGTAGTTCCTCTAGAAAAAGCTCGACAAAAAACATGGCTGATCCTTACGGCTCTGTATATATAGGTGGCTCTGATCATATACAATTGCCCTATCAATAACTATGTAATTCAAACAATGAAAACATTTCAACTACTATATACAATAAGCCAACAACAATCTGTTTTTAATTTTAAACGCAAAATCTAGAAAAACTTGTGCACGAAAATAATTTGATTTTTAATTAAAAGTTAACATGGAAATGTTATGTTGAATGGAGATATTTACATATTTATGCTGTTTTTATTATTAAATTATTATAATATTTTATACACTATACATATATATGTATGTATATTTATGAGTATATAGCTATATGTTCATATTATAAGTACATATATATGCAAATATATATTATCTATATACACAAATAAAAATATTCCAGCAAAATCAAATTAAAAAAAAATCGAGTACTATCGTTATAATATAATGGATAAAAGAGGATTTTATATTCTTCCTATCTACATATTCGAGTACATATATACATACATACATTATACTTACATGCATAATTGTTAGTTTTGTTATAACACATATACATAAATATATTATATAAACCTATATTTGAGAGCATCCTTATTTACATTTTTATTAATTTATAATTGAAGATTGATGTGTAATTAAAAAATTGTGTTAAACATGGCATTTTTATATTACCTGTCAAATGAATTTTGACAATGTATCAATTTGTTCTATCCGCTGTCACACAATACATATATGTAAGCAGGGTGTCCGCCGGGATGGTATACTACTTTGGTTGTTTATAATTTTTGATTAAATGAAAGAGAATGGATCTTATATTGATAAATGTTTTATTAAATGTCGGCAATAATGTATGGAATACAATATCAGATAAATGCCCGCCTCTGTTAGCCTCACAAATGCGAGCCCTTTTGAGCACATTTTCATTAATTCCATCACGAATATTTTGTTTGAGTTGCTCAAGCGTTTCTGGTTTGTTTGCATAAGTCTTGCTTTTCAGATATCCCCACAAAAAGAAGTCAAATCAGGTGACCGTGGAGGCCAATCAACATCGCACCATTTATTGAAATAACTTGTTGTGGAAAGAGGTCTCGCAGTAATTCCATTGTAATCTTGGCTGTATGCGATGTGGCACCGTCTTGTTGATACCACATGTTAATCAAGCCCAAAGCTTGCAGTTGTGGTGTTAAAAAGTTTTTAATCATATCACGATATCGCTCCCCATTCACAGTTACGGTTACGCCGTTTTCATTTTGAAAGAAGTAAGGTCCAATGATTCCTCTTGACCAAATTGCACACCAGACTGTCACTTTTAATGGATGTAAAGGTGACTGATGAATAATTTGAGGGTTTTCCATTGCCCAGAACCGGCTATTCTGTTTATTCACATCCATTCAAATGAAAATGTGCCTCGTCACTCATTATGATTTTTTCATGAAAATCGGGGTTGTCATGGGCGAGCTGTAACATCCTATTGGCATATGTACGGCGGCGTAAATGGTCTTGTGGAAGAAGCTCTTGTGTCAACTGAATCTTAAATGGAAAGAAATGCAAATCCTTGTGCAAAATTGTGGCCAAACTTGTTCTTTGAAGACCAAGCTCCTGAGCACGGCGTCGAATTGAGGTTGATGGATTGTTTTGAACACTTTCTTGAGCAGCAGTAATGTTTTCAGCCGATCTTGCAGTACGTTGTGGCCCATACTTGGGCCTATCACCTACAGACCCTCTTTCTTCGAAATCATTCACTACACGATAAATAGTGCGTTTTGTTGGCTCGTTGTTTCTCCCAAAAATTTCACGTAACTTTCTCATGGTCACAGTAATCGATGATTGATTTTGATAAAATGTTTGAACGATTAAAACACATTGGTTTATCGAATATTTTTCCATAATAAATTTGCCATGTGTCTACTTCACGACTGCCAAATATGAACTGTAACGTTTATCAAAATGGCGGCAAAATAAAGTAGTATACCTTCCCGGCGGACACCCTGTATATTGTTGTAGCTGTCTCAAACCATTCCAGTTTTTACCGATTCTGTATTTGGGGAATTTTTTACGTTGAATTATGGGAGAGCCTTTTTTTTTTTTAAATTATGGTTGGAACCCATAAGAATTCTGCACTCAATGCCGGAACAGACCATGGCCCGGATTCTATTCTAATTCGCAGAAGTGCACTACAGCCCTAGCAAACTGTACAAGTTTGAACCAATGTATATAGAGGACAACTGAGCTACAGCTGAAACCTGAAACCGAATAATATTGAAAGCGGGATAACTGTACACAAAGTGCAAACAGTCATCATCTTCCTCAAGACAGTCAACCACAAATAACATCCTGAAATAAACCCATTCGATGGAGATGCCCGCTAAATCGACCATGACCCGTAAGAATCGCAACCAAAGAATCTTGTCCTTTTTCAAAAATAAAACATATTTAACTGATTTCAAATTGGGCTCGCTAATGAATTGCTTCGCCATACGCTAACTAATAGTAGCAAGCCACTGTAGTCTTAAGTCTTTCAAAGCAAAGTTGTTTATAACATTCTTGGCGTAGTTAAAAAATAAGGGAACCGCGGGTTCAGGTCCAATTAAAGTTAGTTAGGAACCGGATTTGGCTAAACAGTCTGCGATCTCATTCCCTTCGATGTCATAATGTGTTGGCACCCACAATACCGTAACGGTATTATTGGAGCAGACAAGATTAATGAAGTGTTTGCAATCCTTGACAAGTTTGATGACAGTCAAGGGAATATTCAATGAATTGAGCACAGCTTTGCTAACAGTTCAGATAATAATGTTTTGGTTTTTAACAGCGAAATTCAGAACCTCTATAACACTATACGTCAGCGCTATTATTTCCACTTGGAAAACAGTGCACAGCGAACCAAGACTGCCAAACGATCTCTGATTATACCAACGACAGTAGATTTCAAATCCAGCACTTAGGCTAGAGCGACGGCCATCTGAAAAAAAGATTATGGATAATGGATAAACAACCGTGAACAAGTTGGAGAAGTTGTAGGCGCTAATGCACCTCAAGCGAAATGTTGCAGAACAAGCATTACCAAGTATAAAGATGCGTAACTGAGGCAAAGAAGGAATGGACTCCACATTGCAAGAAGTCGAGTCGAGGACACAGCTCCAGTAACAGCCCTACAAGCCGGGTTTTCAAGACTATTAAGTTTAGCAGTAGAAGCCTTTCAGTTATCGCCATGCGATTGAAAAAGGAAAAACATCCAAGGTGCTTGCCTTGGTTACATCTGGTGATCGGTCTCCCAAAAAGAGAAGGAATGGATAGATCCAGACCACTCCTACGCCTAGTAAAGATAATTAAATCTGTCTTAGATGGAATGACGTGCAGACCCTTGTCAATGCACCATGCCTCCACAATTTCTAAGGCATGCTGCATTAAGTCAGATAAGATATTCAGGCGGTTGCCTAAAACTGTTAAGCCAAGATCATCAGCATAACGCTGTACAATGAAGACAGACTGCTGAACTTAAGCATGTTACTAATACAAGCATTCTTCTAGGGCTTTAAGAAAAGTTGAAGACTTGACTAATAGGTCGGAAAGATTTGCCAGCCTTCGGAACGAAGTAAAAACGATTCTACGTCAGCTTCAGAATTTTGGGACAGCGAAGAAACCAATACACGCCTAGAAAATGTATTCAGATCCTGAATTATAGAAAAGCCGTGCTGTAATTCATCAGGCCCATCAGCCTTATAAGGTGCAAAGCAATATAGACTCCAGTGCAGAACATCGAGATTGATCAGCTTATGTAAGCCATGTCACGACCGGGATCCGCACAGAGAGAACCTTAGTGGATTCGGTAGTAACATCATCTGAGCTGAAAAAAGCACAATCAGGAAAATAAACAGATATAGAAGCAGATCTCCAACTTCTCTATGACAGGAGGTAAGCTGACCGTCAGGTAGATGATGGATATCATGTCTACAAACACCATTCTAAGACATGCTATTAATTTCCTCACAGCAATTTAACCACGAAGCTCTGTTAGCGGATCTTAAACTATGTTTATATTCTTTTTGTGCCACTAAGAAATTATCCCAATCAATCTGACGATTGATGTTTTTTGCTTTATTTTTTAGTTCCATAGCAGATCTCCTTAACCTTTCAAAATCAGCATTCCAAAAGGGTTTGTTATTAGTCTTTTGGTTCGTAATAGGAGGACAAGAATTTTCAAAAGGAGTCGAAATTGCAGTGTCAAGTAAAGATGCATGTACCTCAATATCGTTACTCGACCGGATTATTCCGGGTGGAGTAAGTAAAGGAGCCGCTGCTCGAGAAATAAAAGTCCCCAAAGGGTTAATTTTCTGCTACGATGTGGTTTATAGGTGGTTGTTTAAGATTAATGTTAAACGAAATACAGCTGTGATCAGAGGTAAGAACATCATCCGCCACCCTCCAATCAAAACATAAATCAATGATAGACATATAGACCATAAACTTATGTTAATCAACTCACACTGAATTGAATTAACAAACGTCGGTTCGCTGCATATATTTAGAACTTCTAGCTCAGAAGAACTTAAATAGTTGAGCAGAGAAGACCCCTTCTCACTAATATTCCTATACTACCCCATATCAAGTGATGTGCATTAGCATCATATTATCCGATTACAAGAGGGATGTGCTTATGCTTGCTCAATGATACAAGGTTAGCCAGTTCACCTGAGGGAGAAGGTAAGACAGGGTCACACGGTAAGTAACCTGATGCAAGCACCAGCTTAGTGCAGGAATTATTCAATATTAATTGATCACCAATAGGATCACCAACTGAAAGCTGACAACCACTCCAAATTTCTTTCATTTTGGAGAGCTCTCCAAACCACTTGAAGGTGTCATCGTTCCTGCACATGAAGATGAAGAGACCATCCGATAGGCGGCACTATAGCATCTGCTATACCAAACCCGATGAAATCACCGATGATTCCTAACTTCTCTTCGTTCAGTGAAATTTCCAGGTTTTTTCCGCGAACGCGATTTTTGCCGCCATTTCCGGCGTAGTACCAGTTATGGTATGACCACGTTCCGGAGTGCCGGAGGAGTCAGTGGGCTGCTCAGGAATCGTTCCCAGTGCTAACCCAGACAGTCTTATGAAGACGCTGGCGACGACGTTTGTCCAGACGTCTCAGTCCCGAGTGATGATTGGCCACCGCCATGGGTCCGTGGCCATCCAAGTTGAGAAACAGACTCTCTGTACCCGATGGAATATCGAAGTTACAATCGACACTAACGTGGTCAGATTCTAGAAATACAGTCGGATCCATATATCAACTCTTTTCACAAATAGTGTTCTGAGCGCCAATTTTGAGAAAAAGTCACGAGATTGGGAGGTTTAGGACACCCTAGTTTAATATTGTATGATTCGATTATTTCAGTTTTCCGATCAGTTGTCCTTAACCTCCTGATCCCTAACTTTTTTTTGCAACTGAAAAAATGTTCCGATGACCATTATAGCTAACAAGCTTCGTAGGACTTTCTCAAGAAAATATGAAAATGTATACAACGCATTTGGTGACCGATAAATATCCATTAAGTCAATCCGTTATATTCGAACAATCAGAAACGCTTAATTCACATAAAGCAACACAAAAGCTTGACAAGTGTTTTAGGCCATGCATGCCGTAAATAAACGAATGCAATTGGTTACAAATTTTCCAAAATATCGTAAGTGGTTGACGTTGTCTTAATTGTCGACGTTGATTAAAAATATTGATACGTAATCTACGTAACATACTCGTGTTGCCCATCGCGTAGATTAATTACTTAACGTAATCTACCTCGCCCATCTCCAATTATGAGCACGTCATTATATCGATTTGAAAATGTTACGCAAAAAAAAAAAAAACACTTTTTTACGAATAGAATCGAAATCACTGATTTAGCATCCGATTTCGAAAATATTCAATAAATATTAATTGTTCCAAATTATATAATCTTCAGCTGTAATTTTTCTTATTCCTTTTGCAGATTTTGCCGTTACGGTGGGAACCTTGGACAAGTAAGATTTGACCCCTATATTGGTATGTAAAATGCGTAATTTTTTGCTAATATTTGTATATTGCGAATTTTTCAATGGTTGCTGCTTAATTACAGCCACAATATATGTATTAATAAGCTCTATCTGAAAGCTTTACAATTTTAAATGATTAAAATATTTTATTTGCCGTATTTGGAGCTCAGAAAACCCACACGTAGTCTTACAGGAGCCAATGCACCCATTGCGAGTGACTGTTTGTCGATTTATTGCGTCAAACGTTTGATGGCCGTTTAATTAGCCGAAATGGTGATGTTAATTGACCGGCATGAAGCTGCGATTTAACACCATTGGACTATTTTCTGTGGGGCGCAGTTAAGGACAACTGTTATGCCGACAAACCAGAGACAATTGAGCATTTGAAGGCCAACATTCGTGATACCATCGCCGAGATACGACCCCATACACTCGAAAAAGGGCTCGAAAATTGGTCCGATCGAATGAGGTACTGTGAGGCCAACCACGAATGATATGAATGAAATAATATTCCGTCTCTAACCGGAACCAATTTTAAAAGATTAAGATATTTTAAAATTTAAGACAAAAATAAAATTAAATTTGAAAACAAAATTATTCAACGTTTCAAATCAGTTTAAGCTTTTTATTTTTTTAAAGCGAGCTTTTTGCTTTATTTCTATAAAATCATTTTTAATAATAAACTTTCCGCAATTGCTTCTAAAAATTATATTATTAATTGAGCTTTCATTATTAATTGGAATATCCAAAAGCTCTATGTCAAAAACTTGCACTATAATTTGTCAAATTTTATTGGTATACGATTTGTTTCTAACTGATTGTGAAAACATCATGATAGAGGAATAATCGAGCTTTTTACTGTAAGGAAAATTATAACCGTTACAATAAATTTCTTTAAGCAAAACTGTTTAACTTTCAGCCATATTCACTTATTTAAGTTTAGCTGCTGCAAATTTAAGAATTTTGAAAGAGTGAAAGATCGGATAAAAGGTTTTATAATATCAAAAAGGAATGTCGCACCATATTTAGAAAAATAATAGGTGCTTCGGAATGTCTATTCTATATATAGACTTTGCATATCAAAATTGAAGTGGTCAATCCCGGGGGTCGGCGATATAAATAATATTTAATGTTTATAAAGAATATTACACCAAGAATTAATGAAAATCCGAGACATCGTTTAATTCAAATTTATATGCATCGATTAATCTAAGACTTTTTGAAACTCCTACTATAGCATGTTCGTTCACAGTTATATTTAATAGAATGGTTCATTTAATCTTGGTGTAACAGTCCTCTTATATACCTTGCACACTATTTATATCATCGATCTCGCAGAGATCACTTCAAATTTTCTATGCAAATTTCCGTCTTCTATTTTTTGTTTAACAGATTTCTACATTCGCAATCTTTTTGCAACATTATTTATACGTATATATTGCACATTAGTGATATCGCCATCTCCAGGGATTGACCAATTCAAATTTTCTATGCCACCTTTCTACCTTTCTGCAAATCAACCTTCTATATTATGGCACGTTATTTATATTGCCGACCCCATTGATAGACCACTAAAATGATTATATGGCAAAACTTTGTAACTGTCGAAACACTCTACTGCCTGTTACTCTTTTTAATTTTTCCATTGAATTTTGTTGTAATGCTCGAGCTCCAAGGCACAGATTAATTTAGAAAAATTAATAAATAAATTGAGGGCTGTTTCCAAAACGAAATACTTATTGTAGGGACTTAGTTATGGTTAATTGAAAAAATTAAAAATTAAATATAAAGAGGCCATTTACATACTGGTGTATTATCTTCCTTTATTGACACGATGTCGTTGACTTGAACATCGTTATTCTTCTTTTGCCACTTATACCTTTGTTGAAGGTTGTTGATGTAATCGATACGACATTTATACCAGAATAATTGTATACTCTCGACTGATTCGTCTGCCGAGATGATAATGAATTTGCCATTGAGACTTATTTCTCTGAAATTGCCCCAGCTGAAGTACCAATTAAAAAATGTGCAGGCGTAAACACCTCATAATCGCCATCTGTGGATGTTGTACATAATGGCCGTAAATTGAGGATGTTTTCGATTTGGCATAAAAGTGTAGCCATCTTTTCGCATGTTAAGTTCACATTTTTTGTTGAATGCCAATTTATACTATTACTGCTAAGATACTCTTAAATGACTTACTCGTTCCGCCTCTACCCCTTTTTGCTGCGAAATATAATAGTCCCGCAAAATCGATACCACAGTTCAAAAAAGGTCGGGTAGGTGATATCCTTTCTGCTAGTAAACTGTCCATCAATTAAGTGTTGGTTTTATGGGAATATTTTGCACAGATCACACCATTTTTTAATAGGGACCTTATTTTTGATCGCCCATTGATTACCCAATAGTTTTGGCGTATAAGATTATTATTATAGTCTAGGTCCAGCATGCAGATTTTTATGATGTGTTTCTGTGATCAATTTCTCTGTGACTAAGTGATTGGCTGGTATTATTATAGAATGCTTGTTATTGTCATCCCAATCAGCATTGGAGAGTTGACCACCTACTCTTCAATTAAGAATTGTGTTTAATTATTTTGTTCGGAGTTAATCCTCTTCTGATTTTACATGTCCCTAATGTTGACTAGGAAATTTTTCTAAAATCTGGCTTGTCCGATTTGCTACGAATGTCGTCCATCGTGCCGGGTAAGTCCATAATAATACAATGGTTGAATTGGTTCATGCAAAATATCTTGCAGTTGGAGCCTGATTTTCTTTCAGGTATGTAACAGTTTAGCCAATAGATGTGCTGCACACAATTCCAACCTTGGTAATGAGAACTTTTTCATATGCACTACTTTGGTTTTAGATGTTAACAGATGTGCACCTATTTCTCCTGCTTTATTAATGACTCTACTGTAAATCACCGTTAATACGCCACCTCAATTTGCATCCATGAATTTTGAGATTCTCGTTGTGTTTGGTAAATCGTTGAATCTTCACATCTACAAAATATTTCAATTCTCCTCTCACAATAGATGGAGACAGAAATCCTAATGGATCAAAAATTCGAGACGCCTCTGATGTTATTTTCCGTTTTGTTTTCTCATCATTTTGTTCGGGTTTGGGTTGAAATGTTAAAATGTTGTATGCCACTGGAAACCAAGTACCAATACCGCAGAAATATCATCACTACACAATTCTCTAGTGGTTGCGACATGAGTTGATAAGGAGAACCATCCTTTGTTTAATATACAGATCATATTTTCTTTCTGTTTTATTGCATTTTCTACATCATGAGCACCAGACAAAAAATCATCAATGTAGAAATATTCACATAAATGTTTTATAATGTTTTGTCATTATCATGAGCCAATTGTTGGCCAGCGGATTGCCAAAAATGCAAAACAAGCTAAACCGAATGAACCCTTGGTAACTGTGGTAATGCCTAAGTTGATAATTTGGATTGTCTCGCCAAGTAATTCGTTGATAGCTTGTATCATCTGAAGAGAATTATATACAACTCGACAATACATTTTTATTATGTCGGCAGTTAATGCGATTTTATTGTTTCTAAATTTTATTAATGTCGTCCATTTAATGTTGGTTGAATGGGGGTCCGACCATCTAGATTTGATAGAACCGTCAAAAACTACCCGTAGTTTGGTGGTACTACTGGATTCTTTAGTTGCTGAATGATGAGGTAGGTAATAAATGTTGTCGTTTTTCCATTCACTTTCGCTTTGGGTGAATTAGTCTTCATACAGCCAATTTCTAAATATTCCTTTACTTGTTTGTTGTATTGTTCTTGTAGATCTTTGTCAATCGATATTTTGCGGTCCAATGACAAGATACGTTGTGTCGCTATAGTTACAGAATCGGCCAATTTCGTGATTGATTTCTTAAACGGAAGTTTGACTACATATTTAATTTTTCCATCATGGAGCTTCTGATAATGGTCGCATTATAGCTGAACCATAAGTTTTAGAATGCGACAAAATATTATTAAAATTTATTAAAACCGTTATTATTAACAATTGTTTCATAAAATTTAAATAGACTCTTCGAAAAAAAATTCACTCTTCGACAACAACAATTAAACAATACTCAACATATCAAAATAACATTTCCTATATCTTTTTGACTTTAGGCAAGCAGTTCGGAAGTAAACGGCGTTGTAGCGGCCAGAGCCCGCTAGTAATATTATCTTTATGATAATTTTTAAAACTCAATGCCCATATAGCTTACATTAGTTACATGAAAATCGGCCAAGTATATTTCATGTTATTTAAAGGTCACAGACAGACGGTCAAAATGAATATATACATATTATCCTTCTGTTTTTGAGGTTTGCGCTAATTTGGGATGCCCATATATAAAAATTGAATGTTAAATGTTTGTGCCAGTCATGCGCGCGTGATAACATTTAGTAATTTTAAATATACGTAATCATATTTCACAGATTAAAATCTATCGAATAATATATATAAAGTAGTAATTTGTATGCGTCTCAGACATCTGTTTTCTCTAATCTGTTATCAAAGATCTTAATACAATATATAATATATATATATATTGTTCAGCAATCTATATATACGTATATTATTGGCTCTAGTTATACGACGATACGATACCCTGAAAAATATTCGAGAAAATATGTACGTAACGTACATATATATGAAATGAAAATGCGGTACCAAAAAGATCTGTATATATGTATACGAGTATGTACATAAAGTATATGACAAAATGAAATTCTACACAATTCGTTGAACTTTATTGTTCTCATTATTCTTCTCTGTATATATAGAATATTCATAATTTTTACTAGAAAAATCAATTTGTGTTATCATCATAAAAAAAAAAAAAATGTGAATGTAGATGGTTTTTATCGGGAAAATATAAACCAAAAAAAAAAATTTAATTCAATTTGATAGATAAAACGAAAATTTATACCAACCAATCTTGTTTATTGATAAGAAAATATTTATGTACATATATACATATATCTTATATATACGTCGGAAAATTAAATTTTTTTTGGCCCGCCGCATTTATACATAATATACGTACCCGAATATGTTAACTTGTGGCGTACAAATATCAATACTGTTTATGGGCCGATTAAATTAATAACACTGCGTATATATAGTTATATGGGCACATATTTATTATTCACCGCTTATATTACTAGAGTGACACATAACCAACAAATCATTTCGAAAAATTTCGCTGCAAACAAACATTTTTCTAAAATATCTAAAACTACAATTAATCATCTCGTTTATATATTGTACATTTAATGTATAATGTTGATTTTATTTATATAAGTTTTTTTTTTTTTTTTATGTCAACAGTTTATTTTGCAATTTTTCAACGCGTTTTATATATGCTTTGTGAGCTTTTTGCGCCATACAAACCATGTTATATGAGTTTTATGTATGTGCGCTTTTTTGTGCACAAATTTATAAATTAAATTCTCTTCGGATGGCTCTATAGAGAGCTAACACAAAAGTACTTATTGCTGTAATAATTTAAAAAAAAAAATTAAAAATTAAATGTAATATTATTTATATATGAAATGTGAAGTATTTGCAACATACAAAACCTAAATTACAAAATAATATTTATGTTTGCCAGTTGTTTTTATATTTTATTGTTGATATTTTCATTTAATGACAAAAATGCTATTGACTATTGTTATTGTTGAAAATGGTCTAATATCAAGGATGGGCGTTTACCCGTCATCTTTTATTTTCTACATTGACGTGTCGACAATCCGTAGATAACGTCAACAACGTAGATAACGTCGATAATGTAGAAAATTCCTAGAGTGGTTTTATTAATTAGTTCTAAACTAAAGGGTGACCAAATTTCTTTAGGAACATTGCTTTATTGGTGATAGTTTTATAGAATATCCGTCCATGCATTTAAATCTCTTTTCAAAAAGAGCGGAATTTAAAACGTAATCGTGCTCAAATACCATGAATATACTTCAGCGTCATGTTTATCCATTACAAAATTATTAAATTGACCCAAAACAACGATATATAGCGTTATATAGCCCGCACAAAAATCGGAAAAAACGGCTCACAAAAATCAGACAAAAGAGTTATAACATTCAATTGACGTGAGTTTTGTCCTAAATCTGTCCTAAAAACTAAAAAAACAAAAATTAGGATTATTTTAGGAAAAAATTCAAAATTCTATATAGACAGGTGAAGTTTGTCCTAAATCCTAAAAATGTTTACATGTGTAAGTGAGAATATCATGTTTTATATGGATAAAACGATAAATCTAATATTTTACCCGAGTAAGTGAATTTTTTTAGCTAAATAAATTTTCAAATATTCCTGAAAAATCCCTAGAAAGCTAACATTATATTGACGTATTGCTCACGATGTCATTGGATCTAAGCAATCCGAAAAATATTTCAATTTTGGAAAAAGTAGGGGATTAGGGGGTTTAGGACAACCATATCTGATATGACCTCATGTATGTTGATTATATGATTTTTCCGAATTTTCTTGGGAAAATCCTAGGAAGCTAACACCATAATGACATATATTTAAAGATGCCATTGGGTCTAAGCAATCCGGACAACCATATCTGATATGACCTCATGTATGTCGATTATATGATTTTTCCGAATTTTCTTGGGAAAATCCTAGGAAGCTAACACCATAATGACATATATTTAAAGATGCCATTGGGTCTAAGCAATCCGAAAAATATTTCAATTTTGGAAAAAGTAGGGGATTAGGGGGTTTAGGACAACCATATCTGATATGACCTCATGTATGTTGATTATATGATTTTTCCGAATTTTCTTGGGAAAATCCTAGGAAGCTAACACCATAATGACATATATTTAAAGATGCCATTGGGTCTAAGCAATCCGAAAAATATTTCAATTTTGGAAAAAGTAGGGGAATAGGGTGTTTAGGACAACCATATCTGATATGTATGACCTCATGTATGTCGATTATATGATTTTTCCGAATTTTTTTGGGAAAATCCTAGGAAGCTAACACCATAATGACATATATTTCAAGATGTCATTGGGTCTAAGCAATCCGAAAACTATTTCAATTTTGGAAATAGTAGGGGATTAGAGGATTTAGGACAACCATGTTTGGTATGACCTCATGTATGTCTATTATATGATTTTTCCGAATTTTCTTGGGAAAATCCTAGGAAGCTAACACCATAATGACATATATTTCAAGATGTCATTGGGTCTAAGCAATCCGAAAAATATTTCAATTTTGGAAAAAGTAGGGGATTAGGGGGTTTAGGACAACCATATCTGATATGACCTCATGTATGTCGACTATATGATTTTTCCGAATTTTCTTGGGAAAATCCTAGGAAGCTAACACCATAATGACATATATTCCAAGATGCCATTGGGTCTAAGCAATCCGAAAAATATTTCAATTTTGGAAAAAGTAGGGGATTAGGGGGTTTAGGATAACCATGTTTGGTATGACCTCATGTATGTCGATTATATGATTTTTCCGAATTTTTTTGGGAAAATCCTAGGAAGCTAACACCATAATGACATATATTTCAAGATGTCATTGGGTCTAAGCTATCAGAAAAATATTTCAATTTTGGAAATAGTAGGGGATTAGGGGGTTTAAAACAACCATGTTTGGTATGACCTCATGTATGTCTATTATATAATTTTTCCGAATTTTCTTGGGAAAATCCTAGAAAGCTAACACCATAATGACATATATTTCAAGATGTCATTGGGTCTAAGCAATCCGAAAACTATTTCAATTTTGGAAAAAGTAGGGGATTAGGGGGTTTAGGACAACCATATCTGATATGACCTCATGTATGTCGATTATACGATTTTTCCGAATTTTCTTGGGAAAATCCAAGGAAGCTAACACCATAATGGCATATATTTCAAGATGTCATTGGGACTAAGCTATCCGAAAAATATTTCAATTTTGGGAAAAGTAGGGGATTAGGGTGTTTAGGACAACCATATCTGATATGACCTCATGTATGTCGATTTTCTTGGGAAAATCCTAGGAAGCTTACACCATAATGACATATATTTCAAGATGTCATTGGGTCTAAGCTATCCGAAAATATTTCAATTTTGGAAAAAGTAGGGGATTAGGGGGTTGAGGACAACCATATCTGATATTTGGCTTTTTTTTTAAGTTAATAAATATAATTAAAAATAAAATATATATTTTTAACTTACATGAATATTCACCATATACTCAGATAATAGATAATATATATTATGATGACAGCTACAAAAAAAAATAGTTATAGCTACTTTATGTTTCCATAAAGATATAAAACATCAATTGAGCACAAAAAGAGCTAAAAAATAAAATTAAAAATTTTTGTTTGGTTGGTATGACTTTCAAAATTTAAAAAAAAATTAGTTTTGTTAAGTTGGCCCGCGGGCCAAATTATCGCAGAACAACAACAAACACACGATAATTATTCAAACATTAATTAAATATATTTCTTGAAGTACAAAATTATAAACTTTCTTAAAACATTTGACAACGTTTTGTTTTACTAAAATTGTGATTCATAATCAAACAAATTAATTTTGATTAATATACATAATATTAAATTAATCGTTATTGTACTATTGTAGTATGTAATTATATTTCTACAAATATATTATATTTAACTAAACTATTCCCCCAAAAAAATGTAATGTATAATAACTGTCAAAAAATAATATTATTTACAAACACAAATGCAAACACTTGAACAAGTAATTGGAACGACGTAAGCAAAAGAAACCGAAAATTTCTTTATCAATGAAAAAGAAGAGTTAAGTTATATCATCACTATTTATGCATTTTACCGAATTGTTGACTAACGAAACAACACCGAACGTAGAAATCACACGAAGGTAAAAATCAAAATCTTATTGAAAATTATCATACAGAACTCTTGGTAAATAATCATTATTAAAATCCTCATCATTGAAAAATTATTTTTAGGCCTATATATTTAGATATAAGAATGTTAAGCGAAAAAAAACACTTAAAATCTACATTCGCCATATGATTTTGTTTAATTTTGCAGTTTTCTATTCCATTACTCATACTAATGCCCAAATGCTGTGAAACGGCCTATTATATATCGGTATTGTTGTTGTGATCTGAATCGGTCGATTTTTGCATAGAAATGTATGTACGTTACTTTCAGATATTTTTATTTCAGATACCTAATTACCTAAGCATTTAAATTATTTTCAGATATCATTATTAAAGGTTTATGATTATCAACATTTTTATTAATATTTACTATCAACATTCTATAATAATACTGATTTTATCATCCGATTAAATATATATCTCATATTAAATATTTAATTTTATTTATTTATTTATTTTTATATTCTGGTTGTTTGTTTGTATTGTACGTAGTTGAGTGTTGACTGTACGTAGTTACGAGTTTATACGATCGACATAGCGAAATAATACGAATCAATCAATAAATACTTGATGTCTGTGCAGGTAGGTGTCTGTGTTGAACTGAACGGATAATATAAACCAACCTTTAATCATTCTTTTGATGTACCCGGGTTATTTATAATAATTTTGTAGTATATTAATATAATAATTAGATGGCGCTGTTTACATAGTTAATACGAATTTTGTGGTACTAAAATACTTTGTTCGGTTTATGTCTGAAATAAATTTACATTCTAATAAGAAAAAAACAATGTTCGCTATGAAAATTATAAATTTAATTAAATTATAATTTCTAAATAATAATAAACTAATTAAGAATAAAAGAAAATCATTGTCTTCTCTTAAGATAGTGACCCTAATCCCACGCAAAATTTGAACGCTATATTTGCTCAGAAACCAGTTCAAATCCAAATTAAATTTATAATTTTGAGATTTAGAATAAACTCTTTGACATAGATTTGAACTCAGGTTCCGTTAGTACACTAGGTAGATGACTATGTTCCTAATCCACCAAGGCCCAAAACTACCCCCTACCCCCAGGAATAAATTAATCGGGAAGCTGATATTGCTATTTCGAATAAAATTGTTAAGGAGCTATTTACAGCCCTACCCAGAGATTTGGGCTCAGGTTTCGATAGTACACTACTTATATGACTATATTCCTAATCCACCAAGGCCAAAAACTACCCCCTACCCCCAGGAATAAATTAATCGGGAAGCTGATATTGCTATTTCGAATAAAATTGTTAAGGAGCTTTTTGCACCCCTACCCAGAGATTTGGACTCACGTTTCGATAGTACACTATGTAAATGATTATATTGATATTCGAACAAATTCATATATTTACTTTATTCTTTATTTAAACGGACTTATTTCATTTTAAATGCGGGATTGTATGATTCTAATTTGAATTGAATAATGTGTATGTATGCTGTTCTAAAACTCATTGACAATTGGATGGTTTGGATCTTTGCTTTCTTGTTTTAGTACTCCTATTTTTGTAATAAATTAAAAAAATAATTCCAATTAATTTAATATTTCATTTAAACTGTGCTTCTTGTTAAACATTTTTACTATTCCCATTTTTTAATTAACATTAAGCAGTTCAATTTATAAGATCGCACAGAATTATAGTTAGATATGTAAAAATTAAATATTGCTATCTCAAGTTATGAGCTTTATGTTTCGCATTAATTCAAATTTTTACAAATATTATATTAAAATAAAAATTATATTTCTAATTTAAATCGATTTTTTTAATAGAAATTTAATATTATATTTCTTGGAATTCATATAACAGTGTACATTATGCAGAATGCACCAACACATAAAAACTGAGCTAGAATCCAATATGATATGGTTGATTCCAATAAGATTTGTATACGTATTACTGTGGAAAAAAGTGTGGAAAACTTCACATCCATATGACAAAAATGGTATTTTTATTGTTGAAAATGGTCTAATATCAGGGATGGGCGTTTACGTGTCATCTATTATCATCGACAACCTGTAGATAACGTCAACAACGTAGACAACGTCGATAATGTAGAAAATTCCTAGAGTGGTTTTATTAATTAGTTCTAAACTAAAGGGTGACCAAATTTCTTTAGGAACAATGCTTTATACATTTAAATCTCTTTTCAAAAAGATCAGAATTTAAAACTAATCGTGCTCAAATACCATGAATCTACTTCAGCGTCATGTTTATTCATCACAAAATTATTAAATTGACCCAAAACAACGATCGACAGCGTTATATAGAGTGGGCCGTATTTATTACGGAGGAACGGTGTAGAACAGCTCGCAGAAAAATCGGAAAAAACGGCTCACAAAAAATCAAACAAAAGGGTTATACCTTTCATTAAAAATGATCCGGGGAACTTTTGAACTATGACCGTGCCATAAAATTTGCACTCCATGGTAAAACGAATTCGAGTTCAGGAAGTCTATAAGTGCTACCGAGTTATTAGAATGCCAAATCGTTCAGATAAAAACCACAACTTTCCTATTATTGTGGGAAGATTGTATAGTGTCCACCAAGACATTATATTAAAAACAAACAATACTTAGAGTTCTTCAAGCGTCTGAGAAAAAGGTTCATAATAGGTGGGGACCCGAGATGGGCGAGGTAGATTACGCCGTGTAATCTACGCGGTTGTCGACACGTAATATATTACGTATAGATTATTTGGCAATATTTTTTGTCAATATCGACAATGAAGACAATGTCAGCAACCTACGATATTTAAGCGACATGAAATAAAATGCGGTATTTTGTAAAAGGACTATTCATTTAAAGCGTAAGAAGAAATGAAGATTACGTTCAAAGTTAGTTAAAGAAAATTTGTGCATTAAACGTTCAGATTGATGTAAATTTCAAATTTGGTTATAACGGATAAAGAAGTCAAGCACATGTTGTTCAATGCTCCCCAATGTGACTTTGCCAGCAATATTGTTCCATTTAGAACGCATATTTTCGGCATTCTTATCGCATCCGCCATTCTTCTTCTTCATCTATAAAGTATATTTTTAGAGTAGTGTAAACTAGTTTATTCTGACCAAAACTGTGGTTCTAGACTAGTTTATCACAAGAAATTCATCGCAAGTAATTCTTCGCAAACAGTTCATTGCAAGATACAGTTCAATTTACCGTTTCCCTTTCAAAACACGGTAAACAATAGCAAAGCAGCGCCGGTTATCACGGTCAATGTTCTGCGATTTGAACTACTAGATTAGGGTTGGGCTATCTCTACCATATTTAAGTGCCCTAGCACCCACGTCAACTGGATGTTGGAGTGATCAGCCATCTCATTTAAAGATGACAGACAATTATGGGATACACATATGGGTTATAATAGAAGCCCAAAGAAATCCAAATATTCCTTGTATTTATTACATTATACCTCAATCAGTCCATGACTTCCATTATCGTGATAAGTTCAGCCTGAAAAACACTGTAAAAGTTGGGAGGAAACAAAGAGAGTGCTGCACAGAATGACCCACAGCCGACCCCTCCATCCCTTTTTTAGCCATCCGTGAAGAACCTTAGCGCGTCATTGTCCATAACCATCTTACAGCCCTCTCTGATGGAAAACTCAGTTATGAATTTAACCGCGAAAGATCGCGATGTGATAGCGTAGTCAGTATAGTATCAGGAATACCCCTGTTGCATAGTGTCCTAAGTGGTTACAGATTCTCAAAGATATGGATTGGAGCTGAATGGCTGTGCAAGTTACAAGTTGTTTGATCGCAAGATCCAAGTAGTGAGATGAGAGAGATTATCAAGGCTTGGCAGGTGTGCACCTGAGAGTTCCACTTGTAATAAATCAGGCAGTTCTTTGGACTAACATCAAAAGTTTCAGGTTAGCCATAATTTGTAACACTAGCCACTAGATGGATAACCCCATAGAGTAGTATAAACTGAGGGTTTGAAAACTGAGACATATAGCCAGTGCATACTATGTGGGGACATAGAGCAGGAGTAGTTTTCAGGAGTAAAGCGCTATAGTAGCTTTCATTTGAACATTCTGAGATATTTGCTTTCCCGCTTAGCTTGCTAGAATATTCATCCCCTACACTTGTATACTTGTGTTGAGAAACAGCTTGATTGAGCCTCTGCTGTGAGTTTCTATGTTTGATTTTCTAGTAATTTTGATAGCAGAGAGCTTATAGACTTATTGGATCCGATACCGGTAATGAGAATGGTTCTAAAGGAAAGTTGGTTTTCGCATTCTGTTCCTAAAAGTTGGTTTACTAGTGGGTTTAGCAATCTGCACTAGAGATAGCGATGGTCAGAAAAGTAATGATCTTCGGACCCTTTCCAATTCAACACCCTCTAAATGTATCAGCCGCAAATAAACTTGTGAATACATCAAATCTAAAAAAATAGGGTCCTACATTCATTCCTCTTAGAACAGCACAATCGAATTGTTGAAAGTTGTTGTTAACGGTAAAAATGCGGCTACCATTTTTCGCCTATAGTCCATTTGATAGTTAATAGGTCAAATTTGATTAATTGTTGTATTTTAAATAATTTGGTAAATTATATTATTTTAAGCGGCTCACTATAGTTTGCGTTTTGGCCGTTAAACCTATTATTTTATTTTATATTGTCCTAAGTTAGATGATTTCAAATTTTTCAGAGTTCGACCTTTTCAAAAAAAAATTAATCAGCTAATCTCGTTCGAGTGCATTACTCTGCTTTACCGTATAGATAACTTGTAAGTGTCTGATAAACAATCCACACGCCAGGGGTCGCAGCCAATCTTCCAATGAGTTTATGGACTAACCAATTGAGTTCGGTTAGTTCAAGAACCATATCTCTCAAAAGCTTTTGATCATGCTTCTCAGTTACACTGATGTGAAGGCTCGAAAGCTTGACTCTGGAGATGTTTCAATTATTTGAATTAGTGCCCTTTTGATTTATTGCCCATATCGAGTAACGACGACTCTATTTCCTGAGAATACTGACAATTGCTGAGAATACTGCACTGCGAACAACTTAACCGACGCGCAATTTTAAGCAACATATTTTTCGTTTTACGAATTAATTTTAAGAATTCAATCTTGAGTGTTTTTCGCAAACAGCCAGCTAAAAAAAAGCTCAAGCGGCCTTTTGTAGCAAAATTATGATTTAATTCAGATACAAGAATTTTCGGATGTATAATTTGCCATCACCGCGTATGTTTGTTGCATCTAAGCATTCGTTCAATTGTGCAATCAGATATTTCGATAAAACTGTTGTGCCCCAAGTCTCTTGCTCCATCCATCAACCTGAACCATCTTTGTCGAAAATTGTGTCGCCAACGTACAAGGTCTGACATCATCTTCGGTGTGGCATCATGTCGGGTCCAAAGATAAGAGCACTGATCTGTGTCGCGCAACACTCCACCTGAAAAATTACATGCCAATAAACTATGGTTTAAAGGAACGTACTTTTTTGCCGAGCTCATCACCAAAGTGGTCGAAATTCAACAAATCATTTGATACAAATTTGGTGACGGAAAAAGAAAAAAGATTGATCTCGTCGTTCTCATAGTGCCTGATGATGTTGTTGCCGTCAGAAAATCAAATATGCCAACAACTTTGAGTTTGTGGATCTATTTGTGAACAATAGCAGATCTAGGATCACATGCAAACCAAAAATATACATGTTTATCGTATAATACAATGGCTTCCAAGAAAAATTATCACTGTGGTTGGCCAACAAAGAAATTTCATCGAATAGTTCGATTAAGGATTAAAATCTGTTTCGCGATGATGATAAAATCACTAGAGTGCGGGAGGCTGATTGACCAGTACCCAATACTATTGCGCAATAAACATGTATCGAGAATTGTCACGCTGGCCCCGAATCATTATTGGCTGATGTATAATCAAGAAAGTGGTATACACATGCAACCCGTGCAAATCCATGGGAACTGAAGGACCCACATAAATTATTTGTCGATCAAAAGATGAATTATCAATTAATTCGATCTTGCGCGAAAGTAAATCATAAATTCGTTCACAATTCCGCCGCGATCACCTGAAATATGAAGCGCCGAACACTATCACCATAAAGATAGAGGCATTGTTACATTCACGGCCATTAACGCCACTTTCATTGGATCCATCTGATTTCGTAGCTTACACGTCAGGCCACTTTCTGAACAGGGCCTGCGATCGTTGATCATGACCTCACAAAACTAAATGTTAACAAAATTGACCGTTACCATAAACTTCGCTAACTGTAGCAGCATTTCTGGAAACGTTTGCAGAAACAATATATATCACGGTTTCAACAACGGGGAATATCACTTATTTTAATCGCTAAAGATGAGGTTCCTCCACAAATATTAGTACTGAGCCGCATTATCGAGGTTCACCCAGGACCAGACGAATTAGTAAATGAAGCATTTGTAAAAACACCAATCATTACTGTAAAACGAACCATTGTGAAATGAAAGTAAAAGTAAAATGGGTACCGCCAAAACAACACCGGACCCCCGCTCAAGTACCCGGACACGAGATTTAGGGTGCAGTTACTTAGAAAACCAGGAGCGTTGAAGGGCTTTATCACGTGCATGAAGCAGTATCGGCTGGAACTCGTTGCTCTTCAACATGGAGACCATGTGTCCCATGGCTATACGTTGCTCTCCAGTGGAGATGACCTCGGAAATCTTGGAGCTGGATTTCTTCTTGGGCCGCATGTAATGAACGCTGTTTTGGATTTCCAAGCAGTCAATAACCGATTGTGTAAGCTTCGCTTGCGCATGAAGTTAGCCAATCTGTCGATAAATTGTGTACATGCGCCCACAGAAGTCAGCCAGCCCCAAGATAAAGACTCATTTTACAATGACTTGGACGATCTGATGGGATTTATACCCGAACACGATGTTAGAATGGTAATTGGGGACTTTAATGCTATAGAGCTGGCAGAAATCAGACCAACTAGTGTGAAAACATATAGGTCCGTACTCCCGACACGAAACTGCGACCGATCATGACCTCAGAGTAGCAAGCACATTATTCCCTCACAAACACATACATCTAGAGACATGGACAAATCCTCGCGGAAATTCCCGCAGCCAAATTAACCACGTGTTAGTTTCTAAAGGACGGGTTCGGGTTGTGCAGGATGTGAGAACTTATCGGTCAGCAACCAAATACGTAGGCAGCGATCATCATTTGGTCGCTGCAAAGCTACGATGGAAGTTTTCGTAGAAGTCTGGGAACACAGCGAAATGTATGGTACGTTTCGACTGTGAATACCGAGCTCCGTACAATATCGAGATCAGAGATCTGATGAAGATCCCCGATATTGTACATGAAATAAGATCTCAGCGAGTACACTGGCTTGGTCACGTTCTGCGTGCTGATCCGGAATGAATTGTGCAGCGATCTCTGAAAGGAGAGCCACCTTATGGTAGGCGCAGAGGTCGTTGCAAGCGACAATGGCTCCATTATGTAGAGAACGACTTGGCCTCTTCAGATTGTCTTAGACAGTATGAAGACCATGCTCAGGATCGAAACCGTTGGAGCCAGATTGTTGACTCAGTAGAGGCCCACTATATAGGCCCTTAAAAACTGTTTATTATTAATCAAAATCTGCCATGAAATAATGTAAATTGTAATATTTTAAGTTTTATATAATGAAGGCTAACATCTACACAACATATACATAAAATAATCTCGTAACATATTTCGATCTATATATGTATAATCAAATTAAAATATTCGTAAAATATTTCCCACATAATATTTGAAAATTTGGCGCAACAAAATATTAAATAACATTTTAAAATAACCGCATACAACAAATAAATAGCAACAACACAACAAATCAACCGCACAAAACTGAAATTTTATACAGGCTGGCAAAAATTTTCCTGTTACACATCCATATACTCCTCGTACATACATAATTTCATTTTCCATAAATTTATGAATAGAGGAAAACCATTTTTTTTCCTCTCAGCTTTTCTGGTCACACAAATTTACACATAAATAAATTTTATCTGAACACAAAAAATATAAAATAAATTTTATAATAAAATAAAATATTTTTTTGAAAATAAATTAGAATTAAGATTTTTTTTATTTTTTTTTTTGGGTAATATGTTCACTGAATAGAAATTATTTTTTATGTTTCGTGTGATTGGATTTTTATATACGAGTATGTTTATTGGTAATTTATAAAAAATTATAATAATAAATTAGGATAAAAAATAAAATGAATTCGAATTGGGATTCAACAGATCAGTGTATAGAAATATTATATATTTTATATGCTTTCCATTTTGTTGTTGTTTACTGTTAAGAGATTTTATTTTTTATTTGAGACGACCGTATTCCCATATGAAACTATATATACATACATACTTACATTTTTTTTAGGTTAGGTACGTATATGGTTGGGAAAATTAGCCATGCCTGCATAATAAAATTTCCCAAAAATGTAGGTTGATATAATGGATCAAAATAAAAAGATATATACATCCTTCCTTTTATATACGGCAGGGACAACAACTAAACTGACATGATTGTATTTCCTAAATTTTTAAAATTTGGTACAACTTAATTCCGAATCATATTGGTCATCTGGAAAAAAGAAATATGGCGTTTATTATTGGAATTTAAATATTTTAATAATATATTTATTTATTCTGTCTGATGTATTTCGAAGCTAGCCTTGTGTTGTTTGATGCACCTATGTCTGTTAATTGATGGTTCTGTCTCGTTAATTTTGAATCCAAGTGCGGTTTACCACTTCAAATGTAATTTAAGTTTTATTTCGTTTTTAAATGTATGTGAAGAATTATATAGAGAGCTCGCGAAAACAATCGAGTTCATTACTAATGGTGAATTTTATATCTCCGTGATAAAAGAGGAGACATAAAAGAAACAAGAATTCAACCGCTGAATATTGACGCTTACAGAGCGTTAGTTAAACGTTTCGACGAAGTTGGTAAACATTACTACACTTACCAACTAAAAAGCCAAAAAGGATTGGTCGTCGTGTTAAAAGGTATAGAGTCCTATACGTGGATGCAAACGAGATACGATCAATGCAAATTGCTGAGCCATTGTTCCGTCTGGAATTAGAACCAGATAATAAAAAAATCAAAGAGAAACATGGAATATTTGACTTAAATTATCTACTGCATAGAAGAATTATCGTTGAGGAACCGAGAAAAAGAACTGGACCGGTACAGTGTGTTAAGTGCCAAGAATATGGACACACTAAAGCATATTGCACTTTAAGCGATGTTTATGTTATCTGTGGTGAACTCCATAACTCAAATGCATACAACAAAGAAAAAACGGAAACATCAGTGAGAAAATGCAGCAACTGGGGCGGAAATCACACTGAAAATTATAGAGGGGTAATTTCCCAATTTACCTAGAATTACGAAGATGAATCAATCCAAGGCAGTAAGCAGAGCAACGAATGCTTAATCTTCATTCTTCCACTAAACCAAAAGTGCGACCAGAAGTTTCATATCATAACGAACAAAATAACCAATCAAAAGCAACTGTTAACAGTAGTGTGCATCAAGAGGTTTTTGGAATTCCGTTGGGTCCAAATTAATTGTACACGACACTGTTTGATTTTGATTGTTTAATTTATATGTTTATTTTATTATTAAAATTCATTAATTTATTTTACAATTTGGTTTATTCAATTATTTTACACTTATTTTTTTATATGATCAAATTAATTTTTATTATTAATATTATATCACCACCACTTTTTGGACTGTTCATCAAGAGATAAAAAAACGTAATGGACGCACAAATGTCTTGTTGTTTTTTTTTGGTTGTGTTTTTGTTGTATGACGTCGCCTTCGTGTTCGTTTTGTGTTGAAGGAACACATGCGCCGGCGACGGTGAACATTGCACTTATGTTAAGTGCAGTGGATTGTTAGTCGAATTGGTAAGGCGACTTAATAATTGGATAATTGGTTCGGCTATTGGATGTGTGATGGGGTTAGTAAACTCTCAATTCAAATAAGTTGATTTATATTTGAATTTTACTAATTCGTTTTGTTTGTGGCAGAATCGAATATCGGTGACTCGAATATTCGAGCTGCTACAGTACCCCCTCTCCAGATGAGAAACCATAGGTTTTGAGACGTTATACGTTGAACCGGACGGTTTTATATCGTTTGCTGGCTGATATCTGATCAGCCGTGTTGAGAATACCGTACGCCGGTTTCAATCTGTCGATTGAGATTGAGTGATGCTTGTCTTTGATTGAGACAATGAATTGCTTGCGTAAGCGGCGTATAACTTTGTATGGCCCATCGTATGGAGATTGTAATCCAGTTCGAACCTTATCAACCCGGACAAAGACGTAATCGCAATTGTTGAGCGATTTGGGAACGAATATGTTGCTTTCATTCGTTGGTCTTGTTGCCGTGGGGATAAGATTTTGCATGGTGGTGCGGAGTTGGTCGATGACTGTGTCGGTTGTGGATGGAGACGGTAGAGGATGTTCGACGAAGAACTCACCGGGTAGCTTGATGGTTTGACCGTAAACCATTTCAGCTGGTGAGCACTTCAGATCTTCTTTAACCGTTGCTCGAATACCAAGTAGAACGATTGGTACTTCGGAGCTCCAGTGAATAGTGTTGCCTCGGGCCTTGAGAGCAGCTTTGCGCTGGCGGTGGAAGCGTTCGACCATGCCATTGGCTTGTGGGTGGTAAGCCGTTGTACGTATACGATGCGAGCCGAGGAGTTTCGTTAACTCCGAGAAAAGCTTCGACTCGAATTGGGTTCCTTGATCAGTGGTGATGTCAAGTGGAACGCCAAATCGTGATACGAAGTTTTGTACGAATGTGGTGGCAATGGTTGCTGCAGACATGTCGCTCATGCAGTACGCTTCTGGCCATCGAGTGAAACGATCGACACAGGTGAGTAGGTATGTGTATCCATTGGATGGAGGAAGTGGTCCTACGACATCCAAATGAATATGCTCGAATCGACCAGGTGGAATTGCGAATTGTCCAAGAGGCGATTTTGTGTGTCGCTGGACTTTCGATTTTTGGCAAGATAAGCATGCTTGTGCCCAATGGGTCACATCTTGGTTTATGCTTGGCCAAAAGTATCGAGCAGTAATCAACTTACGAGTTGCGCGGACACCAGGATGTGAGATACCGTGTAGTGTGTCGAAGATGGTTCGACGTAGTTGCTCTGCGATGTACGGGCGATTTGCACCCGTAGATGTTTCGCAGTAGATTTCGAGGCCAGGTAGTTTGAAAAGCTCCAGTTTCAGTGATGAACTGGCGTGACGAGCAGAACCAGAAAGTAAATTCTGAAGTTCCAAGTCTGCTTTTTGCGCTTGTGCGATTTTGTTGCAGTCGAAGTGAGTCTCGACTGTGGCCGTTTCGTTTGATGTTGTGCGCGAAAGTGTATCCGCGACAACGTTTTCGGTACCTTGAACATGCTGGATGTCCGTGGTAAATTGACTAATATAATCCAAGTGGCGTGATTGCCTTGGATTGCGTTCAGTTTTAGACTGAATTGCTCGAGTCAGAGGTTTGTGGTCGGTGTAAATTGTGAAGTCCCGACCCTCGACAAAATATCTGAAGTGTTTTATTGCTAGATATATTGCGAGTAATTCCCGATCGAATGCAGAGTATTTCTTTTCGGCATCCGAGAGCTTCTTTGAGAAGAATCCCAGGGGCTCCCAACACTTGTCGTTGTACTGTTGCATGACTGCTCCGACTGCAGTGCTTGATGCATCAGTAGTAATGCTGAGCTTTGAGTCGCTCAGTGGATGAGACAAGAGTGTTGTGCGTGCCAATTCAGCCTTGAGTGACGTGAATGCGTGTTGACATTCGTCAGGCCAAGAGAAGTTCTTGGCGGTTTTGGGCTTACGTAGAAGTACTGCCAGGTGGCTGTGAATTGGATTGAGTATTTCAGCGAGCTTTGGTATAAATCGGTGGTAGTAGTTGACCATGCCGATGAATCGCTGAATACTTTTGATTGAGGTTGGAGCTGGGAATTCTTTAATGGCATTGATTCGGTCTTGTGACGGAAGGATGCCATTAGCGGTAATCTTGTGGCTGAGGAAATCAAGAGTGGATGCGCCGAAGACGCATTTTGAGCTCTTGATGTGAACATCAAACTCGACAAGTCGTTGGAAAAGTGTTTCCAGATGGAGTTTGTGTTGCTCCTCAGTTTGAGATGCCACAAGAATGTCGTCTATGTAGACGAAAACGAAGTCGAGATCTCGAACGACTTCGTTCATGAAGCGCTGAAACGTTTGTGCGGCATTGCGTAATCCAAATGGCATTCGAGTGTATTCGAAGAGGCCAAATGGTGTGGTGATTGCCGTTTTGAAAACGTCTTCAGGTGCCACGGGAATGTGGTGATAACCTCTGATGAGATCAAGTATGGAAAAAACTTTGCAACCTTGCAAGTGCATGGTGAAGTTTTGAATGTGGGGTATCGGGTAGCGATCCGGTATCGTAACCGTGCTTAAACGCCGATAGTCCCCACATGGCCTCCAGTCTTGATCTTTCTTCTTGACCATGTGTAATGGACAAGAGACGGAAGATGTCGATGTTCGACAAATCCCTAATTTCACCATGTGTTGAAATTCTGCTTGTGCAGCTTTGTGACGCACCGAATCTAGTCTGCGTGGTCTCGACACGGGAAGATGGCCTTCTGTGACGATGTGATGAACCACGTTGTGTCGGACTGGCATTTTGTAGTTCGGCTCTGCTGTAAATAGTGGGTACTTTTTGAGCAGAGTGCCGTAGCCGTTGTCGATGTTTAAATGGATCGGTGTTGGTGTGTTAACACGAACCATTGTGGCGTTTATTGACAGCTTTGTAGCTGGGTCAATTAGCCGTTTGTGTTTGACATCGACAAGAAGTCCGAATTCGCTTAGAAAATCGGCGCCAATGATCGGACGGTTCACTGCAGCTAGTATGAAAGCGTGCGTGAAGGTTCGTTTGAGTCCGATATCCACGTTAAGCAATTTTGTGCCGTACGTGTGGATGATTGAACCATTGGCAGCCGATAAGACTAGATTTGAATTTCGATTTGATAATGAATATTTCAATTTGTAATTCATTGCTGGAATAACCGAAAGGTCAGCGCCAGTGTCGACTAAGTAGGTGAGTTTGTTGTGTCTATCGTACACAAACAAACGTGACGTATAGGGTGTGTTTGTGGTCAGGGGAGGCATGTTGCTCTCAACCCGTGACTCTAATAGTTTTTTTGTTGGTCAATGTCCAGTTTTACGGCGGCCGCGGACGTCGATGGTTGCGACGTGGTGAAATTGCATGGTGGCGTGCATTTTCTGGCGGCTCTACCAAACTTTGTGTGGAACCAGCATTTACCATGTTGGTACGTGTTGTTGCTGGGACTGCGGGTTCTATTTCGTGAGGGAGCTCGTCGCCCATGCGAACGGCTTCGACCTCTGAGTAGCCCGTCGAGTCTAGACTCGATTCTCGACAGTCTTGCTTCGAGTGTTTGGTGCTTGTGTTGAACGGGGAGTTCTGTCTCCACTGCGTTCACGTGATTGCCGGTATGGACTATTGACTTGGCTGACGCTTTGAGATGTGATGTTTATGACATCATACATCTTGTCGGCTATTTTGGCTAACGTTTGTGTCGTGGAGGATTCGGGCTGTGCTACCAGCGCTATGCGAATCAACTCCGGCATTTTACGTGCCCACAAAGATTTAATGATATTTTCATTAAAATTATTGTTAGCCAGTGTTTGTATGTGCCGTAAAGCGTCAGATGGTTTTTGGTCGCCTAATTGCTGGCCTGAAAGCAATTGTTCTAGCTGACGTTCGCCCGATGGTGCTAGTCGTTCTAGCAGTGTTTGTTTTAATATATTGTATTGGTTGGTTGTCGGCGGATTGAGGAGGAGATCCGAGATCACATCGCACGTTTCTGGTTGCAAAGCTGATAATGTTTGCAGGTACTTTGTTTTATCAGCTGTTATACCTTGCAGCCCGAATTGTATTTCGGCGAGCTGAAACCATGTGTTTGCTCTTTGTGGCCAGAAAGGTTGTATTGTGATTCGCTGATGTGATGCCGCGATCTCTATTTGTGGACTAGCGCCTTCAGGCGTGGTGTCCATGTCCTGTGATAGATGTTTTGCATCTTCTGTCATTTTGTTCTTTTGTTAACAACAAACCAATACAATAAAAAAAATACAACAATACAATACTATACTGTGAGAAACCCCCGAATATGGAGTTCCTTTCGTCCTACCTTATATTGGGGGGGCTCGTTGAAATTTAAAAAAAATAAATGTAAAAATAAACTTAATTCATGCGAGGTGAATTTTGTTGCGGCGAGAAAACGACCAGGGTGTGAGACTATGGATGGGTGTGCACGTGGTGGTGAAAAATATATATAAAAAAAAATGTACAATTAAGATGTTTTACAAGAAAAAATGATTTTACGTTAATTTGTGAATAAAAATTGATTCTACGTTAAATGAAAAATTAATGATTTGAATTTTTAATGTTCAAGAAAAAAATATATTAAAAATAAAAAAAACTTGCGGTTTGGTTTTCCCCTTTGCTGTTGTTTCTGCTGCTGCGTTGCGGTGAGGGTCAGTCGCTTCACCGGTAATATTTTTCCAACGTGTCCCGCGGTGCGTGGGTTGGTTCGTCTTCTACTCCACGTGTGTTTACTGTTGATGGTAGAGTGCTTCCCGCGTTGCGTGTGTGGGACGTCCCCTACAACACGTTTTTTTTTTGGGTAGTATGTTTTTTTTTTTTTTATCTTCTTGCGGTATTTAACACGTGGTTTTGTGGCCGCTATTTGTAACTTCAGGTATGTTGTTTGTATTACATGAAACGATATGAAATGCGTTGTTATTTTGTGTTATATAATGTGTGTAAAAAAAAAATGTTTTTAGGTACAGACCATGTGTCTGGCACGGTACACGTGCCAGACTTTTGTTAATGTAGCGCAATAAAAATATATTTAGGTAATCCTGCGTGTTCCGGTTATCACATGTAATGTGCGGTAAAAACCGCTGTCTATTGGTCACCAGTTTTGGAATTCCGTTGGGTCCAAATTAATTGTACACTGTTTGATTTTGATTGTTTAATTTATATGTTTATTTTATTATTAAAATTCATTAATTTATTTTACAATTTGGTTTATTCAATTATTTTACACTTATTTTTTTATATGATCAAATTAATTTTTATTATTAATATTATATCACCACCACTTTTTCGACTGTTCATCAAGAGATAAAAAAACGTAATGGACGCACAAATGTCTTGTTGTTTTTTTTTGGTTGTGTTTTTGTTGTATGACGTCGCCTTCGTGTTCGTTTTGTGTTGAAGGAACACATGCGCCGGCGACGGTGAACATTGCACTTATGTTAAGTGCAGTGGATTGTTAGTCGAATTGGTAAGGCGACTTAATAATTGGATAATTGGTTCGGCTATTGGATGTGTGATGGGGTTAGTAAACTCTCAATTCAAATAAGTTGATTTATATTTGAATTTTACTAATTCGTTTTGTTTGTGGCAGAATCGAATATCGGTGAGTCGAATATTCGAGCTGCTACAAGGTTTCATATGCAAGTATCCTTAAAGGTACCACTCCAAAACAGCAAGCAAGCGAAGAAGGAACCATCGCAGAAGCTTTAACCTTCTGTAAGTGATCTGTATTCTCTAACGTTGTTGGTGAACAGGGGTCAGACTGACCTTTTATGTTGTATTTTATATGGGAAATACAAAAAACTTCGTTTTTTTTGTTTATATTTTCATTATTTTTATTATAGAAAAGAAAAAAATTATTTCAGATAAATTTACATTTTATCATATTAAAATACACAAAAGAAAAGTTATGGCGAAGCATCATCCATCAGTTCATCTTCTTCTGAATCAAGCACTTCGGTATTACAGCATTCATCGCAAATGGTTTTTGCATGTATAGGATATGTTGGATTCTCGCACAAATGGCATCGAATTTTTGTTTTTACGTGAGCATTTCTAGGACATAGAGAGCACCGAGGTCTGGAGCTGCCACGTGATCGTTCTTCTGCCTCACTTGAAGGAATTCGTTCCTCGATTACCCTGTATCCAATTTGGTGCATTGCGCTTTTAACACTTTTCTTCATACCCTGAGGTTTTACCAAGCGTTTCAAAATGTGGGCATTTACTAATATCATTGCTAGTTCTTTCAAAAATATCTTGCGTGCTGATGGTACATCTTTTGCGAAGAGTTGGGGATTTGCTAATTTATAAAGATTGAACGCGGCTATGGCTCCCAAGTTAATTATATTGAAAAACAATACCACTGGCCATCTATTGGTCTTTCGATTACATGTGTCCGTCTGAACTAAAAAAAATAAATACAATAGTTTTTATTTATGTAGAGAAAAATCGTATAAATAAAAAAATTATAGAACAATTGAATTACTTAATTTGTCTAGCGTGTCAACACCTACTTTCGTGGAATTATAATCTAATATTATATTTGGTTTGTGAGCTGCCCATCATCAATACCGTCATCATCGTGTAATGTGGACAGCAACAACACATTCTTTCCTTTTTTTGGTACATAACTCACAAGGGTCAAATGGTCATTGAAACAAAACAACGAGGATCCTTCGAGTCTTTCCTTTACGAAAGATTTATGAGCAAACTCTTTCGGGATATCTGGTTTGTTATTCCTTATTGTTCCAATCACTGTGGTTTTCTTTTGTAACAATTGATCCGCCAATTTGAAACTAGTGAAAAAGTTGTCCATAGTTATGGTGCGCCCTTTGTTTATACATATATGGCTGCGCCAAACGATGCACTAGGTTTAGCGCATACTCGACAGAGCGCGGTTCATTTGGTTCCCTATACCCACATAAATTTCGGTAGTGAGAGGATAAGCATTTTTTGCATCACAAACCCAAAAAATTTTAATTCCTTACTTTCCAGGTTTTGATGGAATGTATTGACGGAATGAACATCGTCCTCGAGTTAGCACCAATTGTTCTTCGATTGTCAAATACGCCGACAGTGTATATGGAAGACGGATGTTTTTCCTATAAAACTCGTCCAATCTCTCGTCCCAATTCTTATGGGCATCGGCGTTTAGTAAGATTCCAAATAAACAATATAATTCATTCGAATTCGTATTATACCATTTTATTGAATTGGCCCCTCCTCTACTACAGAACTCATGCGCCTTTCGGTTCGTTTCAACAACAATAACGTTTACCAAAGGTTCCGAATTTTTTTTTTGAAATACCTGAAATAACAGAAATAAACCAATTAAAAATTGTTGCAATTTAGATTTTGATAGTATTGTCATACCTGAAGGTGTGTTCCCATATATTGAGAACCTTGTGGTGTTAGTCCGCAGGTTTCTTTACAAATTTGAAAATTTCTTCTTACAGCAGGAGGATTTGCGTTCCACTTTCTATTAAATTTTTTGTTTTGGCAGCTGTACCATGATCCGGGTGCATCTTCTTCTTCGTCTTCTTCAACTGGAAAATCTTCATCTCCTCCAAGTTCCTCGTTGTCCGTTACATCTAACTGATTAACGTGACCTTAATCATCATTGTTGTTGGAATAATTACCATCAATATTATCATTGGCTACTTCATCATCGGAACTGTCTGTCGAAACTTCTTCGAACAAATCTCGTAGTTCTTGGCTTGTTTGACGCCGAAGCGTTTTAGGAAGAACATACCTTGCATAAATTCACCACAAAGACACTACACTATATACACAGGAATTACTTTTCTATTATAGAATTCCCGTTTTCAAATATATATATCACACAAAAATGTATACATAAAGTTATTATGAATATGAACGCGTTGATGCAGATTGTCGGTAAAAATCAAAAATGACTGTCCTCAAAATAGCCATATGGGATGCAAACGGCCTAGAATACCGAAACATAAAGCCGAGGTTCAAGCATTCCTCACTGAGCACAATATTGACATAATGTTAGTATCTAAAACACACTTCACCAAAAATAGCTATTTCAAAATTAATGGGTACTCTGTTTATGACACAAAGCACCCAGATGGGAAAGCACATGGAGTCACAGCTGTACTGATAAAAACAAGATTAAAACACTATGAATTTATGAAATATGAGAAGGAACATATTAAATCAACGAGCATCTGTCTGCATAGGAGTGGTCTGGAAACTGTGTCATATCAGCAGTGTACTGTCCTCCAAAACATGCTATAAAAAAACTGCAGTTCATGGATTATTTCAGCCAGCTGTAAGTAAACATTTCCGGCGGGGGTGATTTCAACGCCAAACACACTCAATGGGGTTCCAGATTAACATCGCCGAAAGGCAAACAACTTTATATGAAGCGATAGAAGAACAGTCCCTGGATTACTTATTTCCCAGTCACCCAAAGTACTGGACCACAGATAAAAAGAAAGTTCCTGATTTAATTCACTTTTGTGTAAAAAGGCGCATTCCACGCACATATGCCAAGGCCTCCGATTGCTATGATCTGTCTTCTGATCACTCAACTGTAATTGTAAGAGTGAGCACCGGCGTCCTAAGAATAGAAACGCCAAAACGGCCAAAACAAACAAGCAGCCTAATTGGGATCAATATAAGAGGTTAGTCGAACAAAATTGTGTACTGAATATCCCTCTTATCACACCCACAGATATTGATGCGGCGGAAGAAAATTTAAAAGTCGTCTCGGCATTATCATCTGAAAAGGCTACACCTGACTTAAATAGTACAGAAAAAGTTAATAAAATATCACATAATATACAGGAATTAATCCAGGAAAAGCGGAAAATTTACCACCGATGGCAAGAAACAAAATCACCGTTGTTGAAATGGAAATTAAATCGAGCTATATAAGACTCTAAGGTTTCCATTACGGGAAGAAGGAAACCAGAGCGTCCAAAAGTATTTAAATGAACTCTCGGCAACCGAGAGTACAGATTATTCTTTAGCAACAAAAATGTTAAAAAGGCCAACAAACTCGAATCACCCGGTTAGACTACCAACTGGAAATTGGGTGAGAAGCGATGAAGAGAAAGCCAATGCTGCTCATCTAACAACAGTATTCGCACCACACCAAGAAACGAATAACATCGTGCTACCCAAACAAATGGATGATGGTTTGTCCTTCAAACCCATAAAATATAATTGATAAAAAATTGAAATACAATTAAAAATTGTTTAAGTCCAAAAAAGGCACCAGGGCATGATCTTATTACTGGAAAAATTATAAGGGAATTGCCAGACAAATGTATAAAACTATATTCAACGCAATTATGAGGACTGGTTATATATTCCTCAAAAATAGAATATATCTTTGATCACAATGATACATACAGCTGGAAAAATTTAAACACAGATTTCATCATACTGTTCAATAAGCATGCTGCCTACATTCTCAAAGTTATTTGAAAAAATGCTATACTAACGAAATTGAAACCAGTATAAGAAGAACGGCATATTATTCCAGACACAATTCTGTGTACTTGTTCTGTGGTACCATGTTGGTTCCGAAACCAACATGGTACCACAGAACAAGTACACAGAAGTAAATGCAATCAAAAACACCTTTGAGGAAAAGAAATATTGTTCTGCTGCCTTCTTGGACATTGCACAAGCCTTTAATAAAGTTTGGCATGATGGGCTAATATACAAAATTAAAGGACTTCTACAGAAGAAATTTCACTCTGTTCTGGGAAACTATCTACTTCAAAGGTAGTACATGGTTAAACAAAATAATGCAATTACTTGTTTAAATGATATCAACGCAGGTGATCTAGGTCCAATATTATACCTGCTGTACACAGCTGACCTACCTGTAACCAACAAGGTAGTCATATCAACCTTTGCCAATGATACCGTCGTTCTGGTGTCACACAATAATAACGAAACTGCCTCAAAGGAATTACAGAATAATCTAAACAAAATCGAGAAATGGCTGAAGACTTGGCGCATAAAAGTGAATGAAAACAAATCAACTCACGTCGCATTCACGCTAAACAAACGCACTTGCCTGTGCAATTAAACGATATAAATATTCCTCAATAAACCAAGGTCAAATACTTAGGCATGCACCTAGATAGAAGACTAACGTGGAAAAATAATATCGAAGTAAAGCGCAAACAAATAAAAATTAAATTTTCCAAAATGTATTGGTTGATGGGAAGGAAATCTCACAGCTGTCATTAACAAATAAAGTTTTATTGTAAAAAGTGATAATCAAACCCATATGGACATATGGTATACAGTTTAAGAATCCACCAGCGCTTAAAACAGAGAACTGCTGCAACGAACCTAAGTTAAAATACTTCGTAGTAACTACTAAACTAAAGAAATCTTATTAAATATTAAGTCACTAACTAAACTAAATCAACTATATAGTGGCAGGCAATTTGTGCTTTCATCGTAGAAGATGCGCTTGCCGCCTTCATTTCTAGTTTACGCAACCAAAATATGGTGGTTATGCCCAAGCAGATAAAGCACGAAATATAGAAGAAGCATGTACGCTTCTCTATATAAGTTATCTGAAATAATTCACTTGCAAAATGAAGTTATCTCAAATAATTCAACTAAAAAAATAATTCACAAACTAGATATCATGAACAATCAAATTCCAATCTTCAGCCAAGATAACAAGAACAACCAAAAATAAAGAAAACTCCTTGGGCAACGCAAGGAAAAATGAACCCACTCCGAAGGAAATCAATCTATCAATGCGTTCAAGGAGAACATTCAATAAAAATGTAGTCAACAATATTGAAATCCCAAATAATGTAGATAAAGAATAGGATACAGAGGAATAGATAACTGTTGAACATGCCAGTACAGAAATGTTTACTCAGATTTAGACAATTAAACTTCCTTCCTTACCCAAAATGTCATAATCAAATGACAAACCAAATCGTTAAAATTCAACTTGACACAGGCGTGAATAAAAACATTATCAAAACAAACATAATTTCTAAACACCCTAGGAACACAAAAAGTAACTAAAGTAGGGAAAACCAATTTTTTTGGTAATCATTTACCCTCAATATACCATAACATGAATTAAAATTTCACGAATATTTTGACGGGATATTAGGATCACAATCAAAAGCTCAAATGAATGCCAAAATTGATTACAAATCTGATTCAATTTCTTTGAACAATACACTTCTTAAATTTTATAGAGATTACCCTAATGAACATTTCTATAACCACCTAGTAACCTTTAATACAGTAAATAATTGTGACTGGGTAGCAGACTATAAAAATTAAATGACAGTATTATTATACAACCGCAGGATTATACAAATCCAAACACTTTCAATTTTACTATAAAAGTCTTAACGAATGATACAAATCCGCCAAAAAATTGACCAAAATTAGACTTGAATATAAATAATTTTGAAGCCATTAAACCAGTTGAAGCTTATGGGAACCATACATCTAATCAGGACGGACCACTTAAGTGAGAATGAAAAACAAATTCACATAAATACGACTTATAATCATCAAACTTGATTGTTGAGGCAGAATGAGAAACTTTTTCCAACAACGGTGATTAAGCACAAAATTATTACAAAAGACGAAACTCCCGTTTACACCAAAATGTATAGGGATACCATTACTTTAAAAGTGACGTTGACGAACACATTCAAGTAATATTGAATAATGGAATCATTAAAAACTCCAGCAGTCCCTATATTCATCATCTATTTAAGTAGTACCAAAAAAAACTGACACTTCAGGCCTCCACAAGATTAGAGTGGTCGAAGATTATCGAAAGTTGAATGATAAAACCGTAAACGATAAATTCCCAATACCACAAATTGAAGTAATTTTGGATAGTTTAGACAAGTCAATTTATTTTACCAAGGGCATTTTGAATTTATCCGAATGCCATTTGGGCTTAAAACGGTAGCCAGCTACATTCCAGCGATCTATGAATAATGTCTTGCACGGCTTGATCGGCACAATTTGTTATACGTATATCTCGATGACATTATCATTGTAGGTTATAATCTGGATAACCATATAGCAAATCAATGTGAGGGGAGTAAGACCAAACCTAGATAAGATCGAAAAAATGCTTGAATGGCCATTATCATCCCAAAAACAAATAAAACAACTTCTTGGGTTATCAGACTATTATCGTCGCTTCATTCTGAACTGGTCTCATATAACTAAACCTATGACGAAATTCCTAAAGAAAGGCACAGTAATTAACGACTAGGATCCAGACTTCGTCAAAACATTTGAAACCATAAAAAATATTATCTCCACGGATCAAATTCTTGTCTAACCTGATTTCTCAAAACCGTTCATATTAACCACAGATGCATTCAAATTTGCACTAGGTGCTGTTCTTTCCCAAATGCATGTTAAGGTTGAAAGACCAATCGCTTTCGCGTTAAAAAATATAAACCGTACCTCTACGGTAGAAAGTTCACGCTTCTCACAGTTCACAAACCTTAAATAAAACTTCAGAAAAAAATTCAAAAATTCTGCGTTGGCGTTTAGAACTCGAGAACTTCGATTATGACGTTGTATATAAACAAGGTAAAGCGAATGAGGTGGCACATGCCCTCAGCAGAATACCAAATAGTGAATCTAAAGAATCATAAACGATATAAATTTTAGACAAACTCCAAGCGAATCAGAAACAATCCACTCCGCCAATACTTCCAACAAGTATTATTTACATTTCGCAGATCGCCCAATAAACTACTATAAAAATCAATTGGTTTTCAAAGTATCTAAGCTCGATACTATCATAACCGAAGAAGTATTCCCCAAGTTCAATCGAACCACCATCGTAAAAGAATGTTTTGAAAAAGACGACATTAAACATTTAAATAATAGTAAACAAACAGCAATCGTATCACCAGAAAATATTTTTCAGAAGATTCAGGAATCGTTCAGAGAGAACTTCTCTCAGAAACGTCATTTTAGCCTCGTAACTAAGACACAATAGTTATTAGAGAACACGACGGCGCCCGCATAGAGGCATTAAGCAAGTGGAAAGTCAAATTAAACGTTCATACTTCTTCCCAAATATCATTAAAAAAAAGTTAATTATGCAAATTCCTGCACCACTTGCAATACTCACAAGAATGACAGGAAACCATATAACATCAAAGTATTGTCAACGCGTAACAATAATAACAATATCGACAAAACAAACTTTGTGTCAATAATTGGCTCATTTTCCAAACACCTTCAAATGGTACGACTCGAATCAAAAAATTTAATAAACGTTAGAATGTAATAACAAAATATTTCACCTACTTTGGAGTACCTAAGTACTTAGCTTCGGACCACGAAACAACTCTCAAATCAATCCAATTTCGAGAATTCCTGAGTAAACTAAACATCAGAGTAGAAATACGCATCGTCGTCAGGGTCGAATGGGCAGATTGAAAGAACCCACAGTACCATAATGTTGATATATTTAACCTAAACAAAAATAAATTCCCAGATCTGCTTACTGTAATAGTCTCTAAACTGATGTTCTGCACATCATAAGGCAGGATATAAAGATATTGGGATTTTTTCACTTTTTATTTATAATTTTATCCAAATAAAATTTCCTTTTTATTTAGAACTGTTTGTCAATATTTTGCCAGCTCATCAATCCCTTAAAAATTATGTGTTATTAAATATATATTCTGATTATGTAATATTATAGGCATTCATTTAGGTAAAATAACTTAACCCAACTCATCAATTTTTTGGACAGTTTTGTTTGCCGTGTTAAGGAGAGTCAAAGATGGACGTGTTCGTTAAATTTCTGTATTCTAAATATCAAGTTCCACATATGCAAGCCCAATATCACAGCATAACCTTAAATAATAAAAATGTATTTCCTAACGACAGAACTTCCCCTTACATCTAATATATTTGAATAAAATTTAACTTTTCAATTGATTTTTTTTTCGAACTTACTTTTTTGCACATACGAATATACCGAAGTTTCTTTTAACAAACTTCTTGTATAAAATATCTAATAAAATTGATTTTAAAGTGGAATGTAAATATTTTGATAAAATTCTATTTCCTATTTCTAAATAAACACACAAAAATATTATTTGGTGTATAGTATACGAGTATAAGTAAAAAAATCTTGAAGAGAACACATACTCCATATAGCTACACAATCGATATCATATCAATGCATAACATACACACATATAAAGGGTTTACCAAAAAGAGGTTCATTTTGATATTAAAATAACGAGTATTTTTTAAGAGAAATCAATGAATGTTTATTTCATTGTAAAGAGAAAGGTATGCCATTAATATTTGAAAACGACAGCTACGCTTGCAGCTCCATATCCTTTTCATGAAATTTCCTATGACTATTACGCACATTGGCGGCTGTATGTCTCGATAACTTTACGAATTCCATCAATAAGGTCTTGAATCGATTGTGGAGCATTGGCATAGACCTTATCTTTCACGTAGGCCCAAAGAAAAAAGGTGTTAAATCATAAGATCTCGATGGCCAATTGTGATCACCTCTTTGAGAAATAACACGGTCAGGAAACTTTTCTTGCAAAATTGCGATTGATTCATCAATATCTTCCAATTCCGGCCATAAAAAATCATTAAACATAGCTCGGTATGTCATCCCTTCACTGTAACAGTTGCGCTTGGATTTTCTGAGCCCCAAATGCGACAATTGTGCTTATTAACGTAGCCTCCAAAGTGAAAATGGGCCTCATCACTAAAGATGATTTTTCGATGAAAATCCGGATCATTTTGAAGCATTTGAAGGATCCAATCAGCGAAGATACGACGATTATTGTGATCGACCGGCTTGAGTTCTTGTGTTAACTGAACTTTAAAAGCCTTAAGACCTAAGTCTTCATGCAATATACGGTGTAATGTCGTTTGTGGAATGTCTAATTCCAAAGTTCGACGAGGAATCGACAAACCTTGGTTTTCTTCAACACTACGGGCTACACAAGCAATATTCTCAGTTAACCCCAACAGCTGAAATGTTTCCATCAGTTTCACTATTGTCGACCGAGAAGGTGCTTCACGACGACCATTAAGTGCTTTAGTTTTGCGAACTTTGATTGCAAAATGTTCACAATTTTTGTAGTGAACTTTAACAATTTCAATGCGTTATTGAAGCGTGTATTGTCCCATTTTTAGCATTTTTAGTAATGTCATAGTTTTTACTTGTTAAATGTCAAAAGATGACAGCTTTAAAATTGACAGGTGCCCAAATAGCAGGCTATCCAAAATGAAACCTCTTATTGGAAAACCCTTTACATTTACGTATGTATGTCTGGTAGATTTTATATAAATGTAAATGTATCTAGAAAGCCAACTATTGAAATTTCCCTCAAAATGCACTCACAACCTCGGTTTTAGAATAATGTTTTGTTTTAGGATTCATATTTTGATCCGAGTAGCATTTTGCGGTTCAACAATAGAGGTTTTTTCTCAATAAATTTTGACAGATATTAATAAATCAGTTGTTTTCCAATGGTGTATACTGTATGTACCTATTTAATAATGTCAAACCGATATTTTAGAGTTTTGTAATTTTATTATTATTCAATGTTTCAAGTCGTGTGTATTATCTATTTCTGTGATAATCAAATCTTGCTGTTTCTTTAATAATGATTTTTCTTCATTCTGTCGTATCTATAGATGTGGAGCATGTTTGATTATTCTTATACTCTAACTAAAATGAAGGAATCCAACCAAATCATTAAGCGAAGCCGTTTATTCAGATAAAAAATGCTTTGAGCAAACAGTGAAATATTTTAGTGAAGTACAGGGATGCCAGGGCCTGTATTCTTGAATTCCACATCAAATTCCTCGTGCAGATATCTGTCAAAATTAAAACAAAAATATGTGATATTTTAAATCATGTATTCTTGAATATCACACTAATGGAAAATTTCCGAATGGGTATGTGTGTGTGGAAAAAAATTCCCCACGGGGAATTTTGACAGCTTTATATTAAAGTATAAAGCGTTAGAAGTTAGAAGTGAGATTATGAATAAAAGAAGTGATTATGTGACTAAGCAGCAAAAAGATGCGCTTATTGAATTTGTGGACGGGAATAAAAATATTTTAATAAAAAAATTAGATAATGCCCATTCAGTAAAAGAAGCCGCTAAAACATGGGGCCAAAACTGGAGAAAGGTATAATTTTGTATATTAATTGGAAGTTTAATACGCATCTCTTTATATTTATGGTTTTTCCTTCCTTTATTTTTACAGTGTTGGCAAGATATCCGGAATGAGGTGCGCGCTAAAGTTGCACAAGATAAAAAACACCGGACAGCAACAGGCGGAGGAGTGCCCAGTAGAACTTTTATTAGAGAAACATGATGAAAAAATTCGTGAACTAATTGGAGAGACCTGTATTTCGGGACATCCGAAAGCTTAGTAGTTATGGTTTGTAATTATGTTACCATAATTTATTTATGAAAAATAATAATAATGTTTTCTCCGAAATTTCCTGAAGAAGAGTTTGTATTTGTATTACAACGAACTATGCTCACACGAAAACGTGGTAGAGTTAAGTTATACACTATATGTGAAGCTAATACTATGGAACAGAATGTCGAACCGTCACCAAGTAAGTTTTAATTTAAAAATTTAGCTTAATATGGTATGTAATGATTAATCATTTTAATAATTTTAGAACGTAAGCGAGGAGTTGCAGCTCAGCGTCTAACGCAAACAATTAATACAGCCAACGTTATAAGCAAATCAATTAAAAAAAAACGGAAATAAAAGAGGTTTATTATAAGAGGAAGCTATTAGAAAAAACAACAAAGGCGAAAGTGGCAAGAAGTTTAGCTACAACGAGAATGGCAGAAAGCCTTGAAAATATTGAAAGGACAACAAAAACCATTGCTGAATTTATTTTGACAAAATTAAACAAACTATATCTTGTCGAAGTTATCGTCCAGCTAATAAGTATGGATTAACATGGTCGGTCGAGTAATTCCCTGCTATACTTTTCTCCTATTCGTTATTTACATTTAGGCCTTCTAGCAGGTAAAATGGGGTCAAGATGATATGTAGATGCACAGATTATGTAGTACAAAGCACGTGTTTATTATTTTCGAGGCTGTTTCTGGCGCTTAATGAAGTATTCGATGCTTTAACAAACAACGGATCCTCATCTTTAAAACCCCATTTTGTCTTTCAATTAGGCTCCGTGTTGCCATTTGTACGCACCGTATTGGAGTGTAACAGGCAGCACTGCAGAACTATTTCAGATGAAACTGTCGTGAGTAGACCCCGCAGATCTTGCGTTCACATTGGTTATTCTCAGATTAGCATCACAAATTTAAAAATAAATAATTAATTATACATTATGTTAAATTTCACTTCAATCCTTACAAGTTGAACGTTGATTGAATGGTAATCTTTTCTGTTAACATATTTATGTTCAGGATACTCGGTGCAATTTTTATTTGGTGGCACAATCGCTATGTGGGTACAGTCTATGCATCCAATCACCCCTGGGAATTGAGACATCTCGTAAAACCTATAAAATCATATTATTATTTTATGAGAAAATTAAACTTTAATTATTTCTTACTTTTGTCGTGTTGCACTAAATTTTTTTAGAAACCACACTTCTTCGAACAAACCACTGGAATGAACTGCGGCTATCACCTCATTTATGCTCCGGCTTACTGATGGTTGGCTCATTGAAATGTTAAAGTTCTGCCCCACATCTTGTTGCAGCAAAAAACCTTAATGATCCTAAAATCTAATAAAAGTAATTACATTATGACAACTTTGCTCAGAAATATGAGTTTTACTTATTTTTTCTTCGGGGTAATCGATTATCTCAACTGCCATGGATTTGTTGATTAGAAATAGCTTTATAAATTTTTTTGCGACAACTCATAACATTTTTTTTTGTTGTCGGACTGTGCGATTAAACTCCATCGTTTCAGCTCGTTCAACGGCGGAATATGCGAAAAGTAGTCCCAGTTCATCTATCCCAGCCATTTTAAATTTTGTTTTAAACTGCAGCAACCAATTTTTTAAACTATATTTCGAGTTGATCATTCACACAAAACAAACACTAATGTTATTTATTAGCTTAGAATTGTCAGTTTGACAGTGGAGAATAAAAATTCCGAAAGTTTCAAGACTACGGCTTTTGGTTACATGTGGAATATGCATAGGAAAATACTAAAAGAATTGAATAGGAAATTTTGACAGATCCGCACGAGGAATTTAATGTGGAATTCAAGAATACGGGCCCAGACGTCCTTCAAAACTAGTTTGTTTCCCGTTCTATAAATTATGTCTTTTATAAATAATTTTTAATTGTGAAACATTGCCGCCGTAAATGAAAATAAGTATCCTTGATAGCAAAAGTGAAATCGTATTTTGTTAAAATTCAGCGCTTCATTCACGTCAGTTATGTTTCTATAGCAGTTGTGTCAGCCTATTATTGCAAACAATCCGGATTCTATAGCATTTTTCTGCAAAATACTCGTGTGGGAAAACCAAATTATAGGTGTGATTATTAATCAAAAGAATTGAGTTAAATAAGTTGAAATGAATTATCCCTATTTTAACTAGTATAGAGACCCCTCCAAAAAGGAAATAATTCTCTAACTATTTTTAATGTACCTTGCAGATAATGCCTCGGTTAATTTGGTAAATTATAAAAGTGTTTATATAACGCTCAGAAAAAGTAACGAAAACAGTTTCCTAGTAGTTGCAATGATCACATTATTCATAATGAGGCTAATGATGAGTTTGAGACTTTATTGGCCATCACTCTGCCACCATTGAAATATTTTCACCGTTGGAATTGCCGCTATATAAATAAAAATGTCACCCTGCTAACTTTTCATAAAAAATTTAAATCAAATTGTAGAAAAAATCGTATGACAAGAATAGAGATTTAAAGTAGGAACGGCTATTTTCTGACAGCGATTGAGTTTGGAACCATCACTCTAGTGTCACCTTTGGTAACTTTTCAAAAAAAAAAAAAAAAATTGATAAAATTCTCGTACGGCCGAGGTTTTGTAGAGATGCCTATTTTCTCATAGCGTTGGATTTTGGGTCCTTGTTGGCAACCACTATGTCAGCGTTGATAATTTCTTGACCGTTAGAATTTTCACAGTACAATAAATGTATTGCCCATGCTAGTTTTATAAAGAAAATTATAATCAAATAAAAGAAAAAATCGTAGGGCCAAACTTTTGTTGGGACGGCTATTTTCATACAGCGATTGAGTTTCAAATTTTTTTGGCCTCCTCTGTACCAACGTTGATAATTTTTTAACTATTGGAATTTTCGCAATATAAATAAATGTGTCGCCACTGCCAACTTTAGCATGGGCACATTAACAAGTTAGCATAGGGAACACATATATGTATTTATATTGTGGAAATTCCAACAGTCAAAAAATTATCAACGTAAATAGTTGCTTACAGGGTCCTAATCTCAATCGTCGAGAGAAACAGCCATTCTTTTTTTTTTTATATTGAATCAATATTTTTAAGTATGGCACGCTACACACTGATATAATCATCAGATGCAGCTTACTTAACTAGTCCGTCAGCCTCATATGCTGATCGGAATTGCGTTTATATACCGATCCGATGCTGTACTTTCTCAGTTTTCCCCATGCCATCGTCGATGATGGTGAAGTGGTAAGTGACTTCTCCTTCAAGGTCCTCTACTGTTACACTTGCTGATTTTTATAAGTGTTTATATATGTAACGGGCGAACAATTGCTCTTAATAGTCCTCTTCTATTCAATGCGTATAGACTCATAGCTTTTTGATCATGAACACATCTATTGTTAATTCGTTCTGAACTTTCGAGGGAAATTCAATTCCCTCGTTACTATCTTAATAAAAAAACTCAAATAGAAAAAACTAAAGCAGACAAACCTATAGCCTTTAATCTCTTTCTGTTTTTACCAAACTATTATTGTGCTCGTGTTTCTGGTGCGGGCAGAATTACGAGCTTATCTGCTACGCACCGATCGCATTGATCCTTTCGGGGGTTATTAAATATTTTACAGTAAATATTTAGTTTAACAGGATCAATTGTGTTGGTTAAGGAATACATTCGACTTACGTTCTATAGATACAACTTTTGATATGGTCTCGTACTTTGTTAAGAATTTCTTCACAAATGTAATCTTGCTGTATTTGTCCCAACATCAGTTGATTTTATTTTATGGAAATTTTTTACTTAAAAACACTTTGTATATTCTTACCATGGTTTGGTTCATTTCGAAAAATTATAAGAATGTATCTTGTCTTCTAGATCTATCAGTAATGGTTCGCTTGTATTCCTTCAGTACTCGCTTTGTGAATTTCAAATAAAATATTATTTTTCCATCTGTACTTAGACGCCAAAACATATGTAATTGTCTATTTATACAAAACTAGCACGTGATATAGACAGACAATATTCATTGGTTTGCAATTTTTAATCAGAACAAAAACAAAGTAGAATTATACACAAAATATTGTTCAATATATACGTATAAACATGTTCTAATGCAGTCAGATAATATTTAATATTGGACATACAACCCAAATGAATGTGTTGTATAAGCAGTTGTGACACTAAATGTGTGGTAGTTAGAACAATTTCGATTGCAATTTTGAAAAGAGACAGAATTGCTTATAGAACCGTTTAAAACTAAAAATGCATGATTTCTGGCTTAAACCAAGAAGAACTTATAAAAATAAAAAAAAATTAGGGCGTTTTTTTAATTTCATGATAACCAATAACGTAGAACACGTACAAAACAAAATACTTTTTTTTTCCAATTTACCTTTCAAAATATTAAATTTATAATATTTGTGAAAAGTAAAACGCCCTAATTTTTATTAGCATCCATTTTTAATGAAATATTATTTACGTATTTAAAAGTTATATATACATGATGAGCTGTTTGAGTTTGAGTCAAGAACGGAGATCAGTGTTTTAAAAAGCATTTCTGCTCATCCCATATTATACATATATACAAAAAGTGAACAAATTGTCTCATTAATGATAAAATGTATGTAGCATAATTATGCTAAACAATGATAACTCCGAAATATACATATATATATACATATGTATGTGTTTATAATGCGCTACATCTCTAATGTAAAATTAAATAGAATATATGTAGAATACTAAAATAGATAAAATGTATTAGCAAACAAAAAATTATTTCCACGAAAAGCGCAACACAAATATTTTTTTTTTATTCTGTTCACTGATAACAACATAAATGTACACAAAACAAAAATTATTATAAATTTATAAGCTTTTCTGAAAGCTTTTCGTATTTATTGATATTGTTTGTGAATAATACATATTAATCAACACAATTTTTGTTATTGTTGTTAAACATTTATATAGAAACATATCTATGTGTATGAACATATATATACATATATTATGTATGTACTGTAGTGTATGTACAAAATCAACATGAGATACATGAATTGAATCGTTTTTTTTTCTAAATACACGATTATTACACATTTGGTTGTTAGGTTGGCGTACATTTTGGCGTATATATAAGTACATATTTATGTACACACATACATGTACGCAGCAACATAAAAGCATAAAATGTTATAACAATAAAAATATTTTTATTTCACGCAAACATTAACTAACATAAATTAGAAAATATATAGCAACATAATATAACATAAATACATACATTGTGTGATAATAGAATGAGATTTGTGTTTTTTTTTTGTTGCTTTCTCGATTTGGGCGGAAAATGAAGAAAACTTTACTGATTAGAATTTATAAATATTAATTTTTTTTTCGTCTACAAGTTCCTCTTCATATTCGGACTTTTTGCTTTTTCAATTTTTGAAATAAGTAATTTTCTTGATTAGAAATATTATGATTTTGTGTGGTGGCATATTTTAGTGTATCCAACACAATCTGTATAAGTTTATTGTGTGTCTGTATGTCATGTTTGTATGTATGTATATATGTATATGGAAAAATTGGAACAGTAAGTTTTTCGGCACCAGTGAATAAATTAAATCGATTTTGGTTGTTGTTGTTGTTGTGGTTGTTATTATGTTGGCAATAAAAAAAATGCAATGATTTGGTTTTCCAGCCTAATCAGCAGTTATCAAAATATTTAGGTTATACTATATTATGATAATGATAATGTAACGCGATTTGATTTCAATTTTTGCTGATTAGGAGAGCCTGGGCGATACATATATGTATGTATATGTATGAACAATATACATATTGTTATTTTCTGCCACATACATATTGTTAGGTTCTGCATCCACCACTCCAATCTCCGGAACCCACGAGGATTCCGCACTCAATGCCACAAAGACCCATAGTGCAAACCTAGGATTCTATCCCAATTTGCAAACGCGCACTGCTGCCTTCGCAAACTGAACAAGTTTAGACCAAGGCAGAGGGGACAACTCATCTAAATTTAAAAACCTAAAGTTGAATAGTTGAATTCGTATTACAACTGAAAGCAGGACAACTGCGCACGAAGTGAAGACAGTCATCATCTTTCTCAAGGCAGTCCTCGCAAATAACAACATGAGCTAAACACATACGATGTAGATGATCTTTAAAACGGCCATGTCCCGTAAGAATCGCTACCAAGATTCTTAACTGTTGTTTTTAAAAGATAAAGTACTTCGTTTTACGACAGCTAAAAGTCTCAAGCCACTGAGACCGTAGGTTTTTCAAAGCGTAATCTTTTATAACTTTCTTACCGTAGTTGAAAGAAACAGGAACCGCTGATTCAGGACCAACTTAAGTCAATTGGGACCCAGCTTTGGCTAAACAATCCATCTCATTGACTACGATGTCACAACGAGCCGGTACCCACATGATTGTAACTTTATTGTTAGAACAAAAAACGTTCATGAAATGTTTACATTCCTTGACGAGTTTAGAAACAGTCAAGGGATTTCTTAAAGAGTTAGGTACAGCTTTACTATCTGTACACAGTAGAATACTTTTGTTTTAAACAACAAAATTCAAAGCCTCAATAACACTACGTGCCAGCGCTGTTAGTTGAAAAACAGTACAATGCGAACCAAAACTACCGAAAAGTCTCAGATCCGTTCAAGGACAGTAGATTCCAAAACTTGCACTGAGATTAGAACGAGAGCCGTCAGAAAAAAAGACTCTAGACTCATCTAATTTGTTTAGAAAATCCTGCGAACTCGAAGGATAAGCCACTTAGAAAAGATTTGAGAAATGGCATTCGGGTAATAGTCTGTCATTAACCATATCAATTCCTGGTAAATATGAAGAATAATATTTAAAAATTTGTTTATGTCCCACGAAATAACCGTACCCATTCCATGCATCAATGCACCTCAGACGATATGCTGCAGAACACGCTGTGCCCAAAATAAAGGTGCGTAACTGAGGCAAGGGAAGAATGGATTCCATGGCAAAAACTATAGTCGAGGGCATAGGCCTGTTATGGCTCTGCGCAAGCATGATTTTTCAGACCATTAAGCTTGGCTACAGAAGTCTTCAAGTCAACCACTGGCCACCAAACAATAGAAGCGTACGATAGTAGCGGTAGGACCAGATTTTTAAATGAAAGAAAGCATCCTAGGTCTTAAACCCCAGGATTTCTCAAGAGCTCTTCTACATTGGCAAAAAATGGTAGTTGCTTTTTGAAATTTGTAATATTCTCCAGGAAATTTTACTATCCAGGACAACTCCAAGGTGCTTGACGTGGTCACAATTAGTGATCGTTCTCCCAAAAAACAAGGGAACAAATAGTTCAAGAGTATTTCTCTTACTTGTAAAGACAATTATATTAGTTTTAGAAGTGTTGGCGGGAAGATCCTTCTCAACACACCATGCCTCCACAATATAGTTAAGGCATGCTGAGTTAGGTCGGATAAGACACTGAGCTATTTGCCTGAGACTGTCAAAACGAGATCATCAGCGTAGCTCTATATATGCAATGTATCCAAATTACTGCAGCTTTACAGCTCAATGACCAAAAGCCACAGCAGAGGTGAGCGCACACCTCTCTGAGGACAGCCTTTGCTAACCTTAACAGAAACTACCACCTAATCCAGCTCTGCCTCCACAGTGCGAGACTTGAGCATGGTTTCAATCCATAAGATAATTGTGCGATCAATCCCAAAACTGCCACAAGTAGTAATGACCGTAGCAAACGAAGTGCTATCGAAAGTTCCCGCAATATCCAGGAAAGTATACCCACAAGAAACTCCTTATTATTAAGAGATTTTTCAATCCTGGTTACAAGTTCATGTAGGGCGGTTTCATAGGACTTACCGATTCTGTAAGCTTGTTGCATGTTACTGAGTGGGGAGGTGATTCGAAAATCATCTCTAATGAATCTATATCGACAATTCTTTCCAGAGCTATAAGGAAAGTTGAGGATAGACTAATAGGCCGAAAGGACTTAGGATCCGTATGATCTGACTAACCAGCTTTCGGGATAAAAACAACTCTACTTCTGCTCCAAGAATTTGGAACAGTGCTAATAGCATTCCACGCTTGAAAATCCGAGTTGACGATATCATAACCAGGAAAATGAGCGGAAAGGAGCAACTCACCAATTTCCTTCTTGGAAGAGGTAAGCTACGTCTGGAAGACGAAGAGAAGTAAGTTTACACATACTGTTCTTAGCTGAAGCTTTATTGATTTTATCGCAGAAGTTCTGTTGATTTTATCGCAGAAGTTCAACCACGAGGCTCTTAGAGCAGATCTTAAACTGCTTTCATATTCCTTTTGTATTATTCCAATCAATCTGTTGCTTAGACCTTTTTGTTTTGTTCTTCAGTTTCCTAGTAGATTTCGTTAATTTTTTAAGGTCAGAGTTCCAGAAAGGTTTGTTCCGAAACGTTTGATTAATGATAAGAGGACGCGAGTTTTCGGAAGCTATCGTAATTGATCTTCAATGTCCTTCCTCGAACGAATAAACTTCGTAGGCGCAAGAAATGAAGCTAGCTCAAGAGAGAAAAGACCCCAATCGGTTAATTTCCGATTTCGGAAAGGTTTAAGAGGCGGTCGTTTAAGGTTAATATTAAACGAGATACACCTGTGATCAGAGGTTAGGATGTCATCCGTCACCCTCCAGTCTAGAATTAAATCAATAATGGATGTGGAGCATATACTATAATGTCAATCACCTCCCGCCGGACAGAGTTGACAAAAGTAGGCTCGCATCCAGTATTGAGAATTTCAAGCTCAGAGGAGCTTATTATATAGTTAAGCAGAGAAGAACCCCTGTGGTTAATGTTCGTACTACCCCTGATCGTGTGATGAGCATTAGCATCACAGCCAATCACCAAAGGAGTATGCTTATTCTTACAACTTGTCACATAGATTAGTGAGGTCCTCAGAGGGAGGAGGTGAAGAGGAGTCCTACGGCAAATAAACTGAGGCGATGACCAGTTTAGTGTAGGCGTTAGCGGATACGAGAGTAATGAGCACAGCCGTAACATTGGCCGAGCTATACACTCGTGAATAAAAGCTGCATTGATATTATTTCCAATAAAAATGCGCGCTCGAGTTTTATTGATAGAATTCCTGGTTCCTCAATTTGACAAATATCTGCATTACACAAAGCAACGTCCTCAATTCAAATGAAGCGGCCTTACGCTGCCGCGTTTCTACTCTTATATGTTCAAATATGTTCTACGCCAACAATCCATTCACTTTCTATTGTTTTTTTACTTGACTTTTAATAAAGTTTTATTTTTTTAGTATAGTCAATTACCATGCACGTCTTGTAAACGCCAAGATGTGCAGCTGAAATACTATCGTGGTTATCATTTAAAATTTTCATTCTGTTCGACTTTGGAACGTACAGCTTTTATTCCCAGGTATGTGCAGCTTCTCCACCTACAGTTTGGCAATACTTATTATATAAAACTTTCTATTTTGAATACGAAAGTGGGATACTTATACTGGGAAAGTCTAATACGTTTTTCCAGACCTTCTGATATGCTGGATCGCCTTGCATCAGAAACTACATTTAATTTTCCTTTCACGCAGGACATTTGCTGGAATTCAAAATCATACTCCTGAATACGCATTAACCAGCGGCCCAAGATCCTTCAGGTTCTTCAGCTACATCAGAGAAGTCTGTTACAACTTTAAATTTTACTTTTCGATTTTTAACGCACCATTGCCAAACATTCACTTTCTGTGACCAGATATTTTGTTAGCGTGGATGTGAGTTTTTGACTCATATACTGTATTACTCGGACGCTGTCATCTTTATTTTGGGTCTGAGCGGCGGTAGTCCAATCAAACTTCTTATTGGCATGTTTTTCAAAAAAATTTGGTGATCAATGCTATATGACTGTAGAGAATAAAACGCCGATACCAACCAGCCAAATTAAGGATTCCAGTAACATTCTCAGGATCGATTCTTAACCCGTGCTCGTTGGGAGGATGTATCTCATCTCCTGAAGACAAAATCGTGGCTTCTCTAAGTTAATCGTGAGATTAGCCTTTCTGAAAAGTTGAGCTACCTCTATCAGTATGGAATCACAATGGAGGGTCAATCGTTTGCGACATGACGATTATGACACCAAGATAAACAAATACCCCCGGTTCTAAAACTCCGAGAACCTTGTTCATCAACCGGCAAAGAGTTTAGCTGCACTCCAAGCCCAATCGGCATTTTCTTTCGATCTTCCACCATTCCCAATCTTGTCATACGATCCAATTCTGCATCCAGATCCTTGTGAACGTATGTGGAGAAAGATCGAGCCCTAATTATATCCGGCTTGGCATTACCAGTGTCAATGTTGTGCTTCGTTAGGCTCCCACAACTCAGTTTATCGGGTTAGGGGATCAGCGTCATTCAATCAGAGTTCTCACCAACAATAAAATAGTCAATACCAAGCAGATTGTTGATTGCAACTGACGGCCTGATGCGGAAAGCTTCCCAAACATTGACGCATCAGTTCAGATCTCTGGGAAGGGATATGGTCACCATAGAGACTTATAATAACTTTACATTAGCCATCGACCAAGTGGGGGATGTCAACGGGGTGCCGAACAATATGAATATTCCCATCCGCAGTTTTAATAAAGCATTCAATTTGAACGAGTTCAAGTCGAAAGCACTTCAACCACACATAGAGGTCTGAACCTTCAAGTATAGTGCAACTGACACCTGAACTTAGCAATCCAGTTATCTTATATCCTAACATCTCTACCTCTATGTGGAGTCGGTGAAGAAAATCTTCAACGTTGTTGACACATTCATTGTTAGTTTTCGGAAATATAATTTCGTTTTAAACCCTCTTACCAAATCGTCCCAACAAATGTATATAAATCTTGCATTTACCTCATATACCACTCCATGGCTATTTCATCAAACACTTTGGAAATGCCACATCACCTTCTACATGTACCCACTTCATTTGATTCTGCGTATAGTTCGATTTTAAGCAGACGAAAAATCCATCTTTAAGCAGAATTGTTACGGTTTAAGTGGAATCATTATCCCAAATCTTCTGCATCCCGGAACCGTAAATTATCAAGCATCTTGTTGATTTCTGTTTTGCCACTCTGGTTGGAAAGAGATACATTTCGTCGTTCCTGATGCGATGAAGACGCCCTACTTTCTTCAGGTGCTGGCATCTACTTACTGTATCTTTTTTTTTTTTTTTTTTTTTTTTTTTTTTAAAAGGACTTGGCATAGACACTTTTACGGTCCATAGCCTTACCTTACAATCACACCACATTCATTCAATCCATTCATTCATCCCATTCACACAAGTACAGTATACCACCTGCGTATTGCATAGCTCCATGTCACCCTGTACAGTGACATGGAAGATGGGTCGGTACATGAGTTCTACATTCCAACAGAAGGTCATAGATGTTTTCAATTTAATCACCGATCGTAATCGGGAGATGAAAAATCCCTTTTGCATCCCGCCTCTGTTGGGATTCGACCCTGGTACCTCCCGATCCAAACGTCGCAGCTTTAACCACTGCGCTATTTGCTCGGTTTACTGTATCTTAAATGGACTTAAGAGTTGCATGCTCTCTGGTAGAGTGTACTAATATTATTTTTCGGAACTTTAGAAGATGAACTCAGAATAATGTTTGCTTCGTGTTCTTCCATAAAGATTCGCAAAATGTGTTTGATATTCTGGACCACACCATACAGAATCGAACCCATTTTTCCGGTGGTTCTGAACCACTAATTTTCATAATGTCTTATTCGCGATTTTACTATTTTCTCCTTATTTGGAAAGGTGGCCTTCCTTTCCGAGAGGTGGCTGTCAACTCCTTTTGCAAATTTTCTTATTGAAAATTACCAAATTTATATTGCCATATCGAAGTCTTCGTTGCCTGCTGCAAACCCCAATGGCGGCTCCTTCTCTACCTCAATAGCCCTTCGGAGAGCAATAGTGTTTTATCTTTCATTTCCAATTCGTAAACCTGCATTTGTTAAATGCCCACACAATTAGAAAATATAATCAGTAGTAGATATTCCAAATTTCAGTAACACCCCCATAATGAATTTCACGAAAAATTATCTTGCATCAGTGCTAAATTATTTTTCGTGTGTTTTACTATGTGAGTGCTTGCTTGTAAAGGACAAGTAAAACTTGGTATCGCGAAATTTCATTAAGTTGTGGCGACTTTATTTCGCTTATTCGGGCGAGAATACAGCAGCAGATAGCAGTAGCGTTTCAGATATGAATTTTCAAACTTATTGAGTGACTGAACATTTTTATTTTTAATTTAAAATTTAAACAATTTCTGATAAATCGTATTTTTAGTCGTCTTGTGAGACTCCATTGTCTGTTCGTTTGTTAAAGAGATCAGAACCTCTAATTGAATAAGCTGCATTCTGTATGCCAGAATTAGACATTATAAAATAATCAAATTCATCAATAATTTAGTAGAATTTATCGAAATTTTCGCGCAGTGAAAGTGAGGGGTCCTTCTTTCAAATCAAGAGTGTACACAGATGCGAACATTTATTGACAACTTTATACCTGCGCCTGCGATTGCCAATTAAAACCAGCTAGATTCTCAAACTATATGCGTCACTTAAACCTAACCGTTTTTTTTTTCAATTTCATGAACTAAATTGTATATGTATGAATCGAATTGTATGGCCTTAACGGGTTCTAGAATTCAGATATGTATTAAGAAACTTTTGAATCTTGATAGTTAGTAGTTCTAAAGAATTTCATTGTAATTTGGAAAGTTTTAAAATTTTGTTTTTAAAAAATTATTTCGTATAAAATTCAGAATTTGAACTTTCATTTCGAATTTTGAAAACTATGTCATGAATTAAATGTGGAATTCAAACATTTTATCATTTTATTTTTATAAAAATAATTTTATATTTTGATCTTAAATTTTGGGAATATCGGAAATTAATCTTGAGTTTCTGGAATTTCAAAATTCGTTTGAAATGGAATTTTACATTTCTGAATTTTGAAAACGTGCCAATTTCCGTATACATTTAAAAATCGCGTGCTTAAAAAATTCAGTTTTAACAATGCTCCGCTTTTGCAATGTTAATGCTCATTTTCAAGTACCAACAATTTAAAAAAATGAAAAGCAAACATTACGTTTGGATTTCAGAAATTTAAATTTAAAACTCAACAAATCTCAGAATTTTATTGGTAGTTTGTTTCAGTTTATTAATTTAAGGATGCACGCACAATTTTTTGAAACCGAATTTTACATTTCTGAATTCAAACATTTTTTGGATTTTCTCAATAATTTTAAATTTCGAACCTGATAAGTGTTAAATAAATAAATAGATTGATATATAGCGAATTTTCGTTTGTCACTTGTATGTATATGCGTGTAATTCTGAAGTACGCATCCACTTACTTTTAGTAGATATGGTTTAAGCTCCCACAATGAGCTGAGTAGAAGAACTATAGTTGTCTCATAATGATATATGGAGAATAGACTCTGCAGCGTTGTTTGCAAGACATCTAGAATGGCAGTAACAAATAAAACATATATGTATATTTACATCCAAGTTCAAAGGATTGAAACTATGTAAAATAGGTCGATGTGATTCCAGATATGGGTTCATCGTGATTACACCTCGATGACGTTGTCTATATGAACTTATGAAAACTACCAGAAATCTCAACTGCAAATGGCATACGCTGGTATAATGGAATAGTTAAACAGTTGTCATCCTAGTGACTATATAGTAGAAAAGCGTTTCGATAAGAATTGTAGCTGTTGAAGCTTTCATTTAAAAGGCAGCCACCGTTTTCTGCGACTGACGTTTAAATATTTTCACTTCATTGATGGCGTGCATATAGATTTTTAGGTAGCATAGCCTGTCTGTGTGAGCCAGCGGTGTAAGGATGGAGGAGGGGTTCAACCCCAAATTTAAATAATCCAAAAAATATTGTTTGAGAATAAAAAATCGTCAAATATTCATTAAGCATCACATATAACTTAAATCTCTTTAATTTTGAGAAGCCCGTTGTAATTGTGGTAGTAAAAATGTAAAATGTTGTAAATATTTATTTAGTCAATTAGTGTGAAGAATACGTCGAGCAGACCTGCTTTTTGTCCATGATGCTAGCGTTCTCTTCATGTGCAGTCCAAACTTGAAAGAGACAAAATAGCTTTAAAAAATGTCAAGGTCCGCAGAGATGATTGAAGTCGGTTAAGATTCAGATACTTCGGTTACCATCCGAAGCTTGGTCTTCATACTGTCTTAGACAATCTGAAGAAGTCAAGTCGTTCTCTACACCGCGAAGAACTACGCCTATCATGTGGTGGCCCTCTTTTCAGATATCGCGTTCCGGAACCGCACACAGAACGTGACCAACGATGCAGAATATCGGGGATCTCCGATTTCGATATTGTCAGAGCTCGGTGGAATCACATGCATGATTCTTCTCTCAAATGTAAGGAGCCATCTCTCTTATAATCGTCCGTTAGCGTTCAATTTTCACATCCATATAAATTATGGTCTATTATATAGTTTCGATTTTCCGCCATGGTTGAAATTTGCGACACTGAATCGTTTCGACAGTTAAAACTGCAATTATTTTAAAATCATTTCGTTATGCGGTGATGCCTTTGATTTGGTGATAAAGTATAGTTCTAATCGGTCTGGTGATGATCTCTATATACCATCATTTAATTTTTACCACGATTTTGTCATCAGATAAATTAATTGTATAACGATTAATTTAGTATTAACATAAAAATGTATACTCGGATCATTCCCAAAAGTGCTGTACTATGATTCGAATGCAATTACAATATTGTGTATTTTTATTTTGTGTGGTCCAATTAGTTTCACCGGTATGTATATAGGTATAACTATTATATATATACTAAATTCGTATTAATTATCAATTGTATAAACATATGAAATATATTTGGTTAAGGTAAATTATGATTTTATCGGGGAGCGAATTGAATGTATCGCATTGGATAAAGATTTATGCAAGAACACCTATTGTACGTCGCGGCCGATTAAACGTTATATGACATATTTTGATATTGGATGCACTTTGCTTACACAAACCGACAATATAATGATACGGGCAACGCTCTATTATAAATTCGCCGAGTATCGTCAGTTTTTGGTCGATACGGAAGAAAATATTTGTGATTATTTGAATCATAAAAAACCATCGAAACTTGCTGAAATTTTTATACCACCACTTCTAAATGCCTCGAATATTAGGACATGTCCATTTAAGGTAAATATATCATAAATTGAATTACCGTGTATCGAATAAATCGTTATATTTATTTTGTGTGTGCCAATTTTAGGGTGATATAAGAGTTAAGGACCTAAACATTAATGACAATGATAATAAACCGCCTGGCTTACCGGCCGGACAGTATCGGTTGGATATTTCCATTACGTCCGATGGGCGGTCAGTGATTAAAGTGAAATTATTTCTAACGGCAAAACCAAAAGGTGCCGCTAAACTGGAAATGGGATAAATACTTTGGCGGTTTTGGTTTAATCATCGCTTTTGATGAAATAAATTGTACGATTCTAAAAACAATGTTGAAAATAAAAATATTATTAATTTATATATGCAGTGGCGTTCTATGTTCTGGTTTATGTTTATGTCACTAATTAATAATAATAGGAAATATTGCTTTAAAATCCAGTGTTGCTCTCATAGTAGTAGTACATCGACACAAACAAATGTATAATGTGCATTGTCTAGCACTGATGCAAGACAAATTTTCGTGTGTTTTATTATGTCAATGCTTGGAAAGATCAAGCGAGGTACGGGCGAGGTAGACTATGCCAAGCCATCTACGTTGTTGTCGAGCCGTAAAGTATTAGGTAGATTACCTGGCAATATTTATCGTCATGTATAGACTATGTCAACGGAATGTAAATATTTTTTTAGCATTTCCGAACCCAAAGCCTTAGTTTTTGTGTTTTATAAAAGGAATATATCAAATATATCAGGAATATCAGGAGACAATACTATACTAGATATAAAAACTATATGCAAATGAATATTTATATAATAATTTTTATAAATGATCTAAAAATGTGTACCACTATATTGCTTATAAAAATATGTTTTATTTGATATATCACATGACATAACCCAAATTAAAAATTTTGGTCCAGCATCTGTGGTCCAGGCGATTTTTTTATCGAACTTTGTGTCCTCTAATCCACTTTAGAAAACTCCATGAATATACTTGTAAAATAAAATTCTAAGTTACTAATTTTTTTTTATGATGATTTAGTATAGAGAAAATAATTTCAAATTTTCTTCGCAAGTCGCTTGGACCATAGATGCTGGATGATGAGTCAACTTTTTTAATTTGGATTATGTCATGTGATATATCAAATGAAATGTATTTTTATAAGTAATATAGTGGTACACATTTTTTGATCAATTATAAGAAATTATTAATTCAAAATTTATTTGCATAGCGTTTTTTATATGTCAAAATTAAATTAAGATTAAGATTTTAAAAAGAGATAAAATAAATTGAATTTGATTTAAATAAATTGTACATTCAGGTGATTTTTTAGAAATTTTAATTATTCTCTATTGCTATAGTTTTAACAGCTCTATAAAATTCGCAATTGACAGAGAGTAAATGTCTCTTGAAAATTCGGTGACCAACGAAAATTTAACCTCCGTCTAGACACGTTTGTGTGATAAAGTCATGTGATGCACACATCAGGATTTTTAACACTTGGATCACTGTAGTTTTGAGGTAGTTAAACAAATCACCATTCTAGAGGTTGTCTTTATTATCGACGTTGTCTACATTATTGTCACTATCGACGAGTTATCGACACGTCAACGAAGAAATTAATAGATGACGCGTAAATGCCCATCTCTGCTGATAAATGGTAATATGTTTGGCCGGCAAATTTTCAAATCTGTTTTCAGTTTTCCACTCCGGTTTACGACCCACGTGCCCTTTGACGGTTTGATGCGGTTTATGAGCCAATAGCATTATAGGAATAGCGCGCTTTTTTTCAAAAATACTTTCCACAAAGAGGAAGATCAACTGTTGAAGGCCAGTTCATGCGACAAAATTCTTTTGGATCACTTTCTTTGGGGATATTAAAAAAGTAAAGTATATTTCAATAGTAGGATGATCACGCGTAAATAAAACCGTAGGTGTCATATGAACTAGATTGATGATGTATATGACGTTTAATTGCCATAAATGAAGGTTTTGATGCAAAAAAAAATGGTAATGTTCACCCGCATAAAATTTATTTTATCGGGTAGTCCAAGTAGGAAAAATTTGCTAAATATTTGGAGAGGACCATATACCAAAGATGCTAGTGGTTTCATAATAGATCACGTTACAGGGGATAAAAAAGAGACAAACCTTATTTTCTTAAATTCAATAAACCACGCATAGTGAACAGCAAAAAGTAATTACAGAAAAAATTTACCTTTCCCATATACTGGGCCAGATCCTAGTATGCTCTAAAGGAACTGGATATGAAACTAATTAATTATTTTGTTATTTAAATGAGTTGCTTAAAATTATTTTTACTTCTATTTTAAATAGTTTGAATAATGATTTAAAATTAAGTAAATTTAAAAAATATTGCGTGGAGGAAGTCATTTTTATCAAGATTCGTTTATCCCCATCACTTGCCAAGTTTGTTGGATAGGTTACAAAAAATTGTTGGCCTGTATTAAAAAATAGTTTAAATCACTTTTCTATTATGGATACAACACACAACAGTTTCGCTTTCACAGAGCATTGGTAATTGCAACACATCTAATTACAATAATTATAATTTTTAAAATAAGTTGTAAGCTTTCAATAGAATTTGCAAGTCTGCAGTTTTAATATTCAATTTGTCATAATGTCATAATACATAGGATTTCAATTTCAAATTAAACCATTGAAAGTTCAATCAAACCATTTTCAAAATCAAACGAAGCTTTTATTTGACCAATTCAAACTTTTAAAATTTTAAATTAAACTTTTAAAAAATTACAATAAATAACAATTTCTCTAATTCAATTGAAACTTTCATTTCATAAATTCAAACATTTTCAGTTTCAAATTAAACTATTTCAAATTTAAAATGATATTAACAATTCTTTGCCATCGAGTATTCATCAACACTTTTTGTGTATGCTAGTTTTGTATATCCTATAGAAAACCATTTTTACAGAACCAATATCACACTGGTTAAAGAGGTGACGTTTAGGTCGAGAGTTCCGGGTTCGAGTCCCAAAAGAGGAGCGGGATGCAAAAGGGATTCTTCGTCCTTGATTTCGATTGGGATGAAGATGAAGACATCTATATGTTGAGAGTGCCGAATCCATCAGCCGAGCTTTCGTTCATGTCAGTGTAGGCTTACATGAAGCTACACAAAGTGTACTTCGTGACTGAATTGAACGAAATAAAAGTTTCATTTGATTTGGAGAAAGTTTTATAATAATTTTTAATAGTTTCAATTGGTTAAATAAAAGTTTCGATTGAACTTTCAATGGTTTAATTTGAAATTGAAATCCTATATACAATATTAAATATCAGGGATGCGCATTTAGAGTTCAACCAATGACTTTATATAAAACGTTAACTACTTTGTCAATTTGAAGTATTTTCGAAATTTCAAAAAAAATTAAATTAAATTAGGATTATTTTAATTTGTTTGATTCGATAAAAAAAATTGACATTTTTGAAAATTTAATTTCCGAGCTAATACGGGATTTGACGTTTGTAATTCTGAATTTTAACACGGTTTTGAAAAATAAAAATAAAAAACTCTTAAAATTTGTCAATTCTCAACAGTCTTTTGATTTCTTACTTGAATTTTAAATTTTAAAAATTTTGAAATCGAATTTACATACGGATTTAGGTATACAATTCTAAAAATGAAAATTAAATTTAAAATTTATCACTCGAATTATACCGAGAGGGTTCGAATCACAATTGAATGCAAAATTTATTCGCATTAAATAGGATCTGTAATCGAAGAAAACTTGAGGAAAGTTTCAGCCTCAATAAAGTATAAAAGAAAAACAAACAAAAACGAATTTGATCTGTTTGATTTGATTGAACAATGTAGTTAATGATTTTTGGTAGGAATTATATAAAGAACTCGTAAGGTAATGCTTACTCATAATTACTTTCAATATGTACGAGCCAAACATAGGAACTTGACATAAAATGCGTTTCTCGATCGGTTTTTAAGATGAACATAAGTTTACAAGGCATAGTGCATGGTGTTCTCTTAGGGATTAAGAATGTATTACTATATGGGTTAGGCGATGGGACTTTAGTTATTTTTTATGAAGATTGAACATTTTTCCAATCTATATGTTTGAATTGAACCAGTTGTAACTTCTGAGGGATGGTTCTTATACAACATTTCTAAACCATCTTAGAGGTTGGATTTGAATCCTTTCTATCGGATTGGTGGAAATCTTGATAGCAATATTCGCTAAGATACGATAATTAATTAAACATATTCTAGAATCAGCATTAAAGAAGAATTGCAAGAAATTACGTCAGAAAATACTGCAAGATTAGTAAATTGGATACCAAGAAAATGAAAGCACACTTTCCTCCTTCTCCTCATCACCGCAGCTGCGGCAGAAGTCATGGGCAGGGACGCCTACTCTGATCGCATGTATCCCAATGAGACAATGTCCCGTTATAGTTCCCACGACCATACCAATATGGTGCCGTCGAAGTGATATTAGTTGGCCTTATCTGGAGCGGTCAAGTCCAGGCCAAATCTGCCTGGTTATTACACACGAACTGGCGTTAGACCATCTGACGTTCGTTTCGCTTATGGCTTCTTCCTGAAGCAGCAGTTTACATGAAGCAAGCGGTCCCGCTTGCTTTGGGTTAATAAGCGTGCTGTGCCATCGCAATCCAGCTCATCTGCCTTTACATTCGCTGCGATATTGAAGCGCCCCGGCACCCACGCTAAGCAGATGTTGAACTGATCAGCCATTTCATTTAAAGATACCAGACAGTTCTGGGCTACCTTCGACGTCAGGGAATATTATTGTAGCGTTTTAAATAGCAGCCAGGCTGTCCGTAAAAATGCGAATATCCCTCGTAGATATTACATTATACTTCAACCAGTCCATGACTTCCATTATCGCGATCAGTTCAGCTTGAAAAACGCTGCAAAAGTCGGGAAGACGAAAAGAGAGGTTAACCCCTAGTGCCTCACAGAATATCTCTTTGTGAGCCATCCGTGAAAATGCAGCGCCTTATTCTCCATAACCGTTTCGTTCACCCAGTCCTCTCTGGTGGGAAAGTTTGGAATCTCACCTCAACAGATAGCAAAGGTATAGCGTAGTCGTTGCTTCCGGGGTACCCCTGTTGCATATAGGATAGATGAGTGCCCTATATTGTTACAGGTCTACATAGATGTGGATTTGAGTCGAATGGCTGTGCAAGATGCAAGCTGCTCGGAAGCAATATCCAACGGAGTGAGATGAAAAAGAATCTCCAGGGCTTGAGTAGGCGTGCTCCTAAGAGCCCCACTTATACACAAGCAGGCCGTTCTTTGGACTCTCATCAATAGTTTAAGGTTAGCCATTGTTTTTAATGAAGCCCACCAAACGACAACCCCATACAGCAATATAGGTTTGACCACTGAGACGTAGAGCCAGTGTACTATGCGGGGCTCCATACCCCATCTCTTTCCAATAGCATTTTTGCAGGAGTAGTGCGCTATAGTAGCTTTTTTTACTCTATCTACGATGTTTGGTTTCCAACTTAGCTTGCTGTCCGAAAGCAGTCCGAGGTATTTCTATCCGTAAAGATCAAGCGAGTACCATTTAATTGTTGGCGGGTCACACTGACAAAGTTTGTGCTTCCTAATAAAATGGACCAGCTCTGTTTTTTGTGGGTTTGCGTTCAGTCCGCAGCCGCGTGCCCACTGAGAGAGGTAGCCAAGTGCGCATTGTATGCGCTCACTCAGTGTACTAGGATATTTACCGTAGATCGCAATAGCAACATCATCCGCGTAAGCAACCACCTTGAAGCCTTGCCCTTCCAGGTTTAATAACAGGTCATTTATAACCAAGTTCTAAATAAGGGGGGATATGACCCACCTTGGGCCTTCCCTCTACTCACGTATCTGCCGGTAGATATCCCACCCAGTTAAGCTGTCACGATTCTGCCTCTAAGCATTTGATCTATCCGGCCTCTGAGTGAATCGTTTATCCCCCGAAACACAAGGGCCCAAGTGATTGCCCCTGGTCTGACGTTGCTTAAGGCCCCCTCTATATCCAAAAATGTTACCATTGAATATTCCTTGTATTCAATTGATTTCTCAATCGGGCCTATAAGGGAGTGGAGAGCTGTTTCCTCCGGTTGTCCCTTACAGTACGCGTGTTGAGATCCCGACAGCTCACCCGGCTTCATTGAGCCTCTAATGTAAGCCAATTAAAAGACAAAATTTGAATCGCAATTTTGATCAGTCCGTGTGATCAGTTGGTAGTAATCCATTTATATAATTCATAAATTAATGATGCTCGACCGGAACATAAAATTAAAAATTATTCATGTGGCGGGATGCCTCAAAAATAAACAGGGGTCGGAAAAACAATCTTTCAAATATAAAGTTTGATTTCAATTCAAAATATAAATCCTGTATTTCCATCAAGCCATTGTATCAGGTGTACATACTATAAGTCGGTATAAATTTCATACTTATGTCAAATTATTCATGCGTGTATAGGCCACGATTAATGAAATCACATTACTCTCAATTGAATAGAATTCAAACGAGAAGCGTCTGGCATTAATAATATGTATGTATGACGTAAAAATAGAATGTTACAATATTTTTAGCATTTCCAAAACAAACGAATTGGTGATAATTAATTCTAGTTATGCTATAGGCATCAGGTGTAGGCAGATCAGATGTGTTCGGACGCAAAAGAATATGTCTAACAAAATTAAAATTTTTGAAGACGTTCCAACCAAGCAACAAACAATTTTGTTTAGTTCACGTATAGCCCAGCTTCAGGCAATTATTTGTTTCGTTATAAAATCAGTTTTGAGCCAAATCATTCCTTCAACTATAATTTCGGTTTCTACATAAGATGATCAAAAATTCGGTATTTTATTTGAAATTTGACACCATGTTTTATCAATTAGAAATCGAACAAATAAAATTACTAGGGAATTTAACGAATTACACATCTAAATACGATTTTAAAAATTTTTAGTCTTAGAACCATTGATCAACTACATCGACCTGTCGATTTTTGAAATTAAGCTAACATTTCAAATTCAGAGGGTGGCTTCTTAAAAAACCACATCGATTTTTTATATGACAAGTCGTTTTAAATTAAAAAAAAAGTTTGTTATAGAAATTGAGGGCAGCCTTAGATATATACATTTCTATAGAGTGGATATTGGAACATATATTGAAGAATTTGATCATTATTTTTAAATTTTGGTTGCCGCTTGGGAACTATGGCCTAAACATAGAATTACGATTTTAAAAAAATCATTATCTTTTTTTTGTACAATTTTGGAACTTAAAAATGTATATTAATAAATAAAATTTTTGAATAAATTAAAAAAATTGAATTTATGATTTAAGATTAAATAATTTTGAATATTTTTGAATTTAATTTACAATTCAGAACAAAATCGCTTATTAAATTTTTAAAACATTTAATTATAATTAGACCTTGAACCAATTAAAAATTAAGAATTTTGGCTCAAAATTTCGAATTTCAAAGGTCATTTTAATTAATTTAAATTTTGATAATATTTTGACATAATTCGTAAAATAACCTCAAGCTCTGCTTTAGATAACTTAAATGTATGTTTTAAAAGTTTTTTTAATTAAAATGTTAACGTGTAGACTATTAAATAATTTTAATCTTTTGAATCTTTTAAATTTTTAAATGTTACATTTGTTATTAATTATTTTACTCCGCATTTTAAGAAGAGTACTTTTAATTTTCAACTGAATTTTATTAATTTTAAAACCTGGAAATTATATTTTTAATTATTTAAACAATTTTGAACCTGAAAAATGTAAATTAATAATACATTTTCAAATTTGAAATCTTGCTATTCTGGGTGACAGATTTCGTTCAAGAAATTATACAACAATTTTCTGAGGCTGCAAGAAATTATATTTAAATATTTTGAATAAATTAAAAAATTTTGAATTTTTAAATTTAATTTGAAATTCGGACTAAAATCGCTTATACATTTTTGAAATTATAATTAAAATAAAAATATTCAATCATAATTAGACCTTGAACCAAATTCTAATTAAAATTCAGAATTTTGGCTCCAATAAGTAATTTTAATTTTAAAAATTAAAAATTTTTTGTAAGAGGCTCTATATTTTTAAAATTAAATCTTTACATCTATGAAGTTTTTTAAGATCGAATTTTAATTTTTGATTCTAATATTAACGTGAAATTTGTGTAATCGTAAAAATTAAAAATTGGATCTAGTAATTTTATAAATAAATTTTTAATTTCTTTGTAATTAGGTAATTATATTTTAATAATTATGATTTAAAAAATTTGGCCTAATCGCTTTAAATGTAGAATTCCAACATTTTTCTAGAATTCCAAATTTTTGTTCATTTAATAAATTAATAAAGTCTTAAGCTAAGATAGATTTAAATTTTAAGAGGAATATATTCTTCATTTAAAAGTGCCCATAAAGTGTATTGTATATTTTAAAGTTTCAATGTTTAAAACAACAACAATTTTTGTTGTTATATAATTTTTTAATCCGAAACTAAATTTAAAGTCAATTAAATTTTAAAATTTCAGCCACTGTAAACTATTAACAATTTAACCTATCAACTTAAACTCTACTGTCGAATACCGCTTATTTAGTTATTAACTCAATAACTATAGTTTATCAATTTTAAACCATTTTTAATGGTTTGATACTAATTTTTCAAAGTTTTAATCCTAAAGGGGACCAAGGTGCTAGGTATCAGATTTTAGTCGACCCCGCTAGACATTCGCCTAGTAAATCACAGAAAAAATTATTTATCACTGATAGATAATCGTCGAAAAAAATTTGATTTTTATTATTATTATTGTTACAATGGTGGCGACATCTCTATTTGAGTAGAGATACTATCGTAAATGTAAACCGAAATAATTAGATGTGTCTAGACTTTTCAAGAATAGTCTAGACACTATCAAACTTAGTGGACTATTCTAGAAGGTTAGAATATTTGGTATAAATACGAGATACAATTTTGGGAATTAGTTAGTTGTGTTTTAACTGTGATAGTGCTAGTAGAGAGGAACTATTGAAAGTTAAGTGTTATTAAAGTGTAATAAAGTAATTACTGTAAAGTTAAATAAGAGAATTAGGGAAATCATTGTATAGTGTAAATTATAAAATAAATAAAATTAGCACTCTAGAATTTAAGTCGTTTGTTTTATTCACTAATCGAACCTTGTTTGACAGGGCAAACACGTAACAATTGGTGACAGCGGTGTGATTGTGAATTTAAAAAAATGATTCTAGACGAGTTACAGATTTACGATATAAAGAAGGAGTTGGAGCGGCGTGGTTTGTCAACGGCCGGTTTTGATAAATGTATTGAAGCAACGATTACTAGAAGAACTGGAGAAAGATGGTATTGATCCGGGTAGTTATTATAATTTCGATGAAATAACATTTTCCGACAACGCAGAAGAGGGCGAAGAGAATGAGGGTGCAATGGTTGAAGCAGTACCCGTAGAAACTGGAAATTTTGATATGACGCAGGTAATGGCTGTACTGATGAAAATAGAACAGTCAATTAAAAAGTCAAGTCAGAACACGGAACAGTCCAATATGGACATGAACCAGTCTATTGGGAAACCAGTTTAAAAATCTGTTGAAAAGTCAAATGGAGGATTAAATCATAAAATTGGACAGTCATTTGATCAATCTATTAGCGCATGGAACAGTTAATCGGCGAGTTCAATAGTAAAATTTGGGCAATTTCGAGTAATATGTACAACTCTACCGAAGAAGTAGAGAAAATGCAATTGGCGGTTCAACAAGTTGAAAATTGATATTCTAACTTTGGAATAGAAAATCTCCGCTGCTTTGTTGCGCGCGTCGCTTTTATTATTGAAGGCTGCTTCATGTAATTATTAAAGTTTTGTTAAATTCATTGATTTACGTATTAATTTTTGAGATGGCTTATCATATTATATTGCCACAGGCAATGACACTCATCCAACCATAACCCACTTAATCACTTAAATAACATTAATAAATTGCATGCATCATAGTGAACTGCGATGATAACTATACGTACAGATCGTTAATGTGACAGACCAGGCGTTTTTTTTGTAACGCCCTGTGTAAAAATGGCAATTATATTAATCTGATTAGATCAAATTTTAAGCGATGGTTAATTCAGATAAATATAATTGCTACAATCAATTTTATGGTATACCTAAGTTCACATATTTAAAATAATATTAAATTTTGGAATCATATTCGAAGTTACAGTACCATGGCCCGGTTGCAATTTAAATTTTTTGTTTTTATATTTTGTTTGGTGAAATTTAGTTTATCGGTTTGTAAAAAAAATCATTACAAAATTCCTATACTTGATGTACATATATGTATGTACATTTTAATTGTAGGCAGAGTATGATTTAATCGCAGATCGGATTGAATGTATTATTTCACCTAAAGATTTATGCATCAACACGCATTGTGCGTCTCGACCGATTAAACGTTATTTGTCTTATATTGATATTGGCTGCCACCTACTTGAGTCCGTCAACAATATTAAAATTCGGGCAACGCTTTATTATAAATTTGCCGAATATCGTAAATTTTTGATCGACATGGAAGAAAATATTTGTGATTATTTGAATCATAAAAAACCAACGCAATTGATAAACGTTATATTGCCGCAAGTTTTTAATGCGTCGAATATTAGGTCATGCCCACTTAACAAGGTAAATATATAAATGTTTTAAATTTTTTAATGGGACTTTTTTTAAGGATGAGTTTCAATTTTAGGGTGACGTTATAATAAAGGATCTGAACATTAATGGCGACCATTATCCGCCTGGTCTACCGGCCGGACAATATCGGTTGGATATTTTTATCATGTCCGAAGGGCGGCCAATAATTACAGTGAAATTATTTTTAACAGCGAAACCGAAAGGTACAGCTAAATTGGAAATGGGATAAATGTCGCGGCTTTGATATTTTTAATTATTGCATTTTAAATTAAATTTAATAAAATATAATCGAATATATTATTTGTGATATAGCGAATGACAGTTTAATAGAATAAGTGATTTGTTTTTAGTTCATAATGTCATATACATTGTATCTATGACACATATGTACATCACATACGTGGTTAACACAGATTTTGTTCTGAGAGGTAATCTTATTATAATTTGTGAACTTGTTTGTACATCTGTGTAATTAGGTTGTGTAATTAATTCGTAAAGAGGCTGCTAAATGGGGCATACAGCTGCAGTATACGTGTTCCCGCTCTGGAAAATTATTAGGGTAAATTTGTTCCGATACTGGCCATAATCGGGTATACGGAACTGATTTTGTTATTCTTTTTCACTGTTTTGCCTTTTTCGGAGACAAGCCGCCATCGCTTTCTTTGACGTTGGGTTTCTCTTTTTGATCCATTAAAGTCATTGAATCCGGTACAGCAAAAGTTTATAACTAAACATTAATATTTGATTGAAGGCATTACTCCCATTAGTTTGGTCACTAAATGGAAATGCTACTTGGTTAAAGTAGGAGAGCTACTTTGCAATTATCCACTACAAGTTAATACCAGATTCTTCCATCACGAAGGAAACCTCCAAACGACTCGCATGCCGATTTCGAAAAATTTCGGTTGTACAAAATGCAAGTTCAAATCGATCTGCGAAAATCGTCCGTAATCGTACCACATTTAACATTTCCTTTTCCCTACTCGTCAAACTATCCTGAGCTTTCCACGAAGCGTTCAATATCGTTGACATCAATTTTGCTAAGATTTGTTACCTCATCAAGGTGAGAAGCCTCCATTAATTTTATTCTAATTAACGCAAGACTGACCAAGTTATATTGCTTTATCCGTCAAGGTCAAGTTAGTATTATTTAAATTGGATGGACAATCTGAGGGGATCTGTGCTTTCACAGTACCAACTCAGGTTTATATATGGATTTGTATTTAGGTCATAACTTGCACACACTCCACTTCAGGTCGTTTGCTATATGATCGTGACAGAGTTAGAGGCTACCTTTAAAAATATCTTGAATTGCGTTATAAGTCAATAGTTTTCCGGATATGGGAATAATACCATCAGGTCCAGCCGACTCACATGGGTTATAACTGTTTATTATACAATACAGGATTTTTTTCCTATGTGTATTATATGATATGCGAGGCGCTATAATGGCTGCTCAGACTCCTCACTGGTCGAAGTCCAAAATTCATCCGGCCATTGGAAATAACTCGATTTGGTAAGAATTGAAAATAGTATTTAACGTAGCCTTGCTGCCTCAGAGGGGTGTTTTGAAGTTATTTAACTTTATGTTGGCCCATGCTGGCCCAAAGGCCTACTAAGCGGATGCGGACCTAACATATAGCTTTGCTAAAATCATCCGTACATACAGGTAATTTTGGAACCGCTATGACTAATGAGTTGCCCAAATTGGTTCTTCAAGTATGAAAATGGGCTTCTAGACGTTTGTGTAACTAATTCATGGACTAATGTAATTTTCAAAATGTTCCCATATATTTATGTTCTATTAACAATATCCGAAAAGTTGATTTCGACATTAAGACATCTAAAAGTTACCTATACGTCATACAATGGACGGGAAGTGGCCTAATGGGTATTATGAATAAAACTGAGTAAAAGCTCATGCTCAGGAAACTTACGAGTTTATGATCAAAACATTGTATGAATAAAAATTCTAAGTTTATGTATACTAAAAACTGAGTTTAAACTTTAAGGTTGAGAATAAACTCACTCTTCTTCTTTACTATTTTGAATTCTAATAACTCGTAGCGTCAGCTTTGTCGTATGCACATGTGTAAAAGTACAATACATAAATATTCGAGAATCAAAACTATACAAAATCCATCGCAACCTTGGTGAAAGTTACTTTATCGAACCATCCGAAAACATATTTAGTCGTTGTTCAATCATTTTCTTGGTGATCTTTCTTATACGTGATCTGCGGTTTTGACGTGGCTGTTATTGATGTTATTGGCAAAACTACATAAAAATATAAGTTTCCATGAGCAATAAATCAGATATTTTTATTCATTTGAATCTAGGTTTATACTCGAACTAAACCAGGATGACTGATTTCCCAGCCGAGGCTGCCTTATATTAATCATGATTAATATAAATAATAAAAATAATTTAATAAAAATTACTATCAAAATTTTTCGTTTTCAAAATTTAGTCGACTTTTATAAGCAGTCACATAGTAAAACACACGAAAATTTGTCTTGCATCAGTACTAGACAATTTTTCGTGTATTTTACTATGTGAGCGCTTGGCAAGGTCGACTAAAATTTAGTATCGAAATTATGAATTATGTTTTTGTTTTTTTATTTTATAGTGACTGGAATTGTGAATATATTTCACATGGTGCCAACATCGAAAAATCTAATTAGATTTCAAAAATAATTGTCGAGAATTGTTGTACTGCAGTAGACGTTTTAAATGACGTTTCCAGCGTATATTTATTTACAATCACATTAAATACAATTACCAAGATGATGTGAAAAATTTGTGTGTGATCTGCATACCTAGGTATATAAACCAGATATTTAGTTTAACATAGCGTGACAAATCAGTGTTAAGCCATATTATACCATCATATGAGTAATAAATTTTATTTGTGGATATACCAAATAGAAAAATACATTTCTCCGTAAAGCATTAATATTCTATGCAAATTTTCATTTTTTTTGAAACATGATCATACATATACATAAGTATATGAATTCTTAAATAAAAATAAAATCCAACAAATATTTTCAAAATAAACATACATCATGTTCTTCTTTCTGTACTTTCGGTAACAATAATAATAATATTATTAACCTTATTGTTATTATATCACGTTCCATCAACAATATTTTGTCATCAGTGAAAAATTTACATCCGTATATATACATATATGTACATACGACAACATAGCACTATATACAGTATATACAAAACATCTGCCATACTATACATAATATACATATATATACATACTCAATTTAGTACTCTCATAACGTAACAACATATAATACATGTATATATGAATATTCGTATATGTACCTTATATGTACAACATAAAAAAAATATGATTTGACATTTATATGCTCAAAATAAGAATTTATTAAAAAATCGTAATTTTCTTGTTTGCAACCCACAACAAGATCAAGAGAAAAAAAAAAGTTGTGGTAAATATATTACGTACATATGTCAAGTAAATAAAATGAGTTATAATAAGTCCTTAAAAATAAAAACGAAGAACACACACACACAAGGCAACAAGAAAGTTATAATTCTTTATGTAACCATAATCTTAAAGGATTTGTATCCAAGATTTATCAAAACCAATAAATTTTTCTTCAAAATAATTAAAATAAAATATTTTTTTGTTTTGTCAAGTTAAGATTTTGCCTCATATTTTAATATATATTTCATTTTAAGACCCGATGTGTATGTTTGAGATTCAGAGATGTCTGCTACGTAGATAGTATATTGTTTTAATAGCTTTAAAATATTTTGCTCGTATATTGAAAAATTCTCCTTGAGATGTATCTGCGATGGACCTTGAACCTGAATCAAAAAATAGCCTACGAGCTAACGAAGAGTGAAAAAACGCTTCGTAGCTCGATCATGAACCCTTGAAGTGTATTTACTATACTTCTTACTACAAGCAGATTGAAACTTTTCAACCCTTCTGGATGTGACTGCTTTTTCCCGCCTTTCTGAAAAAATACAAAAAGAACATTCTTCCAGTTTGGCTTGAATTTTCCCCACGAAATGGTTACGAAGGTCGTTAGAGAACAGGTGACGGCATGCGTGTAAGAGTATAAGCTAACTGAATGTGACCCGATGTGCATATATAAATTTATAATTCAAAAAGTAATTTTGAATTTAAATTTAATTATTTCGTGCATCATTTTTGTGTTCGGAGTCCTGACAAAAAATTCCATATGCCGCTTTTAATCAATCAATTGAAAGGTTCTGGTCACTTGTTTGATAAGAATCTTAAAAACATCGTTTCCACATTAATGTTAAATTTTGCTTTCTTTCTACATCTTTTATATTTACAAACAAAATTGGGTTGTTGTCCACAAAGTATTTGTCTTGATACATTTCTTCTCATTTTAAATATTGCCATCTAGTGATGGTAGTTTTAGCTATATACTATAGTTAAAGGTTCTCAGTCTCATCACTGCAAATTGCTTCTACTCGGCATATGAAGCGCGCATATATACTTTGTTCATTCTATACATCAAACTCCCATAAATGATTATTATCTTTAAACTATTAATGATTATTTTCTTTAAAGTTTGAACAAAAGCATCAAGGTAAATATGGCGAGCCAATGAAATTTGTGAGGTTGCTAGTTCTTATGGACTAACAGATGTCCTAACGTTCCGATCTCAATATTGACATTGGGAGATCTTCTGAAAACGATATCTTCTATAAGATAAAGAGTTATGGTACTAGTGCAAGAAGTGTTTCGAATCTATATTATCAGTTCAAATCACACCACTTGGAGTATGAGTATAGTATAAGCGATAAGCCGCCTATTATATAACTTCATACTTTACACACAAAAAAATTATAAAAACTGTGTGATGTATACTTTCTTATGACATATTGTTAGAGTTTAATTTATTTTGTGTTTTGAGATGGACAGACGGGTGCCTAAAATAGAGATGTAAGTTAGACCGTTACAATTCTTTGAATTTGAGTGAATCACTAATCCGAAATTCAAGTCTCGATTAAAACTAAAAACAAATTTAATTTAATTTCTTACAAACTTATTCAATTCAGATTCTGTTAAATTTTCAGTTTTCTCTATTCAAAATGGTGAGTATAAAAGATGAATTTATATTAGTAATGACATTGTACGGGAGTGGTCAAGTAAGCAAAGTAATGGGCGTGTGATTAGCGGACGTAAGTTCAAGCGGCATTCGGGCTAATGTTTTCTTAAATTTAATTTCATCTTTCAAATTAGTTCAACTCAGCTTCTAGCAAAATTTTCAAATTTTCCCAAATGCCAAAGTATAAATCAGGTGAGGCCTGTTGGCCAATATGTTAGTTTTATAGTTGAAATAGATTCACATACATGTTCTTTAATGGTAATCAGAAATTCGTTTCCTTTAGTTGTAGTTAATCTAGAACTCCAGTGAGTATTCTTCGCATTGAAAAGTCACCACCGATTGTGAACTGTACAAACCTGCCACAATAATAGGAAAGTTGTTGGTTTTTATATACATGAACAAGTGTTGGTGCTCCTATAGCCTTCCTGAATTCGAATTCGTTTTACTATGGAGTGGGGTATGTTAAATTTTATGGCACGGTCATAGTTCCCCGGATTATTTTTGATGAAAGTTAGAACTTTTTTGTGAAGATTTCTACAAGTTTTGCCACATTTTTGATTTATGTGAGCCGTTTTTTCCGATTTTTGTGCGGGCTGTTATACCGTTCCACCGTTATAAAGTGGGTCCCATTCGATTTAACGCTGTATATCGCTATTTTGGGTCAATTTAATAATCCTGTAATGGATAAACATGGCTCTGAAGTAAATTCATGGTATTTGAGCATGATTAGATTTCAATTCCGCGGCGGACATTCTATAAAACTATTACCAATAATGCATTGTTCCTAAAGAAATTTGGTCACCTTTATAGTTTAGAACTAATTGACAAAACAACTCTAGGAATTGTCTACATTATCGACGTTGTCTACGTTGTTTACGTTATCTACGGGTTGTCGACACGTCAATGTAGAAAATTATAGATGACGCGTAAACACCCATCACTGGGCAGCTACATCTATTTTTTTAAATCGAGTATCGGTTAAACTCTAGTGAAAGATCCATTTTATAAGCTGTCCTGTTACCTATAATAATATTTTGCCTCAAATTCCTTCATTTTCACATAGATTTACTCATATAATGTACCATCTGCCTCCAGTCTTATATTAAACTATGAAATTTTCTCCGCCAAAATAGTACCATACTTGTAATCCTTATATAAGACAGAATATCTTATTAGTAAAATCATATTGGAGGCACTTCTACTCGTACATGAGCAAATACATTACTGGATTATCTCGGCCCTCGGAATTTTGTACGCTCGGGATTATATATCATTGGGAATTTGCACCATTAGAATTATCGTACCAACCTAAAAATGTTCCGTGTCCCTTTATTTTTTTTTTAGGAGCTTAAGTAGCAACGAAGCCGCCGTATAATTTAAGCAGTCGAACATAACGGTCTTAAAGGGCTCAACGGCAATGTGTTGTACAAATCTAACAACTATATCTTATTCTTCTTCAACGTCAATAAATTGTTAAACAAAATATATATAGTTTTGGGCAACACGTTATATTACCGTATCCTCGCAAAAATCAGTTTTGGACAGACAAGATCGCATAGTAAGAGTATTTCACATTAAATTAAAAAATAATTTTTCAGTAAAGGACCATAATTTGCCTAATTAATTTGCTTAATTTTAATATACTGGCATTGCAGTTAGTTAAGTCGTAGGGTAAAACTGAACATTCGACCATGAAACTATACCATTGACGACAATCCCTCAAGGAGATGCGGTCTTGCCTCTTTTCAAATATCCAATCTCGAAAATCCATATTAACATAGTATATATTGACGTCACTTGCATCTTAATAATTTCTATAAAAATTATTTTACGCAATCAGCCACCATATAAGGAATGGCCATAATAATAAACAAAATAGGGGTTGGGTACAGTTGCCAGTGTGACAAATTACCCTTTACAAAATCCCGTATCCCAAAATCCCGTATTCTTTAATAAATTCATCGATTTTTCACCAAACCCTATGTTAAAAAAATTGCACACAATGATCAACACATTCACCTTCGCAAATTATTACTGATAGTGTCGTTGTATATAAGCAAACGCTAATTACCGAGTTTTTCTTTCGAGCAAATAAGCACAAACGGTTAAGATAACGCGAGTAAGAGCTTCTCAGCAAAAAGAACCTAAGAGCCTAAATGAAATCAATATTCCGAATCACTTACTTAATTTAGAAGTCGAATTATTTATCTTAAGTGAAAAGCAATTTGAAATGGAAAAAATAATCTTAATGGGAACACGGTCCAGCCTTAAGCTTTTAGCGGAATCCAAATACTGGTTGATGGATGGAACATTCTACGTGTTGTTCCATCCATTTTTAAGCAACTGTTTATGATTCACGGAGCTGTAGGCGATGATATTGTACCACTTTTATTCTGTCTTATGACATAAAAATTAAAAGGTGGTTTACAAAGAAATGTTTTTTGGGCGTATATGTCGTGTGGCTTGTGATTGGGGAATAAACCTGAGCCCTACACATATACTGATTTTCACAAACCCATTTCATTAACGGCAAAAGAGTATTTCACCTCAGCCTTGTTTAGCGGCTGTTTGTTCCATTTTGGACAAATAATTTGGCGGCAAGTGCAAACCACAGAATTAGCCAGGAAGTATGGTAATTCGGTGAGTTTTAGTCAACACATTAAAATGATTAAATGTTTGGCATTTGTGCTAGCTGATCAAATTGCTGACTATTATAAAGAACTGCATTACAGTCTTACGGATCCGGATTTAAAGAAAATAAGTGTACGGTTTAAAAAAAATTATATTTCTGGTCCTAATCACACAAACCCTTAATACTCCCAAAACTTTTGGACCGTTGCTCATGCCATTGAAAAAAATTTGCCGAGAACCCAAAACAATGTCGAGGCTTGGCGTCGACATCTCACAATAATCGTTGGTAAGCGTCATTCTGGACTTTATAAAATTATTGACCAATTGCGGCGAAGGAATTATTAATTTCCAAGACCACAGTGGAAAAAGTTAAGTGCGGTGAACGAATACCTCGAATGAAAATATACGTAAAAAATGAGAAAACATAAAATAATATACAACACTTTTAATCAAATAGATAATAAATTAGATTTTTTTAAAAGAATCGCGAATAATATAATTTTAAATTAAATTCTACTATGTTTATACGCTGAAGTTCTGAAAGTACAACAACTCAGCAATGAGCGCAGTTCGCGTAATTTCTTTAAAGGAATTACTGGACTGCACCATATTTTCAGGTCTACGTCAACCGCCATTCGGGACCGGGATGGAAACCTCTGTGTCAACATCGACGCAGTACTTGACGCATGGAGTGGACATTTTACTGACCTACTTGATGTCCATCATGCGTCACAGACTGTTGTTGAGCCACCTCTAATACAGCCTGCGGAGATTTGCACTGAGGAGCCATCCCATGAGGAATTCACTAAAGCCATGCAGAGATTGAAACTGGAGTGGACTGCATTAATTCGGAGCTGTTGATATTCGGAGGGGATACTTTGTGAACTGTCTTTTCGACCTTATTCGATTAGTATGGCGAACCGAAGTTATGCCTGACGATTGGAAAGTGGCCGCGATATGCCCCATCTTCAAGAAGGGAGACCGCTTGAAGTGTGAGAATTATCGCGGTATAGCTCTCCTTTGCACAGCATACAAGTTACTGTCATACATTGTATTCGATAGAATCACTCCTCTAGCGGAGAGCTTGGTTGGTGACTATCAAGGAGAATTTCATCCGAATCGATCAGTCACCGGTTTTTTCTCTGCGGATAATTCTATCTAAATATTATGACACATCCATCCCCGTACATCAGGTGTTCCTGGATTTCCGGCAGGCCTATGACTCGATCAATCGAGAGAGTTTGTGGTTTGCCCTGGAATACCTAGGAATGCCAACAAAACTGGTACGACTATGTAGGATGACAGTGACGCAGTCTCAATGCTGTGTTAAAGTTGAGAACAGGCTATCGACAATTTTTTTCGTAGTTAACTCGGGTGTTCGGCAGGGAGATGCTTTGTCCCCGATACTCTTTAATCTCATGCTGGAGTACATCTTTCGTAAAACTGAAAACTGAATCACCGCAAAACTTGATCCGCGCTTGTAGAGTTTTCAGCTTCAGTTGGACTTAAGATCAATGAGTCCAAAACGAAATACATGATCTCTGGTTTTAGGGACAATGGCACACCAGATTTTAGTAGTGGCCACCACACGTATGAAGTGAGGAGGTTCAAATATTTGGGTTCTCTTATCACTCACGATAACAGTGTGGGTGAGGAGATTAAAGTGCGGCTGGCAGCTGGCAGTCGTTCTTTGTATCGTCTAACGCCACTGCTAAAATCTAAACACTTATCAAGTGCCGTGAAGCTGAAGCTTTACAAAGCGTTGATCAGGCCCGTTGTTATGTTTGGATGTGAAAGTTGGGCTGACGGATGAGTACGAGAGATGGCTCCTAACATTTGAGAGAAGAGTCATGCGTGTCATTTACGGCCCAAAATGAGAAATAGATGGTACCTACCGATCTCTGTACAATATCGAGATCAAAGATCTGATGAAGATCCCGATATTGTATACATGAAGTAAAATCTCAGCGAGTACGCTGGCTCGGGCACGTTCTGCGTGCTGATCCGGAATGAATTGAGCAGCGCTCTCTGAAAGGAGAGCCACCATATGGTAGGCGCAGAGGTCGTTGCAGGCGACGATGGCTCCACGATGTAGAGAACGACTTGGCCTCTTCAGATTGTCTTAGACAGTATGAAGACCATGCTCAGGATCGAAACCGTTGGAGCCAGATTGTTGACTCAGTAAGGGGCCAGTAATGGCCTTTAAAGCTGATTATTATTATGTTTATACCATTAAATTAAAAAATAATAATAAAAATAAATTAAAATATTTTGTAAATAAACATAAACCTAAAAAATGTTTTTTAATTTGATGAATCCCGTAATCTCGTAAAAAAATGCGTATACAACGGTATTTTGGAATACGGGATTTTGACGGAATACGGTGTTTTTGTAATCTACGGGATTTTGTTCATTCAGTATTTTGTAATGCGGACATAAGTACCGATCCCCAAAATAGACCGAGAAAGGTGACATCTCTTAACAATATAATAAAGTCAAAATTAATTTAATTGTTGGTAGAAAAATGTTAAAACACTTAGTCATGTGTATTTTAAATAAATTGTTTGAAGGATTATTGTAAATTGGATACCAATTTATTTGAAATATGTAGAAAGTGCACTCATTATATATCCCTTTTCTCTCATTTCGCTAACGTATCAAAACAGAAATATGCATGTGTGGGTGATACCTCGTCACATGATTTGCTCGAGTAAATTTTTTTTCTTTTCAAAAGAATGATGGTTTCCTCGAGCCGACTGTGATCACAATAGGAAAAGAAAAGCAAAATTGAGCAAACGAATAATTATTAGATCCTGGATACACGTTGATTGGTCAACACAATGCCTATTATCTATGTATGTATATAGACATTGGTTAATAACATTTGTATGTATACAGAGACATATTTCAAAATCATTTCATTGGAGTAATTATTTGGTTTCATCCATTTTATATAAATAGGATCATCTGATGGGTTTAAATCTAAAGTTTTGTTATTATTTTGATTTCGTGTCTTTTATCATTAAAAATTCAACAATATTTTTCGAATGATTTTAAAATGAATCAAATTTTTCATTCTGTCAATTCTAATGTTAAACAGTTGAATGTGCTGCTAGTAATTGATAATAAATAATTTGATAGTTTGACTTTTAATTTTATCTCCTTTAGTTTTGAAATAATATCAGATCTTCGAAAAAGAATAGGTATCTAGAATCATTATTGGACTCTAAAAATCCTTATCTTCAGGAACGTATACCTTATATATATTTTACTGCTGTAAAGAATAATTTTGTTGTAAATAAAAACTATTAAGAGTAAATTCTTCAAGTCCTGGGCAAATGCACCATTAGATCTCAAACCATAATTTTCAAATAATTTATCAGATTTGTGTTTAAACGGATCCGACCAGCTTTGAACAAATCTGGAGTATATTAAGTGTTGCGAACATTACTTATTTCGGACTCTTAACCAACAATATTTTTATATTCCATAAACAAAAGAAACAAAAAAATAATCTCCATAATCGTATTATTTTTAACCAAGCAAAACAACAACCATCGAGAAAAACCATAAAGATCAACTTGGTTGAATATTCTTGATTGTGTATATCTGTATATATGTACCAATTTCTTGTTGTACATTTGGTTGGTCTATCTTTGCCAGGTTTTGTTTTTATTATGTTATATTTTTTAAGTGTTTCGTTGTCAGATTGTCGCGCACATTAATAGATAATGAAATTCTGTACTTGTTCTGACCTTATACCATATAAATGCTCGTACTATGTATCCATTATTTCACGATAACTCTTTTTTTTTATTTACGAGTGTATATTTTATTAAGAATTTTTATGACCTCCCATTAAACGAAATCATGGCAAAATTTCTAAACAATATACATATATCCAACATAATAATAATTCATCTTGATGCCAGCGCGCGCGACAATGATAAAATATAATCGCTTCTTAAAAAAAAATTAATGACTTGAGGTTTGCGCGACATACTCGTATACATATATATATTTGTATATATACGACATAATCTTTTCAATTAACAGACATAATTAAATGTTTGTGCAAAATTATAAATAAATTTAGAATTAAGTCTTGTTTAAATTAAAATATTTATATGTTTAAGTTTCTTTTAAATTATTAATGAGCGCCATACACTATACATATATGTTCATATAAATATATTTATAATATAATAAAAGATGTTATGTCATCTTATTTTATAATATGTATTACATTTTGCATATAATTAATCATAAAAATAATTTTATTTTCAGCTTAAGTTTATTAGATTTTTTATTTTGTGTAATTTATCTTTGTGTAATTCAAATAAATACAAACAAAACAAAAAATCTTATGTAATCAAAAAATTCATTATTCATGATAAATTAAGTTTTATGTGTTTTGACAGAATATCCATATATACATACGTATACATATATCTTATATGTATATACATTATGCCATATCTTGAGAATAAGCCTTAAGGAATATTAGAGCGGGATGGAGCGTATTACGTAAGCTTCGAAAACTGAGAATAATATATATTTTATTATAGAAATTTCAAAATAATTATCTCTCAGAATTAATTTACTTTAAAATTTAGAGGTCAAGCTAATAGAAATGTGGTTTTATATTTACGAAAGAATATCGGCTATTTTAATATTAATTTTTCGTTGTTCAGGAAATATCTTAGGATCTGCCGGAAATAATTTTTTTCTGTAAATACGAATTTATTTGGGCTCTTAAAATAAGCATTTTGCAATAATTTAAATTTCTAAATGGCCACTCACTGAATTACGTGGATCTCGTTAAAACTACCATTTTTTTCTGTTTTCGTCGACACCAATGCTGGGTTGTGTGAACACCGATCCCTGGGGCCAGTGTTAAATAAAGATTAGGTTAGGTAAGGGTGGCCGTCCTAAAGGGCTAGCATAGACACAAAAATTGGTTCGTATATAGCTGTACTACATTTGAGCTACATCCTCTTCCCTCGTTGAACCATCTTTACCAAGAAACGTTGAAAGCCCGTGACATCGATCTCACAAAGATCCGTCAGGTCATCCAAATGGGAAGTTCCAATAAATTTTATTCTCCTGTATGCTAGACTAGGACTGTTGCAGAGCAAATGGAGCACAGTTTCCTCGACCTACTTATCACTGCAACTACGGCAAAATATTGGGCGGGGGCACCCAGTCTGCTTGCATGTACTCCGATGAGACAATGTTCTGTAATAACTACCACGACCATATCAATATGGTTCCGTTGAAGCGATATCAGTTGGCCGGATCTGGACCGGTCAAGTCTATAGGTACAAACGAACTAGTTAGACCATCTGACGTTCATTTCTTTTATGGCCTATTCCTAAAATAGCATTTTACATCCCGTATCCTTGTCTCTGCTCCACCTTTACCCTGCAGTCCAGTTGTTAGCGCTGAGGTTTTGCCTAGTACACCATATAACATGGTGTAATGAATGCCCGGTGGTCACCACGGGTGAGGTAACTCACACGCTTGTGGAAGCTGCAAGATACGGAGCTATGGCAACAACTACCAACTTGATCCCTCCAAGACAGCTTCACACTAAACCACCAATATTAAATAAAAGTTATCCAAACAAATTTCTATTAAAAACCATTTCAGAATCTCATCTTATTTCAATTAACATATTTTTTTTTCTTGTTATTGATTTCCTACTTCACCCAATGCTCTTCCAAATCTTTCCTTGTCTGACACCATTATTAAATCGAGGATGCACGACTACAGGTCAATACAGGCCTAATTTACGAATGGCACATTGTGTATCGCTCCGTATGGCAGTATTTACTGACCGGCTTCTAGGGTGATTAGGACCTCCCAATCCAAAAGTCATAACATTAAACATTCGAGTAATATGCCGATCTTGAACCATCATGATTTTAAATGAAAATTCAAATTTGGAAAAGTATCTCAAAATACCCCAATTTTCTGTTGAACACTGTTTAATTTAAAAATTTAATTGAGAAATTTAAAAACTATTGTGATTTGTAAGTCTCAAATTTAATTTCGAAATATAGTTATTTCAGAATTAGTAAATTAAATTTACAGCAATACCAATTTTTTTTTTAATTTGCTTTCTATAAAATCCCACATCTGAATCGTAAGTTTACGTACGCGGTTCATCCTTAGATCGATTGAATCAATAAAATTAAAATAAACATTATATTTAAATATAAACTTTTTCACATTTTTACAAAGAGCGTGCTATATTATAGCTAGAATTCATCACATGTATATACTGTCTGTAGCATTATTGTCAATCATAATGAGGATGTGGAGTTAGATATTTAATGGCGGTCCTAAGACATTTTTCACCTATTCAACAAACTTGGCCAGGGATTTAGTTTGGCATATCATACCTTGATAAAAATGGCGCTCTCTAAAACAATTCTTTGAGATTTCAAAATAAACTCAAAATTGCCGAAATGTTTAAAAAATTTAAAGTTCAAATATGATTCAATCAATTTTCTCTAAGTGTGTGTGCCAAACGAAGTAAAAAGCGCATAAAAAGTTAAAAAGTTAAAAAAAACAAAATTTATTCACCACAAAAATTTTAACTGGTCTCGGACCCGTTAAAATTTTTGATTTGGTTACATCCACGCCTCCCTGTAAATTTTTTTTAACGCGATAAAATGCAGGTTTTTTTTTGGTACTTTGACAGAACCTCAATTAAATTTTTGTATAATTTGCACCAATTAAGCAAATATTTTATAAAACCTTTGCTCATTTTATTGTTTATAATATTTCAACTTTATTTTAATTCAAAAATCTTATATTAAAATGAAATTATAAATTCACGAAATTGCGACGACAGCAAAAAATGTTAAACGTCATAAATTTTAACTGGTTCCAATTGGCCCAGCAAACCAGTTAAAAGTGAGGACATTTTTTTTATTTTCAACATAGTTAAAAAATTTAACTTTTTAACTTCGATTGGCACGCACATACACTAAGAATCCTGAGCTCTAAGAATCCTTCCTGAAAAAGGTGAAAAATCTTAACATTACATTTAAGAATTAAATAATCATTCTACAATATACAGCTACTTTCAAACTCAATTTGAAAATCCGGCTTGCAAACCTCTTACCACCAGCTTCTATCCTATTTGTTCCAATCTCGAAACTAACACTTCTAGATACTAACTTTGAAACCGCAACCTCCGTACTATATACATAAGCTCAAAAATTTACCTACCACATTTTGAACCAATTTTGTAATGTTTAACAGAAACAAAATTAATGAGTTGTTGTTGAAAATTGTCAAAAATGCATTGAGTTTTTGTTGCCGCACTCTTTGGTTTATAAAAACAAAAAAATTAAAAAAATTAAGTAAAATCAAGACGAATGTCAACTCGAAAAATTCTTAAATTTATTAAAAAACTTTATAATCTTAAATTTTTTTATATCTTAAGCAAACAGTGCAACAACAACAACTATTTTCATCTTTGACTAAATTTAACTAAATTTAAGTTAGCTTAACCTGGATTACTCAAATTAAAAAGTTAAAAAAAGTTAAAAATGGAATGAGATTTTATTGTCATTATTTGGTTTAAAAAAGCAAGAACTTTAAGAATTTTTCCAGCTTAAATTTGTTTTGAGTTCACAAAATTTTGGGACTATTCAGAATATTACGAACTTTCGTTTTCTGAAAAATTTCAAGAGTTGTTTGATTTTTAATAACGTATGTTTGAATTTTATAATTTATTTTAAATTTCTTATTAATTTATTTAATTTTTGATTTGCAAGAATTTTACGATTTCAAGAATTTAACGAATTTTTTGATTTTTCATAATTTAATTAATTTTAACAATTTCAGAAAATATATGAATTTTTAAAACTATAAAAATTCAAAGATCTTGAAATATTTTGTTTCCCTTCAACTTACAAATTCAAAAATTCAACCTCCTTCATATTAAATAAACCAATTATGTTTATTTATTTTAATAATATGTTTCATGACTTTTCAAAATATTACGGATTTTATTAATTTTAATAAATCCAAGGATTTTTAATTTTTAATTTTATTTTTATTTTAAAATCAAATTTAATTTTGATTTAATGCATTATCCAAATTTCAAAAATTTTACGAATTTGAAGAATTTAACGAGTTTTTTGTATTTTCAGAATTTTAAGATTATTAATAATTTTAACTATATTAATACATCTGTACATACAATAACGAAATATATGATTTTTTTGAATTTTAAGAATTTTTCGAGCTTGAATTTTTTTCGATGTTTATAAATTTTAGGCCTTATTTGTTTTTTAAATTAATGGGAGTTTTAAATCAGATGTGAATTTTTAAATTTATTATATGAATTTTATGGATTTAATAAATTTTTCGAATCTCAAGAATTTTTCGATTTCAGGAAATTTTTTTTAAACGAATTATTTGAGTTTTTAGAATTTGAAGAATCAAATAAAGATTATATTTTAAGTAAACCAATTTTGTATTATACTTAATGAAAACAAAATCAATGAGGTGTTGTTGTCAAAGATAAAATGAATTGTGTTATTACCACTTGGTATAAAAGTCAAGAATTTTAAAAATTAGATTCTATGGGATTTAGGAGTTCGTCGTTTAATTTTTTCTTTTGGTTTTAATCGGTTTTAGAATTTTAATTTTTATCAATTTTATGATAAAATTTTTTTTTTTGTTTTAAATTAAATTTGTTTTGATTTGCACCAATTTTTCAGAATATTTTGAAATTTATAAAATTTAAGTATTTATAGGATTTTGTGATGCTTAAATTATTTTAGGAATGTCAAGTATTAAATTTTAAATTTAGCTTAAGATTTTTCAAATTTATTTTGATTTATTAAATTTCTCAAATTTTGAAAACCCTTCGAATTTCCAAAAAATTTCGAATTTCACGTATTTTAGGCATTTCATTTATAATTGTTTGAATAATATTAGTTCACATTTATAAATAACTTTTTATTTAACAAACATTACAAAATATATAAATTTTTAGAATTTTCAGAATTCAAGGAGCTCCAACCTCTAACCTCAAATAAACTACTACTACTATGTATATTTTAAATATTTCAATTTTGTAATGCTTAATGAAAACCAAATCATCGAATTGTTGTGGTCAAACATGAAAAATGAGTTGTTGTTTAAAAAATCACCAATTTTAAGAAATAAATAATTTTACGAGTTTACTTTTTTTACGAAACTTGATAAATTTTCGATTTTTACAATTTCTGGCATTTTTCAAAATATTGCGTACTTTTAATTCAAACAATCTCGATTTTTATGAGAATTTTTAAATTTTTACAAACTTTAAGACTGTTCAAATTTTAATAATTTTAAAAACCTTAATACAACGAAATTTAATGAGTTGTTTAAAATGACAATAGTGAACAAAAAAATCTATAATTATAGAGACAAATAATTTTTGGAGTTTAAACTATTTTAATTTTAAAACTTTCGATTTCTAAAATTTTTAGAGTTTTTTTGAATTCAAATAATTTCAAAGCTCTAATTAAATTTTCCTCTATAATAAACTCAAAATTAATTCAATAAATCTTGTGAGTGGACTTATCATTCTTTGGTTTAAAACATATCGAATTTTAAAAATTTGAAGAATTTTAAGAAATGTACCAAATTTTTGGTTGGTTTCAACCACTTTTCAGAAGTTTAATTTTAAGGTTATACATTTTATTACTTCTCAGAATATATTCATAAATTAAAGAGCTTTTTTTATAAATTTTAGGATTATTGTTGATTTTAAAATTCAGCGACCTAAATTTTAAATAAACCAATTTTGTATTAGTTGCTTAAGAGTTGTGTCATTAAAATCAAGAATTTTATGAATTTTCGTGTTTAAATTTTTTTCGAAAATTAAATTTGTTTCGATTTTAATAAATTAATCCATTTTAATCTTCTCAGAATAATACAGATTTTCATTAATTGGAAATTAGTTCAAAAGGAATATTTTAATTGCGTATCAATTTTAAAATTTATTTTACGATTTGTGAATTAGTGAATTATTCAAATTTGAAGACTTTTTCGATTTCAAGTATTTAACTATGTTAACGTATTTTAAGAGTTTTCTGTTTTTGATAATTTTGGAATATACACATTTTAAGAATTCAAAGAACATCAAAGCTCCACCCTCCAACCTCCAACCGATTCAAGTTTAAAAATTCAATTACACACTCTAAGAAAAATTAGTGTAATTTTACCCTTATTTACTGGCAACTGAATGCCTCCTATTATAAAGGTAAATTTACACCAGTGCTTAATATAAGAAAATATACACACTTTGTCGTAATTCAAAAGTGCGTTATAGTATGTAATATTACACAAAAAATGAGTAATGTTCACTGTAAATTTATGTATATTTTGATGAAAATTTACTAAAAATTGTGTAAATATACATTGAAAATCTTAAAAAAATTTATAAATTTACATCGCGTTTTGTAAATTTAACGACCCCGCGACAGCTTTTTACACCACAAAAAGAGTATATTTGCGCAGAAAGGCTCGGTTTTAATCTAGTATTTAAACCAAAATCTGTGTAAAAAAAAAATCTGTGTACTTTATATGTATATATATATATACATATATATATATATATATATATATATATATATATATATATATATATATATATATATATATATATATATATATATATATATATATATATATATATAAGTATATATATATATATATATATATATATATATATATATATATATATATATATATATATATATACATATATATATATATATATATATATATATATATATATATATATATATATATATATATATATATATATATATATATATATATATATATATATATATATATATATATATATATATATATATATATATATATAAGTACATATATATTTATATGGAGTACTCCGTATGGCCGTGGAAAATGTTGCATAATATCCAGTACCAAATAAAATTGAGCTCCATTTCACTTAAGTTTCCCTTCCCGATTTTACAAGAATCGCTCGATTGGTTAAACGTATCAAATTAAATCGCATTATACCTACTGTTTTACTTCGGCTTTGTCCACTAACAAAATTTGGGCCCTTTAACATTATAAGAAAATTAATAGAATTTTTTTATTTATATATTGTATGTATAAAAATATTTATTTTATTAAATAAATGTAAAAATAAAATTAACTTCATTTAAAAACTTAATTATTAACTTAATTATCATTAATTCATATTTGTATTTTTTGTAAATATTTATTTTAATATAGTTGATGTACAATTTTTAAGTATTTATTTTTTGTTGTTCAATGTACAATTGTTTTATAGTTAATAAATTCTTATAAATGGTTTTGACAGCTTTTTTATGTTCTTTTAACAAAATGTATAATAAAAAATATGACATCTATCTTTAGACAGAATGTGTATATAAAATGACATCTATAGTGTAGTAGAGAAACTATTTAAATTAATAAAATAAATAAAGAAAAATTGTAATTTATGCTACTAGTCGCGTTTGGTATAATTTTAGATCAACCACGACTTATATAAAACGTTTCGGACAATTTATTGATCCGCTACATCACCAATATTAATTAATTGACTTTTCGCTTAACACAATATACATTAAATAGAACATTCAGTTGTTCGTAATTTTAAAATTAAATTTCGATCCTCTAACATTTTCAGCATAATGCTTTAAGAAATATCTAACAATAAATTCCATAGTTTGGGATATTTGCTTTGGGTACAATATGTTGAAACTATAATAATAAGCAATAATTATTTCCAGTAAATCCAAAATATTTTGATGTTTGTATTCTCCAACTAGGATGTGCTCAATAAATATGTACGCTATTTCTTCATCCTCCAGAATAGACGTTTCTTTAAAAGAAATAAAATAAATTAAATATGTAAATAAATTAAAATTAATATTTAAAATTATACTTAGTACGGCTACCCATGGTGTATTAGTGCTTGCTTTATGTCCTCTAAAGTAGTACCAAACTGCAAAAGAAAATTTAAGAGGAAATTGGTACAATTTGTAAATATTTTATATTGGAGTCAAAAAACTTACCTCGAAAACTTTATACATGTAGGTTGAGTCTTCATTAAAATACAAAAACAAGCATTTAATAATCGCCCAACAATCTGTTTTCCCTTTCATATATTGCACAATATCTTTTTTTTTATTGGATTTTAGAAATTTTAACAGAGTATTTTTCTGTGTTTCAAATTTATTTTTTAACTTAGCAACATCAAAGGTCATTAACTGTTTAAAATGCTGATATAATATTTCTTTATTAAAAAGAAATGGCCATTCATTTTGAATATCCTGGATACTTGGGATAGCTTTACGATTATTTAGAAAGTTTCTTTGTACAGCAAAGCCATCTTTCATAAATTGCAATATAGTATTACGTTCATCAGTTGTTATATCATTCTTCTTAAATATGTTTTGTAAATAGTTTTTTTTTGATTTTATGGTATCAACATTTTCGCCACTTGGTTAACAATTCGGCTGCCAATTCGAGCATGTTTCCTTTAGAACACATGCCTTTTTACGTTCGTTAACAGGGATGTCTGCCTCGAGGTCTGTTAAAATTCGTTTAGGCGAGCGGTTCAAAAAGCTATTTCTGTTTTTCATAACAGTAATTAAAGATAATGGAATGATGGAGATAATATTTTGCTCATTATCCTTTTGAAGCATCGAATCAGGAAACTTAGAAGTCACTTTCTGCGCCACACTTCTAATAATTGACATAGGAATAAATTGTGAAACACTTCGTAATTCGTCTACAAGCAAATTTCCCAAGCAATTTAAACGTTTCCCAAGATTTTGTTTATTCTGTAGCATTGTCATTATATCGCTTGGTATTTTTTCCCAAGGTACGATGAAGTTTGAAAATACTAAGGCATTAGAAGAGTTTTTCGATGATGTTGATGTGCTGTTATTTCCTCCATGTAATATTTAAGTATTTCATCATCGCAAACTTCCGTACCATCTATTTCTAGCTAAATTTTTGTCCCATTTAAACCGCAGTTTTGAGCTGTAATTGTAATTAAATTTAATAATATTTAATTTTTCAGTTTACAAGTGCGTACATACCTTTTTCAATTACATTTTTAATACAAGGTTTGGAAAAGAATGTTTTTTTGTCCACTCTATTGCAGCTCCAAATTTTGATTGGATAACCCTTGCCCATGTTTTTAAATTTTTATTGGTTGTAAATATATCTATAGTATAACTTATTTTTATTTAAGCTTATTATTAAATATTAAAATTAAAGGTTTACAAAAATGAACTTAAATATAGTTTTAACAATTAATGTTTTAACATTTTATATTGTGTTTTGTTATTTTTATTTTTTATTTCAAATTAATATAAGATGCATGCAAATAAAATAACATTAATTTGATATTTCCCTAATTTACATAATATACATATATTTTAATTTATTTTTATAAACATATATTTTTTTGAAAATTTCTTTGTATTTATGATAATTTCAATACTATAGGCATTTATATTTATTCGATTTAATTTTTAGAACAATAATTTAATTAGCAGAAATAAAATAATATATACAATATCGTTATTCTAGAAAATGATCATCAACAAAAGAACACGAAGGGGAAAAATAATATTTTTTATTTCGTTTAAAAATATTTAAAGGTTTTTTAATTAAAAGTTTTTCAATCGCACACATTGAATAGGATCCTTCCTCGGTATAACTTTCATACAGAATTTTGCATTCATTGTACCACATTTTAAGTGTTGTACCATAAAAAATTGCTTTTTCGTACGAATTACCCAGAAATATTGCTTTAATATTTAAAATTTCTATATTTCCAAGATCATCACAATTTACTAAAATAAATTTGTTTTCCTTATAAAGTATGTTCAGAAAAGTAATTTCTTTTGTTACGAAGCAAAATTCTTCGGGTATCCTTATGTTGAACATAAATGGTGACAAATTTTCAACATCATCACAATTGATATTAATTTTAAACCGATCTTGGAATATAGTTGCTTGCATTAGTTGATGATTATCGGCCAGTGTCAAAGTGACATTCTTAAAGTTTTTTGCCATTTTACATGAAGTTTTAAAGAATTTATTTTTCTGTTCAAAGAACATTGTCCATACATTTTTAAGCGGTCCAAACTTTTGAATTAACTCAGGGTAATGAAAAATGTAATGATGTTTAGGCCGTAATTTTAATAAGGGAAAACAGTCTTTTCGATATTCAAAGTAATGATCTATAAAATACGAAAGCAAAGCAACCTGACACTTTGATATTTCAGCTGCACATATCAATCTACACATTTCTATCATTGCAGATATAAATTTCCATACTGAATGATTGTAATCTGTAACATGTTTTAATAATACTAGTGGCATCAACACTAATATATGCCATACTTCATCAGCTTTCCCTGGAATTTTATTCATACTTAGGTCAAATTTTGTGAAAGATAAAGATAGCTTAAACTGCTTTCTTAGAGAAGCAAGTGAAATATTAATGACATCAAAAGAAATTATTTTCGATTTTGCGAAATATTTCAAAACATGCATCAAATCATACGGTATAATTCCTTCAAAAAGGTCGTGAGCTATACAAGGCGGTAGACCCGGATTACATATACGAAAATGTTGCAACTGATTTAATATGGAATCGTATTTAACTCCGTTTACTGGTTCGCTTTCTATTGCGGATGTAACATCACTTATGTGACTTTCTACGCTTCTGTAACCTTTAGGCGTTAAATCATATTCGAGCAAGCAATTTCGGGTATAATAACACCATCGACATAAAAATTTCGACGTGCTAAAATTTTCCACAAAACCACCTATTTGATGACTACCTAAATTATCACCAGTCATGGCATATAAACTTCCATAAATATGTTCACTTGTTTCAGTTAAAGAATTGTAAACGGCAATACCATCATGTTCTAATGTGATAAGATCATCTATCAAAGGCTGCAGAATTTTGCTAAATCCAAAAGATTTTATAAATTTTTCTTTACATAACAAAACTAGTTGAATGTTATGAATTTGTGTTCGGTATTTACGATTGAGGTTTCCAATCACCATATAAACACCGATTAGTTTATGTTTCTTTTTCGATGATCCCAAAGGATTGCAAATTTCAAAAGCGTCTTGAAATAAAATAAGTTCTAGGTTGCGTGATTTACGTTGAAAGAAATTATTTTGTTTATACAGAGATCCATCATTATAATCCATGAAAACACTGTGCCTTGATTCTTTCTTTTCATTAATTAACTTGAAAAATGTTGGGTCTACTAACAAAGATTTAATTGATTCGATTATCGGCACATAGTGAAAAAAACAATAATTATAATAATTATCTAATCCCAAAGTTACTTGTAGTGGTTTAATGTATGGAAACGTTTTTCTTATATATTCTACCCGTTTATATCTAGAACTAAAAATATTAAGATCTTCCAGTAAATTTTTAGAAAACAGATTTTCCTCATAATGCAAAGAAACTTCTTTTTGATTTAAATTTTCACAATCTAGTATTGAAAATATTTCATCATATAAAAATTGTAACGCTACGTCTGATACTCTGAATTGAAATTTGAGTTTTGCAAACAAATCCTCAAACACATTTTTTCGAACATGGCAAATGTTATCATTTGGGGTAACATTTTCTGAAATGGATTCCTCTTGTTCTTTATTTACGGCTTGATTTGTTTCTTTATCTAAACTATCACTTAATTTTAATTTTAATGAACCATAAGTTTTATGATTACGAAATACATGCGATTTAAATGATGAACTGTTTACGAACATCTTAGAGCACTGAGCTACTGGACATTCAATTTTGTGGTTGTAACCAATATGACCAACTAAATGGGATATCACTTTATTAAATTCGTTAGAATTGAACGTACACTTACCCACACAACATTTATATACACAAGAACTACTTGTTGTTAAATCATTTTTATTAACAACAGCTGGATGGACCCTAAAACAATGTGACTGAAAATTACGATACTTGTAAAACTTTTTATTGCAGCCTTGCTCTAAACAGACGAATTGTATATTATTTTTATTTTTGTGTTTGTATAAATGCCTATTATAATTTTCAATAAAACAATAAGTACAATTACAAAAATAACACTTAAACATTTTAATTATACTAGAGTATTTTACTATAAACTAAGATTAATTAATTATTAAATAATTTAATTTAATTTTTTATTTTTTCACCACCATTACCTTTCAACACGTTATTACAAATGAAACACTGAATAGTATAAAATTATTTATAGGCATAAGTAACGGTTTATTTTTACATCGGAAGTTTTATTTTTCAACACAAATGTGTAAATTTACCTAGTTGGACCAATCCAGAACACAAAAAAGATGAACATTACAACTTTCGATGTACTAGTTGCACATAGTTAACGTAAAAAGACATGAGTTATCGCAAATTTACACATTTTGTTGCAATTTTAAACATGTTATTTTGAGATACAAATTTTTGGTTTAAGTTTCAACCTAGAATGGAAAATTACATAAAAAATGATGCAAAATTTCAGTTATTTTCATAGTAATTTTACGTCACAATATTTCCATTTTTTAGAGTGCATTTTAAATAAAGCAATTTTTTATTTTATACTACGTAATGAAAACAAAATCAATGAATTATTGTTGTCTTATGTCTTATAAATTATATGACTGTTAAGAATAATTCGAATTTTAAATTTAAATAATTTCATATGATGTTTAAATTGTTAGAAGTTTAAGAATTTAGCAGTACTTATAGAAATCCGTTTACTACTTATAATTTTTGATTCCAAATTTTAACTACTATGTTAAAAATATTATAATTCTTAAAACTGTTAATTTTAGATTACAAATTTTTAGAAATAAAAAATCCCTAACAAATCCATTATTGCATGTTAAATTTAGCTTCTAGAATAATATAAAATAACCATTTCCCTCTTTCAAGTTAAAATTATTTTTATCCCATGCACCAAGGGTAAATATCCGTCCTTGTGTTGAACCATTTTCTAAAAATCAAAATTCTAAAATCTAATATTTTTTTTAGTTTTAGTAGTCTTTTAAATCCAAACTCAGAAATTAGTTAAACAGTTTCAAAATTTTAAAAACTTCCTGCATTTTGTAATTTTTGAATTTTGTAATTAATAAATTTCTATAGATCTGTAATTGATCTGTATTTTCAAATTCCCGTTTCTAGTTCTTGAAAATATCCTAATTTAACAAAAATAAATTGTTATTCGGAAAATTTACGAATTTTCTAGTAACATTCCGAAATTCATAGAACGTTTTTTAGCTTTTCGGAGTGTTAGAAACTTTTTGAATATTTCTAAGTTATCGAGGTATATCAATTCTATGTGAACATCTATGCGAATACTTAGAATTTAATTTACAAAACTCTCGAAAGTCTCCGAATTCTATTAACTTCTTTAATTCATAAGTCAGGAGCCAACCCACTTTCTAACTTTATTTTTTTTTCAAATTCTGATCTTCCAATCGTCTGTGGTGTGTTAGGAGCCTGCACACCATGTGGGAAGTTCTATCTTGTTTACCTAATTTTGTTATATATACGTAATATGTGTATTAGATTTCGGTAATAAAAAAATGTTTTATAAACGATAACACTGAATGTAATCCTTTGCTGAAATGTTCGATCAAAGGAATAACAAGTGAGAAAATTAACACTTTAGCTACTTGTACAGCAAACATTTTTCTACGAAACTCTCAAAACGTGGTTCATAATTTTCATATTGTTGCTGATTCGTTTTCAATTGAAGGGCAAGAAATCTTAGGCAAAGATGTTTTTGAACAATATAAGTGTAAAATTAATTATGATCCGCAAATTTTAAAAATCAAACCATCAAATTCGCCAGTTTTTTGTAAATTTATCGTCGTCCAATGATAATAGAATAGAAATTCCAGATATAGAACTGAAAGAATTGTGAGTAAAATTGTTAATTTTACAGAAGGGTCGGAATTACTAATTTAATCTAAGGAAATCCAGTCTGGACTGTTTATTGGTAATAATACTCACAAGAATTTCTGATTCAAAAGCTCAAATTTGTCTCATGAATGCAAATAATTATCCAATTAAAGTTTCTAATTTTGATTTTGAAGCTGAAAATATTAATAAGTTTGATGTATTACCTAATCCTAAAACCCAAATCGATGTCAATAATCGCCTCAACGTTATCGAAAAGTCAATCAAAGTAGAAAGAATAGAAAGAATAGAACTAAATTTTGAAGAAAAATCTTCTATCTTGAAAATATGTCGTGAATTTAATGATATTTTTTACCTTTCCGGTGATAGTTTATCAATCACCAACGCTGGCGAACATTCAATTCCTTTATTAGCTAATTAAAATGTCAGTAAAAGTGGATGGAATTCTCATCTTCTTGTGGTTCCTAAGAAATCATCAACGGATGGCCATAAGAAATTTACAGTTGTCGTGGATTTCCGTCGTGATAACGAGATCACATTAAGCGAAATGTACCCACTGCCTAATATAGTCGATATATTGGACCAGTTGGGGAAAGCCAATTATTTTTCGACGTTAGATCTTGCTGATGGATATCATCAAGTACCAATGCATCCAGCAGATAAATTTAAAACCGCGTTTAATACAGACGCAGGTCATTTTCTCTTTAACCGCATGCCGTTTGGTTTAAAACGTGTACCATGCACATTTCACCGGCTTATGAACAATGTTCTGTCAGGACTTACTGGGTTAAAATGTTTTGTATATGATGATGTTTTTGTGTACGGATATGATCTAGACGATCATAATAAAAAATTAATTGATGTATTCATTAGATTTCGACAATATAGTCACAAATTAAATCTTACCAAATGCAACTTTTTACGCCGCGAGATAGTATATATCTCGGACATATCATTACCCCAGAACGTATAAAGCCTGACGAGTCAAAAACTAATGCAATCAAATATTTTCCTATTCCTAAAACAGTTAAAGACGTAAGGGCATTTTTTGGATTGTGCGGATATTATAGAAGGTTTATAAATAATTTTTCTAAACTCGCCGAACCTTTAATTGCATTAACTATTGATGAAATATTTCGTTTATTTGGGATGCATTTTGTGACGAGTCTTTTCAAGTTTTAAAAGAACATCTAATTAATCCTCCGATTTTACAGTATCCGGACGTCTCCAAGGAATTTATTATTACGACAGATGCCAGTGACATTTCTTTAGGAGCAGTATTATCACAGGAAAAAGAAGATAATGATTTGCCGATTGGATACGATTATTTACGCTGTTGAAAGATTTCGACCTTACATATACGGCCGATGTTTTATAATCCGAACAGACCATAAACCATTAGTTTGGCTTGGGAAAAGCACAAATCCTACCAGATAAATCACTCTCGATGGAGACTATTGATGGATGATTGTGATGCGAGAATTGAGTACAAATCGGGAAAGTCCAATGCTAACGCCGACGGTCTCAGTCGAGTCGCCATATCGAATTCTGAAGTCAAGGTTATAACGAGGTCTAAAACAAAAATTGAAAATGTTTAAATTAATCAATAAATTCAAGTTAGATAGTAAAATAAAATTATAATTCAAAGTCCTTTTTTTTATTTGTTTGATAATCACATTAAAGTAACCCAATTAGTGCACTATCAACTTCAACAGGTGGTTGAATTTTCTAACATCCCTTAAATTTTCGTAGAAGGCAGAGTAAACTTTTGTGAAAACAATTGTTTGTTTTGCTTGTGCAGATGCTTCATTATTGGGATAATATCTTGGTACCTGAATATCGTTCCTGAGCATCAAAATGCAAAGGAGTGAACGTGTTATGTCATCTGTATGTTTATGAAGGCCATTGAACGGATATGTCAGATTTATTAAAATGAATATATTTGAAATTTCGGCGACAAGGGTAAATTGTCGATTCTTATGAGGGTATGGCAAGTGAACCATCCCTCCTTCATATTAATTTTTCATACAATTCTGGTTCGATCACTAGTTTTTACCATTTTATCTTGAAGAAATCGCAAAAAGATTCACAAGCTCGTCCTCTAGCAACGAACCTATAGGCGACGTAACAAATACTTTAATTTATTAGAAACAAATAGTAGCAGCATTTCATATGATTCACATATGTTTATTCAATCCGTGGGCTATTCCTGAATAAATAAGTTCGTTTAGTTTAACTGGGATCAGGAGATCTTCAAACACATAACTCAGCCAGTGGTTTAATTTTTTTTATAATTTTATGGTTATAACAGGTTAAAACATTAATTCACTCCTGGAAAAAATTCGATATTATTTTACAGAAAAAAATCAAGTTGGTCAAATCAAGCGTAAGTCAGAGCTAAGAAATACTTAGAAGGGAAAAAAGAAGCGTATATAAGTAACATTACGTCATCGATAGATGAAAGCCTATCACAGAAATTTTATCACAGTTCAGATCATTTCAGATCGATAATTAGACCGGTGTCTTGCACAAGGCCAGCAGTACATTACACAGATCAGATCGTGAAATCAAAACCCAGTGTAAGTTTGAAGAACAGGAACGAGCTAGCAGGGTAAATACAAATTTTAATTTTATTTGGACCATTTTTAACGAATTTCACGTTTTTATCGGATTTTGCAAAAATGGGTTTTCTTGCAAATCTTGATTTTTAGTCTAATTAGAGATACATGTATAATATTTCTCGGTTTGGCCATATTACTACGCGTATATGCTAAATGCTCGTTAGATTGTACTTTGGAGACTTATTTGTAGGTGCGCGTGTTTCTGTTTAATTTAATTTTTGAATCTATATTTTGTATACGCCCAAGCACACATCAGCTTTTCGTGCACGATTTTTCAAATTTGCAATATTATATGAATAGAAATTAAGAGGGTTTTCAGCCATTTTAGATTAAAATAAAATGTTTCGATTTTTTTTCTGCCTACACATTAGAAAACGTTGACATATAAAAAAATTAGGGCGTTCTTTTTATTTCATAGTAACCGATGATACTTTTACTATTATTTTAAATCTACATTTAAGTCAACTTATTTGCTTTCTTTGGCTATTATGCAAAAAAAAAATAAACCCCTAACTTTTATCTTCATTCTTTTTATTTAAATATATCTTATGTAACCTAATGCTTATTTGGAATTAACATTTTTGAAAATCTTAAATTGTTTTAAATTAAAGTTAACCCAAATGTTGATTGTTTATATTATATATTTTTATACCATATATAGAATTGAATTAAAATTATTCAAGTATTTTAGGGAACATATACGTACGGGTACGGGTCGTCGGGTCACATAACTTTTGGACTACCATTCGTAACAAGTGGATAAAGTTCTCATATAAAACTGAATTGGTACCATTGATGCGTAATGTTCACACTATGTATATGTATATACATCGAGAAATTTATCGAGAATATATTAACAGAAACATTGTTTTTCAATTTTATGTGCACAATTTCTTAGCAAAAATATTCATTTAAAAGTTTTTATTTTTAGGGAAGGAGAAAATTTTTGATCTGGCAAAAAAAAGTTAAAATTAAATTAAATCTCTTGCATATTGAAACTTGGAATGTTATTGAAAATTCTTTTATAGATTTTTTTTATATAAAATTAATTTTAAAATGGTTTTAGAGAGTTACAAAATGTACAAAATATAATAAGTATGACCGACTTCAAAACCAAGACCAACATTCCGCACGCACAAAAAAAAAAAAAATATCTCACTCACGTTGTGATGGTTAAACACCGAAAAATATCTTCAACTTATCATTAAAAGAAATCTTATCAAAATTTAATATAATTACAATTGTTTTATAATTTACCCATTTTACGTTAAATAAAAAAAAATTTGGAGAAGAACGCAATCCGATTTTCTCGTATAATAATAATTTTTGAAGTAAGATCCTATTAACAAGATAAGATAAAAAATAAAAATTAAATAAGAAATTTTTTGGTTTTTCTTTTTTATAAATTTATTTTTGATTGAGAATATTTTCATTTTTGCTTTTTTTGTTTTTGGTGAGATTATGATTTTTGATAAGAAAACGAAAATTATTATTATTATTATGGAAGATTTTCATTTAAAGATAATTATATTTAAGTATTGTTGTATTATTATAAAATTTTGTTCTGATTTAGATGCGTTAGTTATTGTTATTGAATTGGATTTTTTTTTTGTATTTTTTATCGGCTATCGCAGATGAGTGCGTGCAAGGGGATGAGAGGGATAATGCAGACCGCATTGAATGATACTTTTGTTCCATCAAGTATTATTTACTATTAGAAGTCATATATTTTTCCCAACCGACTCTGTTAACAAATCTTCTATATTAACATTGAGGGGATGCAGCATAATGCTGCATAGTATGGCAGTATAGTACAAAATAGGATCTTACCATCGATCATCGGCGCTATTCAAATTGTAGTTTAAGAATTAATTTTCGATTTTTAACTTTATAACTCTGATTACTTTATAAGTCATAGAAGATTAACTCAAATTTTAATAATTTTTAATAAAAATTTGGTATTCCGGTTTAACCACATTAAAGTGCAGATATCAACACCTTCTGCAGATGTCCCAGACCTGTCGGCTTCATCGCGCTTATAAACCTTGAGCGTAATCGCTCCACATCCGTAGCTGATCAAGCTTCCTTTGCAGAGCACCCAAGGAGTCTTTGTTGAAGATTTAAATGGCCGATCTGTGATCCAGGATCTCCTTCGAGTTACTTGATTCCGCAGAGACCCAGGCTCGTGCCTTAGAACTGCAGGGAATTTTTTCCCTCGCAACTACTTCTATTTTGGCCCCAGGCCAGACCTCATCCAGGGTGAATTATAGTAACTAGAAACATATTTTTCAATAACAAATTTTAGTCGTCCGTTCCTGGCATCCTCTTAGTAAAACACACGAAGAATAGATTAATGCTGATACAAGATAATTTTTCGTGTAGTTTACTGTGAGTATGTGAATACTTGGAAAGGTCGGGTAAAACTTGGTCTCGAGAAATTTAGATATTTTTGTATTTCTTCTACTCAGGCGATGTTACAGTTAGAGTAGAGTAGTTTTTGATTAGTATACATACTATATGCATTTTTAAGCCGAATGGTAAAATTCATCATATATTTGAATTGTCATGAAAAATTCAGAACAATTGATATATGTATTTCAGTTCTGTCGCAGTTTTAGTAATTGTTGATACTGATCATCGAGCGATATAAGCTCAGCTGTGCAGTTAAAATTGTTATTGAATGAATTTTCAGATACTTTTACTTGGTTCAGTGTCATTCTTTGAACATCATTTCCACAACATTAGCATAGTCAATATTAAACAGATCGATGGGTGAAGCCAGCTGATAAGATCTCATCACCATAGATATTTAATCACGTTACATAGGCCGTCGATTAAGAATGAGATGTCCACGGCGTACCTAACAAGATTAATAGTTTTATTCGCCGTTTTAGGACCAAATCGCACCAACTGCACATAAATTCTTCTGAAGCTGCAAATATGGTGCAACTGCGATTTGTCTTTAATAACAATTCTCATCTTCGCGACTTTTTCCAGCTATCCTACCCACATTTTCCTTATTATTTGGCTTTTACCCCTTAGAGTCGTTTTATTCCTAGTTCTATTATGTTGCGGTTCACCATGACTAAAATTTTGTTCAACCATTATTGGCGGAATATACTGAGGTCTTTCGCATTTCCTTGGTTCACTTCGGTTTGCAGTTTCTGAGAAAAGACAATATTTTTATCTTCTAGGTTGGCGTTTTTCGGACCAATTGGCGTCTTCTGAGTCTGTTCTTGGAGATTTGAGAATAAACCACCACCGCAATTTCTTGGACCCAATTAATTCCAAGTTATCATTTCTATTGCGGTGTAATCTTCGTCCAAATCTGCCAGTTCGAGGAAGAGGAGGAGGAGAACTCTTCTCATTAGCTGAAACTTCAAATGTTAGTTTAAATAATAAAAGTACAATTGTACAGCAGTTTTTTTAAATATATTTAATTGTTAATTTAAAAAGCTCTTAAAATAGTTTAAAACACTGAAAGCTCGCAGATTATTTATTTTTAAATAAGACCTATTGCCGTGGGCGAATCTCAAAATAATTTAGAATTCGTTATTCAGTAACCAATTTTTCAATGTCGATATAGCTTTCATTAAATAATAAAACTCTCATATATATATATATATATATATATATATATATATATATATATATATATATATATATATATATATAAGCTTTCTTTAAATTTGCGTGGGTTTTCACTGTTACAGACAGATTAGAAATTTAATTAGAAGATGCTCAGCCTTCATAATATCGATCTGATACATTTATTTTAAATAAATTACGGTTCTTAATAAAGCTCACACCATTTTTTAAGTATAAGTAAGAAAGCTTTATGCCTAATCTTACTTTTTTAAAAGCTCTCCAAAGGCAAGTCATTTAACTTGTAAACTTTTCTAATTAAAGAACTTCTTATTTTACTAAGGTTAAGCTGATTTATAAAAAGCTCTTATTATAAAAAATGGATTAGTTTATTTAATTCTATAGACAATTTAATTAATTGTTGAAATTTTTGTTAAAAGCTATCTGTTAAGTAATAGTTTGATCGTGCAATTTTTAAAACCTTTATAAAAACGAGTATTTCTAGTTGGTTTCGTCAGTCTGTTAGTTTCTTAACGGAAATTTTATGACGGTTATTCTAATCCATTGGAGGGATAAATCGAGGTTCATTATGTATTGGAATTTTTTTTTATTTTTGTAATTTTAAAAGAAACTTTTGTTTTTTAATTGTTCCCATTAAAATTGAGGTTTTCTATTGGCGTTTAGCATTAACTGTGGTTTTCTTATTTTGATTGATTTTATGAAAGCTCCAATTGCTGTGCCAAATTCATAAATTTTAATTATTCTTCCGATCAATTAAATTTAATATCTGCAAAAGACTAAATCAAATCTTTCTTTTTCTTTTAAAAATAACGTTATTTTTAAAAGCTTTCACTGTTTAAAAAAGCTCTGGTTTTATAGTAAGAGCTCTCAAAAGTTTAGTCGTGTATAGTATGGTATTATTCAGTAAATAATTCGTGAATGCTATTCTATTTTTTTAGAGAAAAAAATCGAGCTTTCAAAACAAAATATTGACTTACAGAGCAATCCCACTGAAAATAATTTTACTTTTAACTTCGGTTAGTTTAGTAAGTATGAAAAAGAGTTTGTGGAAACGTTTAACAAAAAAAAAGAAAAATATACCAATTTTTTAACTTGGATGCCATTTTCCTTAATCATTGGGGATGTGTTGTTAATTTTACTTGGGTCCATTTATGAGAAGTTCCCAGCATCCAAACTCCTGTCACCTCGTCTGAATAGTAACCGCCGTATTGGATCATATGGACCCGGTTGGTTTTGTCGATGATTGTATTTTGAGCAGTCGCGTATCCATCGATGTAGCTTCATTCATAGTTTTGTACAGCTTTTCAAGTTGAGCAACATTATATTAAGTGAATTTAGGTGTTGTATGCTCTCTGGTGGAGAGGATTTTCTTCCTTTGCATCTGTCCAGTAAAACTTAAAATTATAGAAACGGCTATAGTAGACTTTGGAAACAAGAATAGTGGTATATCGCGTATACTGCAGTTACCAAGTTGATGTCGAATAGGTGAAAACTTGCCGACTTGAAGCTTGTTTGTTTCAAAGTGGGGGTCGATGCTGATTCAAATGGAAAAATCATGCCCACGGCAATTGGCCTAACAATGGTAATGCACACATCGACCTTTCAATAAGACGAAGTTTTCCAGCACAATCAAATTTCAGAATCAAATAAGTCTAAGCCACAAAAATCAACCTACCAAATAACATCTTAAACACCAATATCGCTTCCACCGACCATTTCAAACTATTCTAAAGACTCCTACTAAAACGATTGAAGCCAATACGTGAGTAATGAACTTATTCCAACACACCAATTTAGATCTCGGTAAAGCCACTCAACAATTCATCAAGTTCATATAGAATCACAGATTTAAAAGAAAAAGCACTTGCAGAAAAGAATATTTGCTTGGAAGCTTTCCTAGATGGCGTTTGATAAAATCTGGCACGAGGGAGTACTATTCAAACTCTAAAACGTATTACCGCCAGAATTTTGTCATCTCTTAGAATCATATATTACAGAAAGGCAATATCGTGTTAAACAAGGAGCATACTCAGAAATTAAAGGTATATCAAAGCAGGAGTACCGCGCACGGAAGTGTCTTGGGACTGATCCTTTACATATTGTAAACAAGCTAAATTACAATACAACAATTGGTAATTTTAACACTGCTATCATTTTATCAATTTTTGCGTCTATTTAAGATGGCTAAGGTTATTGTTTTCTCGAACTTTTTTCAGTAAAACTTAAAATTATAGAAACGGCTATAGTAGACTTTGGAAACAAGAATAGTGGTATATCGCGTATACTGCAGTTACCAAGTTGATGTCGAATAGGTGAAAACTTGCCGACTTGAAGCTTGTTTGTTTTAAAGTGGGGGTCGATGCTGATTCAAATGGAAAAATCATGCCCACGGCAATTGGCCTAACGATGTGTGCATAAGACCTTTCAATAAGACGAAGTTTTGGCAGAGCTAATTACACCGTACTCGGTCAGTAATATGGGCTCACATAAGGACTCGAGATGTTCCGAGTGGTTACGGCGAAATAAACAGTACCGCGATCGTATACTGATTATATACAATCCTCGATTAACTACCACAATGCCTCTTCGGTTGTCGTCGTGCTTGGCAATGATTATGATATAACTATGATCTGTGAGACCCGGCTTACAATTAATATGAATGCTAATGAATATTTTCCATTCGACTATATCGTTCACAGAAGAGACAGATACGATTTTAACACAAATTTTAAATGCAATGGTGTACTGATTGCTGTAAAAGTTTATGTTCCTATTGAGATGGTGGCTGTTTTTCCTAGCCTCGACGTCATAACTATTCGTGTTAAAGTGGGCAATTCATCGATCATTGTCGTTGCTGTATACGCTCTTTATTGATTCGATTTGGATTAATACAACATGATCATCAACATCACTGACCCAGTTGTACTGCATTTGGTGCATCCCAACGATCAACTTATCATTGTTAGTGACTTTAATCTACTCGACATAGATTGGCTTTATGTCTATGGCATTTTAACACCGTTTGCCACTCACGAATGCATTATCAACTAACTTGTTAGCACTCGTAACAGTCGTAAATTAATAATTTTCAAAACAATATAAACAATTTGGATATGATGGAGTTTAGAACCATCATTTTTCGAATGCCACGCTTTAGAAACCAGAAATCATTAATTAAAGTAATGTTACTTATGTTTTGTAAAAAACTGGCTGAAGTTCGGGAAAAATTTACTTTTATTGCTACAAATAGATGGAACCTAGATGAAACGGGGGTAACTACGGTCCAAATAAGTACGACTGCCATCAACTGAAAAAAAGCACTTTCGTGAAGGTTTCTTTGTGCTGTCTGTCAATGCTGCCGGAAACTTTAACCCTCATTTAGGAATTCAAACTATTAATCTGTAGCTTCAACCTTTAGCCAGGTCATTGTATGGTCCATTCAAAAAATCCTTGTCAGTTGCCCAATAATCCAGACAAGTGTAAGCTAATATACGATATTCCCAGTATAGCTCTAGCTTTACCACAAGCCTTTAAACCTGAGTCGATTATCAAAGGGTTCAGAGTATCTGGGATTGAACCATTTAATGTTTATATTTTTTTAAAGAAGCAAATTTGTTTCTTCCATCAAGTGTAACAGACCGACTTTATAATTAAGAGACACCAACTCAAGCATTAAAAGAAATTTCATCAAATTGAGTAAACTGTATATGGAGAACCTGATCCCGCAACCTGCCAATGAAATGCAAAAGATACAAAATAATACAAAGGAAATATGTAAAGACAAGCCAATTAAGACAGCAAGAGAAAATAAAAAATTAGGTTGTATATCAGAGACTAGCACCACACACGTTGAAGTTACTAAAAATAACAAACAACAATATAACAATGATGATCGTTTTGCTGAAGTGTTTCAAACAGTTTTGAACAAAAAAAATACTATTTTTGGTCAATTATCAGACTCAAAAAACTTGAAATAGCATCGCAGAGTAGTTCTTGACAAAAAGAAATAAAAGTGAATAACGAAATAAGAATATTATCATAGAATCTCAGATTATATATTTCAACATCCACAGGAATTGTAAATACTCTTGGATATTCAAAAAATAGACGTTTGCGGTTTTAATATCCGAGACATACTTTACAAAACAATCGTATATACTGGCTATCAAATATTTCACATAATACACCCAGACAACAGAACCAGAGAAGGAAATGCTATAATATAGTTAAGAAATATATAATACCATGAGAAGCAAAAATATGAAACAAAGAAATACAGGCAACCACAATTAGCATCAAAACAAAAAATTGATTAACTGCGGAATTGTAGTACTGTCCGTCGCGATACAACCTAAAGAAAGATGATTTCGTAAACATCTTTTAAAGTTCAGGAAAAAGATTCATAACCGGCATACAACAATCGGCATGGAATAATACACGTGAGATCAAATGGAGAGCAACAGGTGCCAAATACCCGTAAGAAATTAGGGATCTTGTTGCAGACAATTTACTGAATATCTATTAGGTACCATCCAGCACAATCAAATTTCAGAATCAAATAAGTCTAAGCCACAAAAATCAACCTACCAAATAACATCTTAAAAACCAATATCGCTTCCACCGACAATTTCAAACTATTCGAAAGACTCCTACTAAAACGATTGAAGCCAATACGTGAGTAATGAACTTATTCCCACACACCAATTTAGATTTCGGTAAAGCCACTCAACAATTCATTAAGTTCATATAGAATCACAGATTTAAAAGAAAAAGCACTTGCAGAAAAGAATATTTGCTTGGAAGCTTTCCTGGATGGCGTTTGATAAAATCTGGCACGAGGTAGTACTATTCAAACTCTAAAACGTATTACCGCCAGAATTTTGTCATCTCTTAGAATCATATATATTACAGTAAGGCAATATCGTGTTAAACAAGGAGCATACTCAGAAATTAAAGATATATCAAGGCAGGAGTACCGCGCACGGAAGTGTTTTGGGACTCATCCTTTACATATTGTAAACAAGCTAAATTACAATACAACAATTGGTAATTTTAACACTGCTATCATTTTATCAATTTTTGCGTCTATTTAAGATGGCTAAGGTTATTGTTTGGTTACTCGAACTTTTTTTGGTTTCGAAATTCGAGAATCTCGAATTTTCCAACAATTTTATTTCTCGGATTTTCGACAATTCCAAAAAATTTTCTAGGGATTCTCGAGGATATTGGAATATTAATTTTACCCACGAGAAAAGAAAAATATTTTAACAGTAAATTAATTCTAATAATAATTTCTTTATTAAAAAACTATTTATTGTTTTTTTATTGCTATAGTTATTTTTATTTATTGTTATTTAAAAAGTAATATTTTAAGATTACTAAACTATCTACTGATTTGTCATTTAATAATATATAAAAGTGCTTCTTCGCTTACTTCAAAAATTTCCGGGAATTGAAAAATTCCTTTCGATTTGCATTGATGTGGGTTTAATTAACAATAAAGTATTCTTTAAGTCTTCGAGATTACTGGTTATTTTACCAGTTACTTCATAAACCATCATTTCTGTAGACAAAGTGCGGAAGTAATTGTCGCTCCTCCAAATGTTGTTCTAAAGAAATACGTTGACGAACTACCATGGAAATCATGGTCAAAAGATGAAATGTTTTTGGCTCAACATTTTTCTAAACTTGGGATAATCTCCGGTACAATGTTGTATCAGTTTCGATAATTTCTTCTTTTGAGTACAATGAAAAAAACTCATCTTCCTCAGCCTTATAAAGGTAATTATAGGATTCTGAAGAAACTTTAGTAGTGCGAAATCATCAAATTGTCCCTTCTTTTAAAAATCTATTGACGCATCTAGACGGCTTAATGCCTCGCTATATATTTTTTAACTAGCGTTAGACTGTTAAATATATTAGAGGCCATAACATCATCAGTTTTGGGATCCCATAGACGCCCAAGATTGAGATCACTTAACGTTTTTAAAATAGCTTGTTTAAGTTTTAAAAAACGTTCAGTCATCATTATCTGAATCCTCATTCTCAACCTCATCGCTTAACTCGTTACACGAAGAAACTTTTTTTTCGTAGAAAACTTTCATAACCTAGCATATTTCAATATTAAACTGGCTCCATCACTTGTGTCGTAATTCATATCAAACGATCGAATTTTACTGGTAACCATTTCTATGGCCTTATCAGCAGGGTATATGAACCTTCTATTCTCTTCAAACCTAAATTTTCTGTTGATCCATCGGAAAAATATAAATGCACATTTAAATAACGACGATTACGGAAACTCGTCCATTCATCAATAGATATACTAAATTTTGTATCTGCCGCTTTTGATTGATCTTATAGAAATAATTTGATTTTTGACATTATGGTGAAATTTAAATATTAAATTATTGTTGACTTGTTATTGTAAACTATTTCGGATAAATGAACTTTTACTAATTGAATATTTTTAGAAGATTTTTTGAATTTTCTCTTCAAGTTATGGACACTTGTTAAATGCCGATGTAAACCCGTCGTTGATAGGCCTTCACGCGAACGCTTTGCGCAAATTGGTGCGCATAGCTCTATCTATATCAAACTGTTTCCAAACATTTTGGCTATCATATTCAGACATATCAGTACAATTTGGGGACTAAAAAATCTGTTTTTTTACCAACAAACTGAGAATTTCATTAATTAAACCTAACATTTATCAACAAACACTATTTGATCTGTAAAAATAAAATATTTATGTTGATTAAAAAACTACAATTAACATTTATGTTATGATTTTATCGAACAGATTTTGTGTAAAATTTATTGACAAATAACATTTGATTCATGAGTGAAAATTGTTAGGCTATAGTTTAACAAAAGAGAATTTTGCAATAAACACATTTTAATGTTTTAAGTGACATCTCATCTTGAGCATTAGAAATAAAATTTTTGTAGATATTTATTTTAATTCTTAATAAAAAAATATTCACAATAGGTGCCGCATGCCGCTTAAAACAAATTTTATTTCTCGTGAAATGGGAATCTCAAAAATTTTAAATTTATTTTTCTCGAGATTTCAAAAGTAAAAAATTTGAAAATTTCCTCGAGATTCTCGAGATGAGATTTCTCGGGGAGAAATACTAAGAACGGACACCCTTACCTAACCTAGCCTACACTGCTATCATGGCGATAGGGAACACCAATGAGGAAACTAAACCAACTATACCTGGGGTATTAAGTAATGTCCCATTATACGATATGCTAATTCAGTTAAATTTCTAGGAATGAGCGAATAGATATAAAACTATAATGGCAGATGCATATCAAGAAAAAATGAGGATTTTATAAATTCCCTTTATTATGTATGTAAAAGCGACCTCAACAAAGGCCAACAAATCTGCACATAAACATAGAGGGGCTTCATAGCCACCCAAGCGTTGAGGCTAACCAATTGTTCGCCCACCGGGAAGAAGCTTCAGAAGGATGAAAACATTTGAATTAGCTCATAGTCAGTGAAGTGCAAAAACAACAATACTTGTATCAAGTTAGCAAAGAGTAGTCATTTAAGCCAAACCGGATTTTTCTTAGTCTAAAAAGGTCAGGTAGATTGTAAATATTGTCCAAAAAGAAAACAAATCGCATTATATTCTGAACAACCAAATTATGATAATCCAACAAAACATACAAATATGAATCTAAAAATTGCACAAGTCAACAATTTATTCTTGACAATTTTGTACATCAAATACCATAGCAGCATCGCATAAAAACTTAATGCAACGAAAACCACACAAAAATCATAATCCTGTGTTAATAAAACCGTAAATAAAAACTCATCGTACACGAGATTTAATTTTTTTTGTACATATATCGTATATCTGTATAATGTACCGTATATGTAGTACAAATCCATTTCGTAGACAGACACTAGAAAATACATATATAATAAATATTAAAGTGCATCGTCACACATATCATCATCACAAATATAATAACGTTGTGAAAAAACCCAAATCATCATTGAAACTTCCAATTATCTCGCAATAGTTAGCACACATAAAACGTCCACATATAGGACAAAAAAACAACTGTTAAGTGTTACAATATTCTTCCACTATGTACAATTATAGATTACATTCAGTAAATTTGCTGCTGCTCGTTTTTTTTTTTTTGTTTGTTGCTGGTTATGTTCATTTTACCAGTTTTCATGTCGGTCAACAAATTTTATAAAAATTTTCTCGTTATTTCATCAAATAATTTTTTTTTTACTTTACGGATCATTTATCATTCTAGTGGCTTATAGCGATAATATTAATGAAAAAAAAATTCACAATTTTTTCCCTTATATACGAGTATATACACATTGTCTTGTTGTTTTTTCGTTGCGCGCCAACAATGAGAATGGTTGGTCCATTAAAGATAACAACAACAAAACAAGAACAGAGAGTGATGGTTACGATATAAATTTTTTATGTATGTAAATCTATGTATGTATATTTATTTAGAATGAAATTAAAATAGCAACAACCACTATTAAAACTGAGGAATTAATTGATGACTTTTATGTTTTTCCAAGAAAATGATTTGTTAAATGGAAATATGTTGCGAAGATAGCATACAAAATTAGAGTATGATGAAATTGCTGATTTGTTTTTTTGATTTGCGGTTGTAAATAGACATAGCATACTGAGCATATTTCTCTTTGACACCTTGTCTGAAATCCCGCGGGATCTGTCAAATACTAATGCATGAAAATCCTAACCTCAAAAAAATCACCCTATATAATGGTGGTGCCAAAATTAAAAACATTTTTAAATATTACAACTGATTACATATATCATCTAGTAATTTGTATAGCTTTCTAATGTTCATTTTGCAGAGATATAACCCATTAGTTAGTCTCTAAAAAACTGTCAAAAACTTTATTATTGTGTTTATCTATTTTATTTTATTTTTTTGGCATTTAGCTTCCATGCTTTTAATTTCTTTTTTTCCTATTTTTTCTCGGCGGATACCGTTTCTGTTTTTTTTCTTTCCTTTTCTGTTCTTTTCTGTGTACTTCATTTATTTTTTCTGGTTTTTGTATAACTGCATGTGTTTTGCTTGTTTGGGCTTTAAGGACCTTTCGTTTTCGGTTCTTTAGCATTCACTTTTATCTTTCAGGTCTAACGTCATCTTAGGAACTATGGGGACTGTCGATGAGTCCGAGTTGGAGTTCGATGACCTCAGTACCATAAGTTCTGACGGTTTCAACTCAGTTATCAACTCGGGTTCGGAGAATGCTCTACTATTTTCGGGTGATGAGGGCTCTACACTGTAGTCAAGCCATCGTGGCAAATAACTAAGCGACTTGGCAAATGTCGGCGCCAGGAATTACAAAACTGTGTGGACTGGCTCTCCAATAGCGCATCGGGAACACCCAAAAGGCCAAGCTCAGCATCGGGCACTTCGTCAGAAATGGCATTTAAGAAAGCGTGCACTTACTCTGAAACAGTAGCCAATGCTACTGTAAAAAAGAAATGAACCTGACCAGCGCTTTTAATAAGGAACAATTGCCACTTTTCCGGAAAGAGCTTGTTCGTCGTATTTTCGATGGGGCAAAATCTTCTGGCTTTGTGCCGCAATTGCTGGGTTGTTACCTGGCTGATTCATCAGTCATCATCTGCAAAGCAAGCATTGATGAGACGTACGTTTGGTTCTGTAGAGAGATCAACTTTCGGTTGGTGAGCTTTCGAAACCACTTATACTGCACTCATGGATTCCGAGGCCACCTGAGAATCAGAATGTAGTTATTACAAACATCGGTATTATGAATCAAAGTGTTTCGACTACAGAATGGAAGGTTATCCGATGCAAGCGAGAGATCTGGTGCGTCGCTTCAATATGTCCTTGAGAGGATCCGTTTCAGGGTTATCTGAGGGCCGAAGAATTTTATTTTATTGTTATCTTTTTGTTTATAGCTGGTCTTCATGATGACGTCCATGCTTGAATTAAAACAGATCAACCCGAAACATAGCAAGTCAGCTTCCTATGAGTTGAGGGAACTATTTTCTATATCGCACACAGATGTTTGTCTAATGCAGGAACCGTATCTTATTGGCAGGATCTTTCATAACTCCACTGTCCTTAAAACTAGAGCGTGCATGTATATTTCTAATGCTTATGATGCCGCTCTAATTAATGAATGTAGCACTGCTAATCTTACGGCAGTGCTGATCACTCTCGTGTATGCTGACTCACATGTCAAACTTGTCATTGCATTAGCCTATCTACCCTATGATTCCACCTCACCCCCTCCTTCAGAGGAAATGGGGAATCTTATAATGTGTTGTAGGGTTAATAAACTACCTCTGGTGATTGGTTGTGATGCTAACGCTCATCATACCATTTAGGGCAGTTCTAATACTAATAATAGAGGATCCTCACTGTTCAATTACATTTACTCTTTTGAGTTAGATGTTCTCATAATGTTGGTTGTGAGCCAACGTTTGTCAACTCGGTTCGCAAAGAAGTTGATATTAGTTTGTGTTCTATATGTCCATCGTTGACCTCATTCTAAATTGGTGAGTGACTGATGATATTCTCACCTCTGATCATAGGTGCATTTCGTTTAATATTAATTTTAAAAGAACACCGGTTAAACCATATCGCAATATGAAATTTACGAATTGGGATACTTTCTCCTTTGAGCTCGTTTCACTACTAAATTAGCCCAACCAGATTAGGTCTATCGCAGATTTTGATTTGCAGGTAACTGTACTAACGAAAGAAATCTCGACTGCTTTTAAAAAGTCATGCCCTCTTATTAGCAACCAGAAGAAGCGTAACAAACCATTCTGGTGTCCTGAACTTAAATAGTTAAGGAAGAGTGTGCGTAAAATTAAAAATAAATCCAAAAAATCGAATCTCATTTCGGATTGGAATCGATTTCTATTAGCTCAAAAGACTAATTGGCATTCCTTCCGGTAAACTAACCTCGTGCAGGCGGGAAGTCGGTGAGCTTCTATTGTCTGTCCACTTTCCCGGGTGTGACATTGTTGATTCGGATGTGGTTACCTCCGAGCCACCTGCCATTTCTGTCGGTACTCCGGATTGGAACTTAGCCCGTAGACTGATCACTATTGATGTTTTACACTGGAGTGTTTTCTCGTTTGCACCTTTGAAATCGAGTGGTCCAGACTTTTCCCTGCTGAATTACCGAATAGTTTTCTACACATCAGTACTTACCTGCTCAATCTGTTCCAAGCCTGCGTTGGTTTTAGCACTGTACCGCGCACCTAGAGTAGAAGTAGAGTAGTATTCATACCTAAAGCTGGCAAGTCGGATTATACTGACCCAAAGGCTTTTAGGCCCATTAGTCCGACTTCTACTTTTCTTAAAGTTTTAGAGAGGATCATCGACAGATTTATTAGAGATAATTATTTAACTATCTCCCCTCTCAGTAACATGCAACATGCTTACAGAGCTGACAAGTCCTGCGAAACTGCTCTACATGAACTCGTCACTAGGATCGAAAGATCACTTAACTACAAAGAGTTTCTAGTAGGTACCTTCCCGGACATTGTGGAAGCTTTTGATAGAGCTTCGTTTTCCACAATCACAAGTGCGTGTACCAATTTTAATATTGATCAAACCAATGATGGAGCTGGATGGCTCAACAGAGTCCGTCAAATTAAGCAAGGGCTGCCCACAAGGAGGTGTTCTCTCACCCTTGGTGTGGCTCATATAATTATCGATGAACTTTTTGATAAATTGCAGTGATCTGGGTTTTCTTTGCAAAGCTACGCGGATGATCTTATTTTGACAGTTTCTGGTAAATACCTGAGCACGTTAAACATCTAGGTGTCATCCTAGATGGTAAACGCTCGATTATAAGCTGCAAAAGGCCATTGTAATTTTTTGTGAATGCAGAAGAGCTTTTGGCAATTCTTGGGGTCTGACCCCCAAAATGATGTGTTTCATCTATAAATCACTGGTTTTAACCTTAATGTGGTATGCTTGAGTTGTTTGGTGGCCGGTTATGAAACTGACGTCTTCGGTAGCAAGGCTGGATGGATGGCAGAGGACAGCCTGTAGGGCTATAACCGGGGCTATGCCGTCTGCTCCTCATCTTGCTATGGAGTCCATTCTACATTTGCTCGAATTGCAGTCCCACATTCTTGGTATAGCGTGTTCTGCTGCGTATCGACTAAAGTAAATTGGGGGTGGAATGTCTTCGGGACTTGTACGGGGCCATAGACAGATTCTTAATATGTATAAGTCACATATTCCGGAGCTGGAAATAGTGAATAACAGGCTATTGCCTGAATTTAACTTCACCAATTCATTCTCCGTCGAATTCCCTTCGAGAGAATGGTGGCTATCTCAGGATTTCTATAGACAGCTGTCTGAGTGGATAGTTTTATTTTCCGAATGGATTTTGTTCGGAAGTCAGTGCATGGTTTAGATTTTACTGTCCTAAGTATGAGCTAAGATTATTGGGTAGTCTAGGCAAACACTGCATGGGTTTTCAAGCTTAAATAATTGCTCCCATTGTGCGATTGAGACGTTTAAGTTCAGCGATTTTTGGAGGAATATTATTTTCTGCATATATATTAAAGACGTGCTTAATTGGACTATGTCCAAACTAGTAAAAGATTGCAAGCACTACATTAATCTTCTTAGCGCTAATATGAGAGTAAGGATCATGTGGGTGCCTAATATGAGAGTAAGGATCATGAGGTTACTGAAATTTTAGAAAAAGCGGGTTCGAGTATTAAATTTGTTGGCTCCGAACCAGCAATTCCTCTATCCATTAACGGTGGTAAAGATGCTATTAAAAAATTCGCTATAAGAAGTTATAAGAAGTCTTTCTATAGTTGCGGAGTTGGAATATAGTCCACGAAAGTCAGGGCTATAAACGGTCAACATATATCCTATTAGAGCGCACCCCAACACCCAAATTATATTTAAAATCAAAAATTTACGTCCTTATGATGTAATAGAAATAACGCCCTAATTTTTATTTGTAATCAAATTTAAAATAAAATTATAAATTTTTTTTGTAAATTTTGCAAATTTAAATTAAATTTGGCCTAAATGTTAATTACATTTAAATATACACATCATATCGATTAAATATTATGCAAAAATCTACAGGAATTGATTGGGTCAGCTATAGCAGACGTATTACACGTCAAACATTTAGCGAAAGTATACATGTATTACTAGGAAAAATCTAGAACGTCAGGTTTAACCATAAAATAGGACATTTTGTATAAATTAGTTGTAATTCGAAAGGGGCCAAGAGATATTTTGTTAAACAGCCGTGACGGACGGTTGAAACGCCCGTCTTAAATCTACATCGAACGTATAGTCCATCACTATATTTATTGTTTTTTATTAGTGGAGGTAAGTCATTGAAAAGGGCTCTCTTTAGTGACTCTAAAAAATTAATAAATACATTTTTCAAGTGGTAAAAATTTAAGAAGAACGTGTTAAAAAATTATTTGGGTTGAAATAATCCACGTTTCGTTCTGCAATTGAATATTTTGGACTTTAAGTTCACGCTTATACCAGACTTTTTAACAATTGTGAATAGGTATTTTGGAATCACAATCACATTAAGGGTACATACTATATGGTATATATGGTTGTAACAAAACCATTTTTGAAAATATATTTCTAAAATTGATTACTGTCTATGCAATATACATATACATATGAAAGCGTAAATATACAAATTTATTTTATTATTGTTGCCTTTATATCCCTGATAATAATAATAATAAATTTTTCGATTTGAAATAAATTTACACAAAAAAAAATAAATAAAATTCTATTCAAATATAGGCTTAACAAAAATAACAATAATAAACCACAAAAGCCAATAAAACAAAATTTTAATCAATTTTAACAAAAATTTGCAAATATTTTTGGTGTTGTTGTTATTTTGTGAAAATTTTGTTGCCCAAAACCAATCCGAGAATTATTATTGAATTTTAAATATTTAAAAATAAATGCGGATATAATAGACTTGCATTGTATTTATGTACCGTTTAATAAACATGTAGAGATAAATAAAAATAACCAGAAGTTAATTTTTTGGGAATGGTTTTTTCGTATGAGATTATGTAAAAAAAAAATTAAAAATCGAATCGGATTCTCGAGGAAATCTATAAATTGAACTAAATAAATTAAACGTAATTTGTACTTTAAATAGTATACCAACATCGATAATCTAACCGCTATGTATAGCCTAAAGCCAAATAGATTGGAAATATGCGTATATACATTGTTAAAAATGATAATGGCAATCATTTATATCCAAGGAATAAGTAAAAAAAAAAATAATGATTACGAAAAATTACCTTTCTGACATAATCGGATATAATATGGAAACACTAAAATTATCTTATAGCTAAACGTATAATATTGAGAAAAGAAACGAACGAACGATTTTCTATATATAAAATATATAACAATAAGATAAAAAAAAAGCTACCATTATTTTTTATTGAAGTTTGAATCGCAACCAACAAAAAAATAATAATAACAAGAATGTACGTACTGTACATAAAGTTTATAAGATATGATAAAATGAGATTTTGGTATCCGCATAATATCCATCCAACAACACAGATCCATACATACGTACATAAATACAGTGATGAATATTGATGATTTTGTGTTATACGATTTTACATATCATTTAATGGTTTAATACGTACATATACATGAAATTTTATTTTTATTTTCATTAAATTGGGAAAATCATTTAAAATATTTTTTTTTTTGTGCGGTTTCTGGTTAAATGGTTTTTGAATATTTTTATTTGTTATATATTATGATGTATGCCGAACGTAGATAATATGCCAAATGTTTAACCAAAAAATTGTTTTGGCCCCTGTAGTCGGGGGCCACTTACATGTCTTGTAAACCTAAATTGCACAAACTTGTATTTTAAGATACCAATACAGCATCCTTTGTTTGTTGTAAGAGGCGACTAAACGGTTGGATTGCTGGGCTGACGACCTGCATCAGTAAAAAGATTCAACTGTTTAAAATGTCTACAAAAGAATAAGTGGAACCGTCAAAGTTATACCGGACCCCTGCTCAAGTACCCGGACACGAGATTTGGTATCGGCGCGTGGAACGTGCAATCACTTTTAGGAAAAAAGGAGCCTAAACACGTGCAGGAACAAATATCGGCTGGAACTCGCTGCTCATGAAGAAACTCGCTGGCCTAAAAGTATATGTCCCAGGGCTATACATTCAAAGTTGGGTTATACAAATTACAAGCAGGAAGTAATGATATTTAAAACGCATGTGCCTATTTGCATGCTCCTGTAATCTATTAGAGGCATGAAAAATAAATGAAAAAAAATAAATACAACCGCGTATCTCACATAACTCTATTTCGAGCATGCAACTCAATGATTGAGCAAAAACTGATTATTTTAAGCAAATTTTTTATTTCGTCTATGTTAATACTCGAAATAAAGCAAAATAATATTTTTAAAAAATTTACAGATTTCTAACAAATTAAAATTAAATTCAAAGTTTGGTTAGAAAAATTACAAGCAGGAAGTAATGATATTTAAAACGCTTGTCCTATTTGCATGCTCCTGTAATCTATTAGAGGCAGGAACAATAAATAAATACAACCGCGTATCTCACATAACTCTATTTCGAGCATGCAACTCAATGATTGAGCAAAAACTGATGATTTAAGCAAATTTTTTATTTTGTCTATGTTAATACTCGTAATAAAGCAAAATAATATTTTAAAAAAATTTACAGATTTTTTAACAAATTTCAATTAAAATCAAAGTTTGTTTAGAAAAATTACAAGCAGGAAGTAATGATATTTAAAACGCTTGTCCTATTTGCACACCTGTAATCTATTAGAGGCATGAAAAATAAATAAATACAACCGCGTATATCACATAACTCTATTTCGAGCATGCAACTCAATGATTGAGCAAAAACTGATGATTTTAAGCAAATTTTTTAGTTCGTCTATGTTAATACTCGTAATAAAGCAAAACCATATTTTAAAAAAATTTACAGATTTTTTAACAAATTTCAATTAAAATGAAAGTTTGTTTAGAAAAATTACAAGCAGGAAGTAATGATATTTAAAACGCTTGTCCTATTTGCATGCTCCTGTAATCTGTAATCACCCTGTAATCTATTAGAGGCATGAAAAATAAATAAATACAACCGCGTATCTCACATAACTCTATTTCGAGCATGCAACTCAATGATTGAGCAAAAACTGATGAGTTTAAGCAATTTTTTTATTTCGTCTATTAACATACTAATGATTCGTAATAAATTCGTAATAAAGCAAAACATTATTTTAGCAAAATTAAAATAGGAATGAACTGATGAAATCTATTATACTATATATAACAGGACTCCGATTCATTATCTGCATTATCAGCATTCAGGACGGATAGAGCCTTGAAGAACAGCTGACGATAGTGAAACCTATAAACTAGAGAACTTTCCTCCTGGATTACTAGACCCATATCTAAATAATGCTATATATAATTGACAGTTAATGTAAATATAGGACACTTTTGCTCTGGAGCAGTACGTCCCAGTCGCAAATGAAACCCATTGTAGCAAGGATCGGTGATACGATTCAGCCATTAAAGATCGTATAGGGGCTGTATATTAACCGCAATTTGTTGAGCAAACACCCCTTTTTCATTACGTCTGTACCATCATTTCTAATAAATATAACATTTCTACACTTAACAAATATCCTGACAACTCAACAAATATCGATATTAAGTTAAATTTAATAGAAAACTTCCGAAAATAAAATAAAATAAAATTGTTTACATAGCCCATTAAATGTAAGTAAAAAAAAATATTATAAGTTTTGTTTGATTCGTTGTCCATTAAAATTGAATTTCCAAAAAAAAACCATTTTGAAGCTGTTCGAAAATAACGAATTTTGGATTTTACTCAAACATCAATTTTTACTTAGTTTTTTTGGCTTTGAATTTCATTCAAACTACAAAGAAACAACTTCTTTACTAAAAACTGATTTAACAATTTTTCAACAAAAGTATATTTTATAAGTTGAGGAGAAAAATCTATATAAGTTGAATACTTTTTTGTACAAATATATATGTATGTATGTACATAATATGTATATATAGAAGAAGCCAGCAACAAGATAAATGGTCAGTATCTATTGGAAATTTAAGAAGGAAATTTAATCAAAAAATAAAAATTTCTCATTTTTTTTTGGATTACCCAACTACATAAACAAAACTAACAAAATAAAAAATGCAATTTAGGAAAAAAAAATAACTTTTTGAAGTTTAGTTGGTAAATATACATTAGTATATTAACAGCCACAATTTATAATAGCATTTTTTGAGTTTTTTCGTTTATAGATTGCGGACAATGACGTATCCTGTAAATTTTCAAGTATGTACATATGTACGCAAAGAATTCTAACTTAATGCTTTAATTGAGGAATTCAATTGTGATGGGAATATTTTTTTTTCTCGCACTTTTAGAACATCTGGAGCACATTGTGTTCGTTACTTTTGTTTACACTATAATCCAATAAATTTAATAATTTTATACCAGTGTGACAAGACTCCAAAATTAAGATTGAAACTCAAATTCTCTCTTAATCATATCTATTCCGTAACTCGGTTGGGAAAGTATCACTGGAAAAAAATTCCATTGGAATGTAATTTACTATTCTGTATTTCGTTGTACTGGAATTTTCTATTGGTTTAAAAGCACGAAAATGCCATTGATTTCTGTCAAATAGGAACTTACAAAAATATAATATAGTTATTTTTGGTTCGTCCTATTTGACTTGTTTTTTTGTGTATTGAGAGAGTAATTGTATTCATACTTATTGGGTCAGCCGTGAATAGTATGAATCCAAAAAATACCGTTGAATTTCGGTATCAATTCTCCGTACCATACTTTATCAAGAGCTTCAACAGCTAAATCTAGCGATTTTCTAATTTTAGATACTATTTTATGAATCGTAGAACAAGATTCCATGGTACTCTCGAAATCCAAACTGATGGCCTGGAAAAATGTGGTTCTCATGCAATATTGGTTTCATGTTTTGAAGAAGTATTTTATTTGAATAGTTTTGATAGTAAAGCCGATTGGACTATAAGAGATTACTTTCGTTTCGTCTTTGCCAGGTTTTGGAATCATTATGATTTAATAAGATAGCTCAAATATCATCCCCGAAAAATATGATGTCAACATTAACGACTACTATCACGACATTTTTTTTGCTCTCAACCCCGAAAAATTCTACTATCACGATAGTTTTATGATATTCTTCTACTCTCAGCCCCGAAAAATTATACTATCACGATATAGGTACATACCAAAATTATTGTACATATGTTGCTATATTTTACTATCTGGCCCGAAAAATATTTGTTTTCATGATACCTGCCGGATAAGCTGAGTTTACCATGTGATTCAGCAAAGTTTCATGTGTCTTTAGTAATTTGTTTACTTTTCTTTGTGAAGAATTTGTGATATAGACGCTTAAACTAAGAAACTAAGAAACTGGCCGGATAAACTAAGTTAACCATGTAATGTTTTTAGATTTTAGTACAAGCGACTATATCTCAGACCATTCCACATAGAAAAAATTTAATAAAAATTACTGAAGTTATATGAAACATTCTTGATTCACATGGTAAACTTAGCTTATCCGGCCAGCGAATAGTTTCTGAGTTCATGTGACTATAATATCTCGGATCCTCCACATAGAGAAAATCTATTAAAATACTGAAGATACATGAAACCTTCTTGAAGCATATGGTAAACTCAGCTTATAATTGTAAGCTTTCTCTTATTGATGTAAAAGGTTACAAACAGAGGCGGACAAATCAAATGTATAAGGTTTCTTTTTTTTACTTTGCAACACGGAATATCACTACCTTGGGTATTACCGAAATTTTTCTTACACGACATATATTATAAATGGGTGGATTGTGTATTTGTAAATAGTAATTTTAATAATTAATTCAACAACAGAAATTCACAAAAAAATTTATGTATATTAAAATAAAGTTATTAAACAAATAATTACATTTTTAAACTATTTGCTATATTTCAAATATGTAATTATGAATTATGTCGAACATGTTAATTTTTTTGTGCTCAGTATTTTATAGTAACATTTTTAGCCGACCATAAATGTTTCTTTCAATTAAATTTTTTATTATACAAAAAAAAAATTAAATTGATTGAATTTCGGTTTTGAAATGGAAAATATTTGCCTGTTATATAGCTAATCTCTATAGTTAAATTTACCGGGCATTATAATTGCAATTATTATATATTACGTCGAGTTGTAGTGGCCTAGTATCCTACATCTAGCGAATATATGCAGACTTTACTGTGCCTTAGTTTTCGAATTCTCGCATGCAATATCTCATTAACCTTGAAAATGAAGGATCTAAACCAGTTACACCTTTTCATAAAAACTTTCAATCAATTACTAAAATACACATAAAAAGTTCATAAAACTACCGACTATAAAAGTCTATTTGATTCGTCGTACCCCCATTTTAATTATGTTCTAAAACTCACTAATAATTCCAGAATTGTTTTTGACTAAACATTTATTTAATTCTTGGTTTATTTTTATTATTGTTTCAGCTATACGTACCACTTTTCCAAATAATTTTCAAATCTAAATATTTTATGTATATACTCGTATACATAAATAACTTAATTAAAGTCATACATTCAAAACCAAAATACAAAATAATAATTAAGCTGTATAATAATACCACAAAATTAAGGTTGAACATTTTAAAAAATAAATTGTTTTGTTTCATATACGAGTATCAATTAGAATTATACAATGCGAAATATTAATAATTATTGTGATTGCGATTTTAAAATATTCACTTACTTCACAAAAATTATTTTAAAAAATCAATAATTACATATGATACGGTTTATGAGGGAGTTAATTTAAATATAGACCCTATAGGGTCTAGCTCCCATATTCTAAGCCTTTATATCATGAAATAGCTTAGTTTCATTAAATTTTTTATTTTTTATTAAATATTTATTTATACGTACCGCATTTTATGAAAAAGCACACCAAATGTGCGTGTGTGTGCACATCGTTGTTATGAACAAACTTATAACTTTTATAATTTTTGCATAATCTATTCTTATTCAGTACGAACTCTCTCAACAACTAACTTTACTTTATTTCGTTGTCCAATAAAGAAAAACTAAAACAAAATGTTTGCTCAAAAATTAGAATTTCATTGTTTTAAAGAAAGTTGCCATGGTATTAAATTGTTTATTGCTGTATCGAAAAAATGAATTTCCACTGCCTACTTTAAAAGTTATTTAAATAAAAAGACTTACTGGGTATCTCGATTCAAGCGATATTCGTAACTTTAAGAATTTTTCTAAAATAATGTTGCAAAGTGATTTCTTATTATGCGTTTGGTCATCACGATATGTAGTTTATTCTCATTAGTTTTGAATCACCTTGTATAATATTAAAATGTTTAAAGTGTGCAACTTTAAACACCGAAACAATTTTATTAGCTTTTAGAAAACCTCCAGCTCGTGATACATCATTTTTATTCAAAAATGCTGTTGGAATCAGGGATGGGCGAGGTTGATTCCGCCGTGTAATATACGCGGTTGTCGACACGTAAAATGTTACGTATAGATTACTTGGCAAGGTTTTTGGTCAACGTTAACAATTAAGACAATGTTTTGAACAAAATGAAAAATTGAAGTTAAATTGGGAATGCACTTGGGGTGTTGAAATACAAACAAACAATAAATTTAATTAAAGAATATTGATTGTCCTAAACGTTCGCATTGGTGTAAATTTCAAATTGTGTTATTACGTTTAAAATCATGTACGTGAGATTCCGCACAACTTCAAGTGATACTTTGGTAGCAATATTAATCCATTTGGAAAGCATATATTTTCTGCAACCTTATCGCATCTGCCATTCTTCTTCAGCTCCAATTTGTGTTTTTGAAGAAAGATTATAAACCAGTTCAATTAACAATTGCATAGCAATACCCAATAACACTTACAAGCCCATCTGTTTTTGAGTTATCCAAAAATATTCGGTAGTAGTGAGAAGAATTTTTCACTACTACCGAATATTTTTGGATAACTCAAAAACAGATGGGCTTGTAAGTGTTAGCGGGTATTGCTATGCAATTGTTAACTGAACTGATTTATAATCTTTCTTCAAAAACACAAATTTTTTTGTGAACGGATGAATTTTTGAAACACATTTTGGTTTTCCGATATTATTGATCGAGACTCCAAAAGCTGGTTTAAGTCGATCGATAGATATGGATGTGTTTTTTCCATTGATGTCCACCCCAAAATGTTTTCTGAATCGTCGAATTACCTTATGTGGGCCTTCGTAAGGCGATATCAACCTAATGCGAATTTTATCAACCCGGATAAAAACGAACTCACATTTATCCAGCGTAATCGCTCTTCAGAGCATGTGGTGGCGCAGCGGAAACTAGATTCCCCATAGAATTTTGCAGATATTTAATAACCTGACCGGAGTTTGCTGGTTGTTCATCTGGCACTTCCATAAATGATTCGCCGCCTATATGGTAATTTTAGTGGTTGTTCATAAACTAGTTCTGCCGGGCAACATTTAATATTTGCTTTTGGTGTACCTCTTATGTCAAGAAGAACTATTGACATCTGTGAACTTCAACTTATCGTATTGCCTCTCGCTTTTAGAGATGGTTTTAGTTGGCGATGAAAACTTTCCACTCCGTTAGATTGTGGGTGATGATGTTTACAGGGACCCATAATCTTTATATATCAATTTCCACAAAAGTTTTTGCAACAGTTGCAGTGGATCCTTCTGTACATCTAGTGAAACGACCTACAGCAGTTAAATTGTATGCATATAGTGGTCCAAGCGATCCAACGATGCCCCAATGAATGTGTTCAAAACAACCAAAAGGCTGTTTAAATTGTCCTAAATCCGATTTCGTGTGCGTAATTGTTCTAATTCCGTTCTCATGTTAGGCCAAAAGTATAACGATCCGCTTTTAATTTTCTAGTTTTGAGACGAGTGGAACCAGAAAATATTTTCTGAAGTTCCTCGTCAGGCTTCTGTTACTCCGAATTAGATATAAGATCTAGTGTTTCTTCGATAGAGGCAGTTGCATTATCGCTTGTGCGTGGCAGACTGAGAAGCGACAACATTACCCTTGCAATATATTGAATGTCCGTTGAAAACTGCGATATAAAATCCAAATGACGAGCTTGTTGTGAACTTCTTTCTGATTTGGAGCTTATAAAGTTTAGGTTTAATCGTAAGTCCTCAACCTTCTACAAAATATCGAAAATATTTAACCGCTAAATTTATGGCGGCTTCTTCTCTATCAAATGCTGAATATTTCATTTCGTCTGATGATTGTAACATTCTAAGCGAATGATTTCATGGCACTACAAATATACATATAGCTTCAAATCTTTCTTCGGATGGGAATATCCTCTTATAGAGGAAATTTTGTGTCTTAGAAAGTTACCTATATAATCTGCATTAATACCAAATATGCGTTTTGAAGTTTTGATATTGATCGACAAGCCTTTTAAACAGTAGTTGCAAATGCGATTTGTGCTCTTCTTTTGTTAACTGCATAGAGAAATGTCGTAGGTGAGGTATAAGGTAAGTCACTGGAGAAAATGATGTTTGGAATTTTCCCAATTCCACCATGTTTTCAAGCTCCTTTGAGACAACACTGAATAGATTAGTTTCGTACCAACTGTAGGCAATCAACACTATTTTTTAAATTAATCGTTGAAAGAATAAAACAAGTGACTATAATGTAGTTTAGTCGATTTCTACTCTAAACTTGTACAGAATCGACGTCATTGTGGATAATGTGACAAAACCGACTCTGTAGTCCACAACAGCTAATCGCTTGCTAAATCATAATTTTTTAATAAATATTTACTATTTAAACCAATTTTTACGACGCTTTGCAGACAATGCAGATTAAAAATGATTTTTTTTTTAAAAGTGCAGATTAAAATGCATTGAAGAGCAATTCTATAAACTTTATAGAATTAATTTATAAAATCACTCTAGGAATTGTCTACATTATCGACGTTGCCTACGAGTTGTCGACACGTCGACGTAGAAAATAATAGATGACGCTTAAATGCTCATCTCTGGTTGGAATGTTTAAGCAGCATCGAGTTCTTGTACAATTAATTCGTTCTTATTGATTATCAATTATTTATTTTTTGCCACAAATATTTTTAACTTGTCCAGAGCTGTTATAATCCATTAAAAATTACAATATTATTGAGCCGGTCGACTATATCGTGGTAATGGAAATGTAAGGCCATTTCTCCAATATTTGTTGATATACGCAACTTTCGATAATAAAAGCAATGAAAATGTCCATATCGATCGTGAAGAAAAGCTTGTGATAGAAGAGAAAATCGTGCGGTTACATCTAGTGGCAACTGTGTGATTGACCATGGAAGCTGCAAAAACGAGTCTGCCCCAGTCTCATATCTCACCGTTGTTAGCTCGTCATCCTCAATTGGCCTGTAGAATTTTCTAAAAAATTCACTGAAAAACAATTTAGCATCTTTGTTGTATCGGATAATACAATATCTAGTTTTCGTTCAAGGTACATGCAACTTTTTGCAGCGATTAGCTATGAATCACGAAGTGTTGAGCTATATACAAAGAAACACGTTATGTCAGCCGCCAGAATTTTTAAGACTGAATTTCGAATTTTCCTGTTCAATAAATTATGTGTGTAACTTGAAATTCTATTCATTAACCCATTAACGCCCAAGTGCTAAGTAAAGTGAGTACAGATGATTTTTTTTATCGAATTCAGTACAAGTATAATGAAAATAACTAAAAATATACTTCAGTCTTTCGTTTTTTATGTTACGAAGGAAATTGAGCCATGTACTCAAGCGAGTACTGATTGGTATCAGCGGTTTTCTGGAAGCCCTATATACTTCTTTTGATGTCAGAAGCTACCTGAGAGACCTTCAAAGCATTTGTCATGCATAGATCTATCATATGCGTAAATGATACCAACCACAATTTTTCCACTCGTCTAGTAATACGGTACGTGTTGGTGCTTTGATCGTTTAGGTCCAATCTGCCCATTCCTCGATTGTTATTTTTGAAAAGAAGAGGATGAGGTACATCGACAAAAATCTTTCTGTATTTTCGACCATCTTCTGTTTGATGGCATTGTGCAAATACTATTAACGACCCATTTCACAATTATGATTTCATTATTTGTATCGAACCTATATAATCGAAATATCCTCTTTCACCTTTCTTCATTTTCTTGTTGACTTCAATTGGGAATTTTTTTAAGTGGTTCTCCCTTATGGTACCTGTAGCTCTGTTTTTTTTCTCTCTAAGAAGTTTCATTAGTTCCAATGTAGTAAAATAATTGTCAAAGTAAGTCATATGCTCTTCTGGATGTTCAGCTTCTCTAATAAAGAAAGAACTACTTTTGCTCCAAGAGTTTATGTAGTACTTTACTGATTATTGTTTTTACCAGAATAAGTGTCAAACGCATAGTAATATCCAGATGAACTACATAACATCCAATCTTTGTAGCCAAATCGTACAGGCGTTCCCCTAAATTGTTTGGCTGTGGATGATGCCCAAAATGATGCTAGCTCAAACTGAAAAACTCCCCACTGCATAAATTTATTATTTAAAATGTTCATCAAAGGACGAACCTTGAACATATTATCATCCGTATTCAATTTGTTGTTATCAACTATATAGACGTATATATATTTCAAGATATCTGTTTCTGTTATCATATACTTAGCAACTAGCTCAACTCCGATATCCTCGTCAAGGGACCAGTACATCCTCTCTTGTGGTTGTGGATGTTAACCAGTCAAAAACAAAATACCAATAAAAGTTCTTGCTTCCAAAGCAGTTAGGTTAAAGCTGTGGTTATTCGTCTGTTGCGTATAAAAATTTGTTTGGTCAACAATAAGTTGTAACTGATTCATCTAGAAAAATTCAAACATAGTCGTGGGCGTTCACTTTTTGATTCCGTTAAAGTTTCCCTCTGCGTTCGTTGTGAAGGGATTCAATGTTACTTGCACTATTACAAATTTATTAAAAAAAAGAAAAAACTTACGTATATAGAGGAGGAAGTACTAGTGATAAAAAGAGGTGCACTCGCTTGTGTACGACAAGCGTAAATGGGTTAATTGTATTTTGTTTGCAGTCTGCTCTAGTTATCAAATTGGATCGGTTTGTAAAGGCCTGTATAGGCCCCTTACTGTATCAACAACCTTACTGTAAAACAAACTATCATATTGTTACTCCTAACACAAAATCCATCATTTAAATTATTAACAATTTTTAATTTTGAAATTTGAAACCCAAGTGACGTAACACTTGTAAAATAAACTTTTTTTTTGCACTCGAGTATCAAACTCTACGACAGTGTTAAAACAATATCAATGTATCAAACTCTACAACGATATTGAATAATAATTACGTATCAAACTCTACGCTAATTATTTTAAAAAATAGTCGTACGGGCGACTAAACTAAAATTTCTAATTCTTTCTTACTATATATGTCAAATAACGATAAAACAAAATTAGTGTCGCCAATATCTGTGAATAAATTACTAACATCACAAAATAATCTCGATCTCTTTAACAAGGAAATCGAAAAACAACGCGATCACAATAAAAATAAAATCGTTCAAAATCAAAAATTTAATTTCGTAGATTTTCATAAAATTAAAATGGCAGAAGAAGTAGAGGAGGTCTTCAATCTCTACAAAGTGGAAATTATAACAAAATCTTTACCTAATTTTGACGGTAAAAAGACAGAGTTATTTCATTTCATAAATTGTGTAGATCAAATAGACAAAAATTGTGAAAAAATAAATAAAACTCAAACTTATCAAGTAGTTTTGCAAAATATCAGAAACAAAATAACTGGTGCGGCTAGTCAATCATTGGCAGCGCACAATATTAAAAATTCTGATTGGCAACTTATCCGTAAACATCTCATATCTAAATACGCAGATACTAGAGATGAATCCAATCTTCAGTTTGAATTGTATATGTTAATAAAATTAAATTTAGAGCCTCAAAAACTCTACGAGCGAATCCAAACTCTGCTCACATTACTTTCAAATCAGGTCCGCCTGAACAACGAAGGCAAAGAGGACATGATTGAACAATTAGTAATTCAACATCAAAATACTGGATTGACAATATTTCAAGCGGGTTTAAAGGAGCCTTTGGGAAGTGCATTACGTGCATCTCAACCTAAAAGCTTACCCGAAGCTCTTGATTTTGTCATGAAAGAACAAAATATTATTAAATTAAAAAATACATATGTTTCTCGGGAAGAATCAAAGCCAAGATTCTATCAAAATCCCTTCAAACCAAAAACTGAGGAAACCAAACAATCGGAAAAGCCAAAATGGCAAAACAACACAAAATTCAACAAAAACCTCTACAAACCAACTCTACAAAACTTTGTGGTTCCTAAATCAGAAATTAAAACGGAAAAACACACCATGTACAATCTTGAATCAAACATTGATGATGAGGATTTTTACGAGGAAGCCTCACAGCAAACCTCAACCTCATGAAAACCATCAAACAACTAAGTCTATTACCATTCGTTTTATTGACCATCGGTAATCAAACATTAAAAATTTTAGGTGACACAGGTTCGGACAAATCATTTATATCTCCACATATAAAATTCAAAAACCCTGTCTACCCTGTTAAACTCATAATTCAATCAATTTTTGGCAAACAGCCAATATCTCAAAAAATCGAACTGAAGTTCAAAGAAATTTCAACTCCCTTAACGTTCTACATATTCGAATTCCATAAATATTACGATGGATTATTAGGATACGAGAACTTAAACATTATCAATGCAAAACTTGATACTCAAAACAAATCCCTCATAACACCTGAGATAAAATTAAAATTGAATGTTAAACCTTTTTCTATAATTAAACCAGCAATAATTGCAGGAAAAACCAAAACTTTCATTAACTTACCGATAACACTAGAAACAGGTCAGTTCTATATAACGGACATAAGACTAGGACAAAATATATTTATTCAAGAGGGACTATACCAAACTTCCCAACCATATATGGCAAAATTCCAAGTAATAAATAATAATGACATTGAAAAAGAAATATACCTCATGGTCCCTATTCAAGTAGAAAAATTAGAAATCAAATATAATGAAATAAATTTTCATATCGTAATTCAACATGCTCAGCATGATAATATTGAATCAAAAGTATCCACGGATACTTTAAATTGGGAAGAAAAACAGAAAATAATCAAATTAATCAGGGAATTTCAAGATCGATTCGCATATTTTATAGCGAATCACATAAACTAACGTTTACCAGTGAAATAAAACACGAAATAAAATTATCTAAAGAAAAACCCACATGTGTTAAACAATATCGACATCCGGAAAATCAGAAAATGGAAATAAAAGTAGAAATCGATAAACTTCTACGAAATGGTATAATACGTCCAAGTTTCTCACCTTGGTCAAGTCCGATATGGATGGTGCCAAAGAAACCTGATGAATTTGGTAATAAAAAGTGGAGACTCGTTGTTGATTTTAGGCAATTGAATGCTCAAACAATTGATGACAAATATCCGCTACCAAATATTAGCGATATATTAGACAAATTGGGAAAATCCAACTATTTCTCAACTATTGATTTAGCTGCTGGATTTCACCAGATAGAAATCAAAAATGAAGACATACCAAAAACTGGATTCTCAATTCCGTCAGGACATTTTGAATTCACACGTATGCCATTTGGGCTCAAAAACGCACCTAGTATACGTTCCAGAGAGTCATGGATAACATCGTTGGTGAACTACAAGGAACACGAGTTCTTTGTTACATGGATGACATCATAGTGTTCAGCACAGGATTGCAAGAACATATTGATGACCTACGTAAAGTTTTCATAAAGCTAAAAAAATCAAATTTAAAAATCCAAATAGAGAAAACCCATTTTTTGCTAAAAGAAATAGGATTTTTGGGACACGTCGTAACTAAAGATGGTGTTAAACCCGATCCCAAGAAAATTGAAGTTATCAAAAATTTCAAACTGCCATCGACACAAAAGGAAATAAAAAGTTTCCTTGGTCTAATAGGATACTATCGCAAATTCATTCGCGACTTCGCTAAACTCACTAAACCATTTACCTCATGTCTAGCAAAAAACGCTGTAATATACCAGGATAAAGAATTAATCGACTGTTTTGAGATATGTAAAAACTTGCTCACAAGCGACCCGATTCTACGTTACCCGAATTTTTTTGAGCCTTTTATTCTTACAACAGATGCATCAAACTATGCAATAGGTGCTGTCCTCAGTCAAGACTTTGATGGAAAGGATTTGCCCGTAGCATACGCATCAAGAACATTATCAAAAACAGAAACAAATTATTCCACCATCGAAAAGGAATTGTAACATGTGGAATGTGGTCTCTCCTAAGAATGAATTGGTCTCATGAATAAGTCTACAAACATCACCCGGAATGTTGATAATAATAATAATAATAAACAACAACAACAACCTGCTTGGTGCTTGTTACCATTGTGTGTGATGAACACACAGTAGGGGTAACACGACTTATCTTAATTTTTGTTCATCCGCTTAAATTACGATGTTTTGTTGTACATCGAATGTTTTCGATTCCGGTATTTCCACCCCACCATGTTCATATCGCACTCTTCTATGTGTTATATGCAAAAAACAAATTTTATTAATTCTTTTCTTGTGCGGCAGTGGATTGCGAAACATCTAATATATAGTTGGAAAATCTCATATGTATATATATAGAGATCGTATTAAATAATTATATATAAAATTATATATATAGAGATCGTATTTTTTTTGTGTTCGTACAAACGAACGATCATTCACTAGAATACGCATCAAGTGGCGTTTCCGCATATTGATTTTATTTATATCCACATTATAAATACTATAGGTAAATATTCATTTTACTGCGCTGTTGATTTCTCTATAGAGTTTTTACTTACCTACTTGCTTATGTTTTTTCTTTCTTTTCCTAGCCGGTTGGTCTATACATAGATCTAATAAGACCAAGGAATTTAGGTAACGGCCATACTGGCTATAGTATAGTTTTTTTATGTAACTATGTTTTCATATGGATAAATAAATACATCGAGAATTCTCTATAATTGTCGGATAGTTCAAGCGTCCGAATCGGACACGACCGCACCAGCTGATTTGCAGCCTTCAAACTGTTACGTCAACAATATAAAATTAAGTGAATAAATTTGATGTGTAAAGTTAAAGTTAAAAGTTAAATTTTGGTTAATTATAATAAGGAAGGAAAGGAGAAAAGAAAAATATTTAAAATTTTAAAGAGTTAAAATTTTCCTTTGCCCGCGTGTGAAACATTTTTTTTTTGCTAAAACACGAATTGGTTGATCAAAAATGTAAAGTGATTGGTGATGACAATTGATTTTTTTTCACATAAACAATAATTATTTTTTTAGCATTTTTCTGGATAATCCAGGTACTCAGCAACCCAGAGCGCTCAGGAGATTGTTGGTGAGTTTTTGAAAGGTCTTTTTTGTTGTTTCTTTGAAAATAATTTTTTTTGTCACCATCAAAATAAAAAAAGAAATTAATATTTTTATTTTTTTTTATTACGTATTTCTGGCTAAAGAAAAATGTGATTGTAATTGTAATATTTTTTTTTACATCTTTCCCTTTTTTTTTTCTTAATTATATTTAATAGCCACTTTTAAATTTTTTTTTGTTTTGTTATTTAAAATAAATGTATCAAACTTAAAATCCTTAATTTATTTATTTACGGTTTTGCTATGACCCGCTAAGTGTTGGTTTATTATTGGGGGGGAGTATCGATATAAGATCGCGTGGGTTAAAGGGAAGTATTGGTCAGGATGGTAGTGCTTTCTTTTTATTTGTATACTTCGCGCATGAATCTTTTTATTTTGTAATGCTATGAGTGCTGATCTATTGGAACCCTGCAAGCCCTGAGCACTCAGGTTTAGGTAACTCAAGCATGTGCACCGCAGCACCAGTCAGCGTTACAGAATGTATGGCAATAATTTGGGGATCCAAATATTTCCGACCATATTTATATGGAAGAAAATTTAAAATCATCACGGATCACAAACCCCTCCTCTGGCTCTTCAATGCAAAAGATCCCACATCGAAACTCGTTCGATGGCGACTGATGCTTGAAGATTACGATTATACCATTGTATACAAAAAAGGTACATCCAATTCAAATGCCGACGCACTATCACGTCTGCAATTAAACACATATTTAAAACAAGGAAAACTAACTTACCCAAATACAATCGATTCAATAACCCCCGTAGGTAAAACTTCCGATGGACAAGATGAGTCGCTCTCATTAGTCAAAAAGGAAAATAATAATTTTAATGAAGAATTATCTTCATTATATCAAATAAATGTTACTCATGACGATGAAATAACAATTAAAAATAACGAAATTCCAATAACTTCATCACCAGTGAACGAATTTCGAAATCAACTCATATTACAACTGGACGACAAATGTCCAGAAATATGTGAAAAAGCAGTGGTAATATTCAACAAACACCACCGCGTAACAATCAAAAAATCAAGTTACTCCTTAACGGATCTTGATATAATAATGAATAGTCACACTAATCCAAATAAATTAACGGCAATCTACACGGATGACGCCACATTTAACAAAATTCAAGATAACCTTGATAAATATAAAAAACATAAATTAGTGCGAGCTATACATAAAAAGGTAGATGTACAATCGGATGATGAACAAAATACCATCATCATCGATACACATATACCATATCATCGAGGGATAGCAGAAAATTACGAGAAAATAAAACGTAATTTCTATTTTCCTAACATGAAACAAATGATAACAAAACACATCAGGCAATGTGAAGTTTGTAATACAAACAAATATGAACGGCAACCTGTAAACGTAAAATTCAAGTTATCACAAACACCAGCTGGACCAATGGAAATTGTTCACGCTGATACTTTCGCCCTTAGAGGTAAAACTTTTCTAACATTAGTAGATAAATTTTCAAAATTGGCAACTGTTTACGAAATAAAAAGTAGACAAACCGATACAATAATTCGAACATTTATGAAATTCTTTTCTAAGGAAGGAATCCCTGGAACACTAGTTCTAGATAATGCCACTGAATTCTCCTCAGTAATATTCAAGGATTTTGCAAAAATGTTACATATAAACCTCCACCTAACAACAGCAAAATCATCAACTGGAAATTCTCCAATTGAAAGGTTACACTCAACTTTAACCGAAATATTATGGAATTATTCATTCTGAAAACAAGGACATAACCATTACGAATCTAATGGATGAAGCAGTCTTCGCGTACAACAACTCTATACATGCTTCAACGAAATTAACACCATGTGAACACCATAGAGGACACGTAATAATTAAAAATTTGCCAACAGATATTCCAACGCAAGCAAGCGATTATCTTGAGCAAGTAAGAAAACAATATTTAGCGATAGTAACACACATAGCTAAACTAAATAATATATCTAAAATTAATAACATACAAAAACGCAACGAAAAGCGTAGTGACCCAAAACAGTTTCACCCAGAACAATTAATTTACGAACAAATCACTACACGCGATAAACTTTCACCTAAATATAAACCCCATATAGTAGAAAAAAATCACGACATTACAATCACTACAGATAAACGTACAGTGCATAAAAATAAAATTAAAAATATTTCAAATACTGGAATAGACATATCTAATATATTATTCAATTCACAGACTATAGTTCAACCACAGGAACTCGAAGCCTTCGACCTAACCGACAGTAAAGGATTAGTAGCTCTAAACCTTGGAGAAGCTCGTGTAATTACTTCATACACAAAACTATTTCATATAATCGAACTCCACGATTTAATCACCAGTTTAAAAAATATTGGAATATCCATAACCGAACTCAAACATCTTATAAAAGAAAAGAAAATTACCGATATCTTTCGAACAAACCGTCTCGACAGAAAATTTGAAAATCTCAAACGATCTATTCAAAATATTTTACCAGAAATACCGAAAAGACAAAAACGTGGACTATTTAACCCTTTAGGAACATTTATCAGATCTATTACAGGAAATTTGGATCAAGAAGATTACAAAAATATTCAAGACGCTATCCAACGTAACGAAAATGGACAGTTTGAACTGATTAACAAGTTTAACCAACAAGTAAAAATTAATGAACAAATAATAGGTAGGTTTGAAAATATTACCAGTACGGTAAACGAATTGAACGATCTCGTACAAAGCTACACATTAAACAGTAGGGGAAACGATCAGAAAAATTTGGAAACCATAATAATAAATCAATATTTTCTATTAATAGAAGATAATATTTTAATGTTAACTGAACAAACTAACGAAATTCACGAAATCTTAACCTTTGCCAAAGTAAATATCATTTCAAGACATATGTATTCTGGATAACACAGAAATGCATTATGTTAAGGAAGAATTAGATAGAAATAATATAAATATAGAGTCAATCGAACAAATATATAGTTTATTGCAATTAAAAGTTTATTACAATAACACCGATCTTGTGGTATTAATAGAAATTCCCCAATTTCTAAAACAAAAACTTAATTTTTATAAAGTAAAAACATTTCCCATTAATAATTATATAATAACCCAAGTATTTAACGACCTAATTTCCAATAACCTACAACATATGATAGTTAATAAACCTTGCCAATTGATAGAAAGTATATACTACTGCCAAAAGGAACAAGTATCTTCGAATAATAAAACATGCATCCCTAACATTATAAACAACAAGGATGCAGAATGTCAATCAACACAAACTTCGCAGACAGAAGAAGTCGAACTATTGGACGATGGACATCTATTCATACAATCAGCCAACGGAACCAATATATTTTCAACCTGCGGTCCACAAAACATTAGAATTAAAGGAATCAAATTACTTAAATTCCGGAATTGCACAATACAAACGGAAGGACAAGTGTATATCAACGATCAAATAAAACGAATACATAAAATAGGCGTAATACAACCTTTTGACAACATTGTGATAAATACAACGGAAATCGAAACAATAAACATCCCGCAGCTAATCACGCAAAATATCATAATTTGCAAGAAATTAAGGCTCATCAAGAAAAAACAATTTTCTATGCGCACTCGATAGCTACCTCAACAATAATATTAATCCTAATAATAATTATTATTATTTATTTCTTATACAGAAGGAATAACACAACATTCTTAAAAATTAAAAACAGGATTACCAGGTACGCCGAGGACGGCTCTCATTTACCCCCCGAAGAGTTATGTATGACTACACCAAGAAGGTCCGAATCAGCACCAAACGTGTAAACCGCCATGTCATCACAAATACGCGACATGTATACAAAATTAGCATCAGCTAATTATGTATCAATATATAACCCAAAAACAATGTATCAATATGTAAACCAAAAACAATGTATCAATATGTAAACCAAAAACAATGTATCAATATGTAAACTAAAAACAATGTATCAATATTTTAATCTAAACCAAAGATTATTTATATAAATAATCTTTGTCTAAACGCATACCCAAAATTGTATAAAAGGGAATGCGAAATCATTATTCATGTTCTTTTCAATAAATAAAATTGATTAATAAAGTAATAGTACAGTTAGTGTTGTGAATTTTACTGGGTGTTTCCCTCCGCAACGACAATTAATATAATTTTGTTATGCCACAATCATAACTATGTATATATAGGTAGATTCTAATACACTACACGGTTGTTTCTGATTTTGTTTTAAACACGAATTTAGTGTCTCTCGCACTCGTTTATGAATTCTTTGTCTGGCTTTCTAATTACCAGTCATGAGTAGGACTACAATTTCCAAACATTTTGGGCTAATCCCTGTAACAGATTACTTCGAGATGTTTCATGTTTAATTCAGTTAACCGTTGATTCTTTAACATGGCCTTCATCTTTCTGGTGCGATCGATGTAGATTATTATGCGAAGATTCAATATTCACCATTTCTTTGAAATGTCATATAACATACATCTACTCGTATGAAAGCATAATTTCGGCGATAAAGCATTAAGTTTTGGGGAACCCATAAATCTGAATAGAAAAAACATGGATATATACCTGCAGCCTTAAAATAGTTAAAATACGTATATATAGCAAACTATAATCGTAAATCACCCAACCATATATATAAATATATATATACAACCATATCAAATTTCCACTCCACCACATCAAAAAAGCTTTAGATATGGGTAATATACAAAGTGTAAATTAATATTGTGCTTGAACCAAACACATAAGTACACAAGTCGAAAAAAAAACAGCCTGTTCCACATAATAAATCAATTTTGAACATAATCTTATAAATTTCTCCTCTGTTGCTGCCACTTCTGCTGTAATGTAACATACTCGTATATATATATATATACATGGTTAAAGTGCGGGTACAAATACTAATCATTTGTTTTTATTTTTTTCCTTCCTTAAGGGTGGAAAATTTAACCATTTAACAGTCAATTATTTTGTAATATTTCATGGAAATAAATTTTAATGACATGAAACAGCGTATGGATAGATATACGATATACCATAAGCATATGAATACATAATGATAATGTGTGGGTATACCATGTCAAAGTATATATAAGCCAAAATTACAACAACACAATGGCAACATTTTCCCTTTGGTTATATATTGAATTCTTGAAAAAAGTTTGAAGTAAAGTTTGTTTTTTTATCGCCTGCCAATTACACACCGCCTTTATACCTACCTATATAATCTGTCAAAATAAGTATTAATTAGATCAATACTTATTAGTATAAACAAGTGATAACAATTTGAACTTTTAACATGACTGCGCCGGTTACAAGTTTGTATATTTCTTAACTTTTGTATTCCTTCTCCTATATATACATCCATACATATATATGTGTATGCAGCACTCATTGTCGTCTTCATATTATATTTATAATAAATATTAAGTTCAAAAGCACAAAAAGCTTTACGTTTAATTTTTAAAATGCCTTGTATTTATGTTTACTTTTAGATGTTCGTATGTATATTTATGTATATATACATGCTTGAAATTTATAAAAGTACAGAGCAACAAGACCTATTATTGTCTGTATATACGGTATTACAACGTATACTCGTATAGTACATATTGGATGTAGAAAATATATAATACTATAAGCTACTTTACAACTTTAATATACAAAACGAGCTTTTTATGTAACGAAAATAAAATAAAAATGTTGTATATAAATTATTTAGAAACTTAATCGATTTATTAATGAATTATGATTGTATGTTGTATGTTGCATGCTTTGTTCCATGCTTTCTTTTTTAATTTTTTTTCCCCCGGAAGAAGAAATAAATTAATTATTACGTATCATTACAAAGATAGAAGAATGAGAAGATCAGAAAACAAGAATACATCGCATGACGTATTTGAAAGTGCATCCTAGAGATATGTGCAGTGAATTTATTCCTAAATCGTTCCTACATTTTTACACTTGCATGTTGAATCGTATGCGAGGTATACAAGAAAATGGGTGACGGCTTACGAACATCATAGATGAGTAATGAATTTCAAGAAAATGACGAAACGGTCCCACTCCCCCAGCATTCCATTCAGCAGCCTTTGGACCTGGCTAGTATTCAATGAACCAATTATTCATAAAATCGAAAAAAAAACGATTACAGCAATGCATACTATATAGAAGAAATAATAGAAACCAGCAAACAACACAAATATTGACTCATTGGCGATATAAATACAAGCACAGGTAAATTATATGATGTTCTCAGCTGCAGAGCAGACAATACTTGAATGGAAACAGAATATAATTAGCAAAATAATAACCGCAAGATTCCATTCGAAAATAAGAAACACAACGATCATACAGTGGTGCTATGCGCCGATGGAAAAAGCTGATGAGTCACCAAAATATGAATCCTACGAGCATTTACAAGCACCATAATATCTAGTACACACCGGAACCACGCGAAAATTGGAATCGACAAAACCGGAATAAAAATGGAGTTCGACTCACTGACTGTACTGTGTCCCAAATCAGCTATTCATTGACGGCATCAAATTTCCATACAAGAGTTATTCATTAATAAACCTGGATATCACCAAATGGCAGATAACAAAAATCCAATATGGTTTCTTCATGGTCATGTACCGATAAATATTAAACTAGCCGCTGTGAAGCACTCAAGGACTAAACGGAGTAAATTTAACATATAAAGATTAAGAAATACTGACACAAGAAACACCTTCAATGAAACGCTCTAGCTCAATCTGAATAATAACGAATAGATGCAAAGAAATCTTCGAGGACAACTGAATAGATGCCGAACCAAATGAGGAGCTTTCAAAAGGCAACTATAACGAAACCATTGAGACCCATCCACTAACGTGCCATAATGAAACTGAAGAATAAAAAGGCCGCATGAACTGAGAACCTCCCAGCTGAAACTACTCAATGGAGACGCATTTACCGGTGCAAGAACACTGACACCAATATTAGTACAAGTATGGAATACTTCGGTAGAATTCCGCAAACATCGAACGAGGCATCTCCCTTCTCAATAGTACAATGAAAGTATTTATAGCAATTATCATCCTGGAACGAATTTCACCAATTATGAAACAAGATATAGGAAACGAGCAAGCTGGGTTGGAAAGCACTTGCGGAATATGGAAAGCACTCTGCGGAATACACATCCCACGGAAAATATCCGAACACATTTAAGAAATGTATCGGGATGCTGAAAATAGAGTTTCAACCAAAAAAAGCAGAGTGTAACATACTGCAATACCCGAAGAATCAAACAATCTACTGTTCATCATAGTACTGAAGAGTGTCATACACAAGCAGAAACTATACAGAAGCTATCAGACCAACCACAAGAAGTCGGGCTCCACATCAACCAAGCAGCTATAGAAGAGGTCGAAAAACTCATGTACCTTAGTTGTATACCACAGTACTGTAACAGGCGGATTGTAAGAAGTCATCAACCAACGTATCAACAAAGTAAGAAACACCTTTAACATGCTCCATATAAGATCTGGAATACATCTGTCTTGTCAATAAATACCAAGATGCAAATGTTCAACTCCTGTGTATAAAATCAGTACTGCTGTATGGTTGTGCAACGCGGAAGTATGCGTAGTTACATACAGAGAAAGTTACTAAAAGCCTTCAGGTATTTCTGAACGAATGCATCAGCAACAATTGCTTCTGGCAGAACACAATCACAAACATAGAACTTCGGCGGCAAACGAACCAAGTCGACATTAAGAATGAGATGAGGAAACGGAAATGGAGGTGGATTAGATACACATTAGCGAAACATCCCGGCAGAACATGGGGAGAACTAAAAATAATAGTCCCAAGTTGAGGTTTTGGAGATTCACCAAAAATTCATGTTCGATATTTTGGATTAGGAAACATTTGATTGGTATTGTTGGAAACAATAAATATATGATTGTCCGAAACTATATAAGTTGTGGCAAAAGCCGAGTGAAAGGTATTTATGTTAATAGTTAAATATACAAACTTGTCATGTAAATTTCTGTGAACAGTTTCAATTTTTCTGTGATTGGGAAACCGCCTAGCTGTAGATAATTGTTTAATTCAGTCCATTTCCATTGCACAATACCGCAATAATTAAAATGGATATACCTGAAAAAACAACATCAATATGCCCAAACGTCGAATTCTATAAAACTAAGGTAATCGAGTAAATAAAAAATATTCATTCTTCTTTTTAGAAAGCCAACGAATCACGATTATGCTGCGAATCTCACAGATACAGAAGGATTTTTGCGTTAAACTAAATTACAAAATTTCAAACAATACTACAGATAAGCTAGAAAAAGTCAGGATTAACTATGATTTTGTGAACGAGCATAAATCGCATTTATCTAACTGCTATGCATCTTCTGCAGCAATGATGAAACTATTTTGTATGCGCTTACCTTCAAATACCAATCATAAAATGCAGTCGTCTATAGATGGGTGAGAAAGAAGATGGTTAAGTTTGGTAGAAAATATTGCTGTAATAGTTTTAGTTGGAAACCGTTCTTAAAGAAAGTTAGGATACCCAAAGTTGGTATAAAATGATTTCAACATTTTTAACTTAATCTGTTTTTAATAAAAAAAACAGGTGGGTCAGTTAAGAAAATCAGTTGGTTTTCTTGGAAACTATACATCTCTTAGGAGAACAACGTTTTTGACGAGTACTATATGACCGGGAAGGAAAATTTTTTGATCTTGGATGGCTTTTAAAACCATGATTTCTTAGTTAAGGACAAACATTACATTTTTTTTAAATGAGAGTTGGCGTTTCTGAGAAGGTCTGTTAACAATAAAAATTAATTAATCTTTTGTTTGAAATTTGCATTAAATCATTGTTAGGCTATATATAGCGACACTATACATTAACTGTTAAAAGTCAAATGTTTGTGGATGATTTTCTTGCCTTACTATGGTTATTGATCTTATATGGATTGATTTCTTTCTTTATACAAATTGATTTCATGCTATAAATTTTAGTTGAAAATTTGCTTACAAATAAATTGAGTATTTGACAAATTGATCTGAAGTCCAACTGAAGCCGAAAACTCTACAAGCGGATCAAGTATTTCTTTCACCCCGTTGCTATTCAGACCAATCATCTGCATATGTCATCTGCATATGCAAACACCTGATTGGACTGGCGATATAAGATGTTACGCTGTGGTATTTCAGTCTTACGAAAGATGTACTCCAACATGAGATTAAATAGTATCGGGGACAGAGCATCTCCCTGCCGAACACCCGAGTTAACTACAAAAATTGTCGATAGCCTGTTCTCAACTTTAACACAGCATTGAGACTGCGTCACTGTCATCCTACATAGTCGTACCAGTTTTGTATGGCACACCAGATTTTAGTAGTGGCCACCACACGTTTGAGGGAGTGAGGAGGTTCAAATATTTGGGTTCCCTTATCACACACGATAACAGTGTGGGTGAGGATATTAAAGTGCGGCTGGTAGCTGGCAGTCGTTCTTTGTATCTTCTAAGGCCACTGCTAAAATCTAAACACTTATCAAGTGCCGTGAAGCTGAAGCTTTACAAAGCGTTGATCAGGCCCGTTGTTATGTTTGGATTTGAAAGTTGGGCGCTGACGGATGAGTACCAGAGATGGCTCCTAACATTTGAGAGAAGAGTCATGCGTGTGATTTACGGCTCAAAACGCGAAATGGATGGTACCTACCGAGCTCTATACAATTTCGAGATCAGAGATCTGATGAAGATCCCCGATATTGTACATGAAGTAAGATCGCAGCGAGTACGCTGGCTCGGGCACGTTCTTCGTGCTGATCCGGAACGAATTGTGCAGCGATCTCTGAAAGGAGAGCCACCATATGGTAGGCGCAGAGGTCGTTGCAAGCGACGATGGCTCCATGGTGTAGAGAACGACTTGGCCTCTTCAGATTGTCTTAGACAGTATGAAGACCATGCTCGGGATCGAAACCGCTGGAGCCAAATTGTTGACTCAGTAAGGGGCCAGTAATGGCCTTTAAAACTGTTTTAATTAATTTGACAAATTACTTGGCTAATGTAAATTGTTCTTAGTTGACTAATGCAATGTTCTTCAAACTTCACTACTTTTTGGAACAAAATTATTTCGGATTGGTATGCTGTTATATATCATCAGTTTTCAGATGCAAGTGAAAATTCTGCCAACACATCTTCGTTTCGTGCAATTGTCTTATGGCTCGCTGCTCCAAATGGCCGTTAAGATCAATGTTACTATAATTCAGACCTATTACACTACGAGAACAGACTTTCACATCAGCAGTTTCGAATGACGTAAATTTCAGGTGAAATACACCCAGCCAGATTCTACCTCACAATTGCACATATAATTACTAAACACAAGTAGGAAAAAGGAAATTTTTAGTTTTCGCTATCTTAAGACAATGTAATATACTTATGCATGTAAGTATTTTAAAATGTATTATATAAAAGTTTACCTTTAAGACGAGTTAGGTTGGTTTTGTTTAAAAAAATCAACAACCATCTAAAAGCAGTTCGTTTTATATTTAAAGGTAATATAAAAAAAAGTTTGTCGATTTTATTTTTGATGTTTTTGTGTAACACAAATTTATTTGGTGTGGTACATAATATATTCTGGAGCTGTGGCAAAACATGATTTAAGACTATTTAAGTAACATAAGTTTATAAATAAATTGTAAACGATTTTTAATTTGTATAACCACGCATAATCCTAAATAAAAATAAACAATAATTTGGCTTCATAATTGGATTAATGAAATTGAACAATGGCTTTGAATTATGTAATTGAAATAAAATTTGGTTTCGGGGTTATTTTTTTTTTTAAATTATAGTAAATGGAAATTTATTAAAAATGTTAGTCAACTTGCAAAGCACTCGCATAATAAAACTTACGAAAAATTATCTCGCAATGATGAATGGTTATTTTTCATGTGTTTTACTATGTGAGTGCTTGGAAAGGTTAAAAAAATTCAGTATAACGATTTTTAATTTTATAAATTATAGTAAATAGAACTTTAAAATCATTTTAAATTAGGTTTACAAAAGTGAATCGAACTACGTTAATATCACGCAGTGCGCTTCGTCAATCACTAATCGTATCATCATATACGTAAAATTCGTGCTGTCAACAAAATTGATATATTGATATGAGAATTTTCTACGATAACCTTCAGCTGTAAATCGTTCCAATTGAAAAACCGATGTGGTTTTCGGTGGTAAAAGGAAAACGTCAGTGCAACAAATTAACTTTAGTTTGTCTCGGTTTTATTTTGTGTGGCTTATCGAAATATCACGGGACTTCTTCGGCCATATTATTATTGTCAATCGACAAAACGGGGAAAAAATCAATTCAAAAATATAAAACTGCCGACTATTTAATTTTCATCACGCAAAACCTAAATAAAGCATTCTTAAACGAATCACTTAAAATGTGAAAGTAAAAAACCTGAAAAGTTGAATTGAAACTCCGCGAGGCTCACAAAATTATATTCGAAATCTCGTAGTTTGGTTATAAAAAGTCCAAAGTTAAAAATGTATCGCGTTGATGCATACGACGTTCAGGAGCATAAAAATTTAGGCGTGCGGGAAACTCGGTACAGTCAATATCGTTGCAGTTTTAATAAATTACAGCGATCCCGGTACGGTGGCATAATATAGTCAGTTATCCGTAAAAATAGTAGGCATCAGAGTGCATAGAAAACAAACTGGTGACCTTATAGGTGACCATATATACCCTAGATGCGTATTCTAAAGTAGAAAGAACAAAGGAGACATATACAATCCTCCTCGATTTGCACTATATATTGGTTAAGCCAAAACAAGTTCAAACTTTTAAATTCTATACGGGCTTTATCAAAATCTAAGTAATACTTCATACTGTACAGCATACATAAGGAATGTAGCATATTACGTCGTTTCTCGAGATGTACCAACTCATTATTAAACGACGGCTCCCAAAATCTATAGTTTTTATTATTTAACAAACGGAACATGCCTTTAAATACCACTGCTGAGAAGGTCGTTTAATATCAACACAATGTTGTTTAATTTCGCGTCGCGTTGAAGAAAGTCTCAATCGGAATAGTTGTGGAAATCGTTCAAGGATGCGTAATCAGAGTTTTAAAAATGAAATTAAACATACTTTTGGAATGATAATTAGATTTACAAATAAATTGAAAATATTTATCGTGAACAGCGTGTGATGGATGCTCGCTCAGCCGGGGAAATCCAAACATGACGGAACCTCGAAATGTATATGGTGTCGGTTGCAAATAGCGCAGATCCACGAATTTACCCCGACTGTTAATACTACGGTTTAGCTGAGGCGTGAAGATGCTAGCAACGTAGCTGATAATGGACAACTCTCTTTCGTCAGTGGAAGACGGTTTAAAGTTGCCATCGGCATTATTGAGACACACTAAGTACATTACAGCTGAGCCAATGAAGTTGAAGATCATGTTGTAATAATCAAAGCCGCAACTGTAGAAAGCGTACATGGTGACGACAATGAATTTACCTTATGATGATGACCAGCCACGAATTCATTAGGGACCGCTTTTTTCACAGCTATCAGTACACCACCACACTGAAGACGTTATTTCGCAGATTATAATGATATCATAATCATTGTCAAGAACGCCCAAACGAAAAATTTTGTCTTTACCGCGAATACTGGAGGTATTGTGGTAATAAATAGAGGTGACATTACTAAAATGAGTATACGGTCGAGGTTTAAGTATCGGTTTCCGACACTAATTGTTTCACTGTAACCACTGGAGAATCAAGAGTCATCAAGTGATGGTTGAATGGAGCACCCCGCCCTATTGATCGATCACGGTGTAATAACCTCCTCGATAACCTCTGCTGAAAATTCGTATAGTTGAAGGGTCTAATGCATATATCATTTGGCCAGATGGTTGTGGAAATGACTTTATCTTTTAAATCGGTGTCGACTCCTGTACTTTGAAACAAACATACTTCATGTCGGCAAGTTTTCACGCATTTGGTATAAACTTGGTAATTACGGCATTCCATATACCAAAACTGTCGTTGACAAAGTCTGTTATAACCACTTCCTTCTTCCGGATTTGGCAATGAACATAGCATAGTTCCGTATATCAAGGACTATAAAGGTTACGGCTGTGAAGTTGGCCCGAAAATGTAGCCCGAAAAAAGACTTTTAAAAATGTGTTTTTGCTAAAAAATTAAAGTGTCTCAATTAACAGCACGAAAATAATAAAGAGTATAGTAAACCAAAATTCCAACCCATCTTTTTTTTCAAAAAAAGAACGTTAAACTTAATTTTTAATTTTAATTGACATTTGTTTTGTGTTTTATAACAAATTCTAATTAAAATTAAAAATTGATTGAACATATGGGTTATGTAATTAGACCAGCATAAGGATAAAAAAAAAATTCCTAAGGGTGATAAGGGTATTTTATAGAGCTTCATCCATATATGGCTTGACATAGCAAAATCGTTGAAATGTCCACCACGGAATCTCAGGTCACCAGGATTCTTAGATATAGTGGTGTATGGGGTGTGTTAGATCATCATCAACTTAATTAAATAACAACCCGTGTGTCAACGTGATCGGGATAAGGATGTTTTATAGAGCTTTTGAGATAGCAAAATTTTTGAAATGGCCACCACTGAATTATTGAATTTATCAACACGTATAAATTCAATGAGATTATTGGACTATACCATCAATCGGATCGGTAATGTATCGGAAATTGAATTTATCAACACGTACATTATTATTATTAGAGTCGAGTTTCATGTATTGAGTTGTTTAATCTATATATGTGGATCTTGTTTAAACTGCCATGTGAGGATTGACTTCAATACTATTCGGATTTCTTGCAATAGCTATACATATTTTTGTAGACCATTGTCGAGTATAACCGTTCTCGTTCTTTACATATACATACCTAATTTAGCAAATATTACTGTAAAAGACTTAGGAATGTTAAACATCGTACCTTGTCTTCAGTTGCTGTTGTTGACATAGTCTAAAATCATACATCTATTCCTAGAACTCGCCCCTGACTCACACTTATTCAAGTTCTTCTTCCTTTTGTGACCCATATATTTTAATTTGCTAACCTAAAACTTGGCCAATTTATAAAATTTTAGGTTAGAAAATTAAAATAGATGTTACAAAAGAAAGAAAATATTAAATAAGTGTGTATCAGGGTTTTCAATGAATAAAACTTTAAGGTAAGACAATAAGTATTGTGTTAAAGTCATTTCAAATCTTAAATTTATCTGCAGTTTTAATATATGTAGAAATTTTATAGATAGTCGACATAAAATTTAGAAGTTTTGGTAATCGAGATTGTTTTAAAGTTTTGGCATTTGAACGACAAGTCAAATTGCGAAAACTGCCGAATTACAAAAAAAATAAATAAAACAATGTTGCTTAGCTTGATACGTAAAGGCTGGATGAAGCACACAGAGTTTTTTTATATGGTTGTTTCGTGCTTGTGTGTATGTCTGCGTTTTCAAACAAGCAAATTTTCGACCACTTTCCGACTAGCTACTCACCTTTGAAATTTTCTGAAAAGCTTTGTTCCCGACGACAATGTCTTCTCTCCATTTTGTATGAAAAAAATTGCATAGAAATCTGACTTGTGAAAATTATTGCCAAAAAACTTGTTTTTTTGTGAATTTTTTAAATTAATCTTTGGAAATTTTTGGAAATTTTTAATATTCTAGAATACGATGAAATAAGTAACACAAAAGATTTACAACTCGGTTTAATAGATTCACCGTGTGTCTAACTTTAAGCAATTGAAACAAGGTGATCATTTACATAGATTGTAACACATGCATATGTTGCGCTTAGTCTTAAAATATTAAAATTATTTTACTAAGGTTAGGGTATTATCTATAACAAATCCTATACACCACTATATCTATCAATCCCTGTGAGCTGGGATTCTGTGGTGGATATTTCAACGATAATTTTCTGGATGAAACGAATATTTTCTACATTTCTTAATTAAATACATTTTCGGGCTGAGAAAAAAACATTCGGGATGAAATAGATATTTTCGTCATTTATTTTATTTCATCGGGCTGAGAATTGAATTTATCAAGGTAACACACCATAATAAAAAAAGCCTTTTCGGGATGGTTTTGCGGGCTAACTTCACAGACATATAAAGGTTCATTTACGGTTGCAGCAGTAGACGACATATACTCGAACACGAATTTTTACTTCTTTAGTTATTTCTTTTAGTTCTTTCGTCTAACCCAATTTCTATTTCGAACTTTCTGGAAAATAGTAGTTTCACGCATTTGGTATAAACTTGGTAATTACGGCATTCCATATACCAAAACTGTCGTTGACAAAGTCTGTTATAACCACTTCCTTCTTCCGGATTTGGCAATGAACATAGCATAGTTCCGTATATCAAGGACTATAAAGGTTACGGCTGTGAAGTTGGCCCGAAAATGTAGCCCGAAAAAAGACTTTTAAAAATGTGTTTTTGCTAAAAAATTAAAGTGTCTCAATTAACAGCACGAAAATAATAAAGAGTATAGTAAACCAAAATTCCAACCCATCTTTTTTTTCAAAAAAAGAACGTTAAACTTAATTTTTAATTTTAATTGACATTTGTTTTGTGTTTTATAACAAATTCTAATTAAAATTAAAAATTGATTGAACATATGGGTTATGTAATTAGACCAGCATAAGGATAAAAAAAAAATTCCTAAGGGTGATAAGGGTATTTTATAGAGCTTCATCCATATATGGCTTGACATAGCAAAATCGTTGAAATGTCCACCACGGAATCTCAGGTCACCAGGATTCTTAGATATAGTGGTGTATGGGGTGTGTTAGATCATCATCAACTTAATTAAATAACAACCCGTGTGTCAACGTGATCGGGATAAGGATGTTTTATAGAGCTTTTGAGATAGCAAAATTTTTGAAATGGCCACCACTGAATTATTGAATTTATCAACACGTATAAATTCAATGAGATTATTGGACTATACCATCAATCGGATCGGTAATGTATCGGAAATTGAATTTATCAACACGTACATTATTATTATTAGAGTCGAGTTTCATGTATTGAGTTGTTTAATCTATATATGTGGATCTTGTTTAAACTGCCATGTGAGGATTGACTTCAATACTATTCGGATTTCTTGCAATAGCTATACATATTTTTGTAGACCATTGTCGAGTATAACCGTTCTCGTTCTTTACATATACATACCTAATTTAGCAAATATTACTGTAAAAGACTTAGGAATGTTAAACATCGTACCTTGTCTTCAGTTGCTGTTGTTGACATAGTCTAAAATCATACATCTATTCCTAGAACTCGCCCCTGACTCACACTTATTCAAGTTCTTCTTCCTTTTGTGACCCATATATTTTAATTTGCTAACCTAAAACTTGGCCAATTTATAAAATTTTAGGTTAGAAAATTAAAATAGATGTTACAAAAGAAAGAAAATATTAAATAAGTGTGTATCAGGGTTTTCAATGAATAAAACTTTAAGGTAAGACAATAAGTATTGTGTTAAAGTCATTTCAAATCTTAAATTTATCTGCAGTTTTAATATATGTAGAAATTTTATAGATAGTCGACATAAAATTTAGAAGTTTTGGTAATCGAGATTGTTTTAAAGTTTTGGCATTTGAACGACAAGTCAAATTGCGAAAACTGCCGAATTACAAAAAAAATAAATAAAACAATGTTGCTTAGCTTGATACGTAAAGGCTGGATGAAGCACACAGAGTTTTTTTATATGGTTGTTTCGTGCTTGTGTGTATGTCTGCGTTTTCAAACAAGCAAATTTTCGACCACTTTCCGACTAGCTACTCACCTTTGAAATTTTCTGAAAAGCTTTGTTCCCGACGACAATGTCTCCCTGTGAGCTGGGATTCTGTGGTGGATATTTCAACGATAATTTTCTGGATGAAACGAATATTTTCTAAATTTATGCCAGTATTTGTTTTCCAGTTCTATACCACCCTCGTCTACTGTACTCGGTTATTGTAATATTTCCTAATACCAGAATAATTCGTTATTTTATATGTGATAACAAACTATTTATGATTTTCCTACACAGTTTACAAAGAAATATTGTTAGTATTTTATAATTGCACACGAGCATATAACCTACATATATCTACATATATGTATATAGAGTAGTTATAACAAATAAATAATATAATTCCAACTATGTACACATATCTAACAAGTAATAATAATTTCACGGATGTAAAGAAAATACAAAAATATTTAAAAAAAAAAACATAATGAGCAAAATACCTCGTTACACACTCCTACTCGCACTCGTATGCCTCAACTTAAAAATTATTTTCCTTTGTTCTCCAGACAAGACGAACAACTTTCAAATAATATATTCGTTCTTTCCGTTTTTCACTATATACCTATATACGAGTACATACATCCTAACTAACTATTTACCTATATAGGTACACACACAAAAGATATGTGTGTGTGTATGTTTTAATATAAAGTTTGATAAAAATCAAAGTCACGTTTTATTATTATGACGACATTTTTTGCAAACTAAAAAAAAAAAAGGAAGAAGAAGAAAATGGAATGAAAATACAATTTTCCCGTCTTTGAAATAAAATTATTATCCAATTTTTTTCGTATATATTTGTTGTTGTTGGTCTTGGTATAGTTTTTACCATTTTAAAGAATATTTTTTTTTTATTTCAACAAAACGAAATATACTTCGTACAATAATAAGCTAAGTTAAAATATAATAACAACTATACTGTAATGTATAGTAAAGACTAAAATATAATTTAGATTTTTATCATTATATTACAAATTTTCCAGGAACAAAAAATTTTCATGTGAAAATATAAAAGGAAAACAAAATGAATTAAAAGATGGGTAAAATACAAAAAAAAAAAAAAAAAAAAAAAATTCTATTTTTCTTGAGTTTTGAAAATAAAGTTTTATTCCAGTTGACGAACAAACACGTAAATTTTTGAGTGATAAACGAGTATAACTAATTTCAGGTAATGTCTGGAATAACAACATGCACTCTAATCTACATTATATATGATTTCCCCAACCAAATTTGTTTTATAGCTGTTGGATCTTCATTTTTGAAAACATGACATATCTATTGACCTAAATTTTTTGTTTTTTTGATGTTAACGGGATAAAAATGTCCAGATGTCTAATCTTATACTCCTTTGAGATTGATCCTTATTTATTGAAAATTACGATGCATGTTTATCTCCATGTCACGCAAAAATGAGAATGGTCAAAATGTATACTTTTATTGTTTACTTATACATTTGGAAGCTGGATACCCGAAAATTGCTAGAAAAACCATTCATCGAAAACAATTCACAGAACAAAGTTTCATAGAAACACAATTTCACGAATAAAAAATTCCTCGAATTTACAATTCATCGAAATGCCGTTATATCAGAGAAAAATTCTGTATAGAAAAGATGAATAAAAAAATTGAATGTTGATCATGTTGGTCGCGTGCTGATTAACTTTCGATTTCAATTTCCTTCTATTTAATTGAAGAAGATTAAGTTAGGAATATGACGTATAGTCAAGTCGGCAAATTATTTCGTTTGCTATATATTTGTTTATAACAATATCGGATTATTTATCGAGTTTCCCTAGTGAAATTTTATAAATAAATGAATTTTATTCAAAAATTGATAAATAAATTATAGAGTTTATATTTCAAGTGTATTTGTTAATAAAAAATAAATGAATTTATTAAACATTCATTTGTTAATAACAAATTAATTTATTTATAACAATTTCAAGTGATTCAGAATTTTTCCATAATTTTAATAGACAATTTTTATAAACAATAATAGTGTTTTATTTAAAATTTCCTTCAAATATTTATAAGAAAAAATAAGTAAAAATTGCCTATTATTTAGTCTATATTGTTAATAACAAATAAAATGTATAAACAAATATATTGTTTAAGTTTTGATTATATTCGCAAAACCATTTTATTATCAAATATAAATTTTTTATTAATTATTGCTGAAAATGACTGTTATAAACCGCGCATTTATAGAAACCGCGTAGATCGAGGAACTACTCAGTATGATGGTATTTACAACACGGGTTTTAATATCCATTTCCTGTTTAGCCTTAGACGTTTTATACTTTTATTTTTTGTATTCACTGTTGAGAGAGAGCGAGATCAAGTTAGCAGCAAAATGTATTACTTTGCTATGTGATGGGCTATAGCTTTTCCAGATTAAATTGAACTTTTTCCAAGCTAAACGCAACTTTTAAAATAAACCAAAATAAACGAAACTATTTCTAAATTGAACGCAGCTTTTTCCAAATTAAATTAAACTATTTCCAAACAGATTACAATTTTTTCCAAATTCACTGAAACTTTCTCCATTTGAAATTAAATTTTTTCTAAACAGAATTAAACCATTGATGAATATAAATTAGACTTTGTAAAATTAAAATTAACAATTTTCCATTTCAAATTGACGTTTTTCCAAATGAAAATAAACTTTCATAAAATTGCATTTTTTAAATCTGCCAAGGTTTGTCGATTGACACATCAGCCAACACCTGCCTTGCATAGAGTTTCATTTTAGAAAAACACTTCTCTATGGGATTTAGCAGTGGAGAATACGGAGGCAAAAATCATAAAATTAAATTAAATGATTCGACCAACTCTCTGGCCTGCGTTGTTTTATGGATAGCTGCATTATCCATAATGCGGCCACATTTAAATTAGTAGGCGCATGTACTAAATTTTCATTCAATTTTTGTAAAAATATACAAAACTTACTGGCATTGCAAGTGTCATTAGAAATTATTTTATAGTGTACGACGCCGTGGTCATCAATGGCGTATATAATTGTTGTATTTCGAACTCTAATAGATGGACCCTTTACCACAGCTTTTGTTCCTCGCTTTCATCGCGTAACTCCATCGTAAATGTATAGGTTATATATAGTTTTTCCCAGGTTTAATTGAATTGTTTCCATGTTAAACGCAACTTATTCCAAAGTAGACGAAACTATTTCCAAATTGAACAAAACCATTTCCAAATTATTTGAAAATATTTCTAAATTGATAGCAACCTTTTCTAAATTAAATTAAACTTTTTCCAAATTGAATGCAACTTTTGTCATACTAATTTAGTATGAAAAAAAGTTGCATTCAATTTGGAAAAAGTTAAATTTAATTTGGAACAAGTTGTCATTAATTTGGAAAAGGTTGCGTCCTGTTTGGAAATAGTTTCGTTTACTTTGGAATAAGTTGCGTTAAACATGGAAAATGTTGAATGTGTTAATTGTGTTAATGTATGTGTTAATTCATCGACGAAAATAAGTTTATCTCGGTTCTATTGAGCAAACCGAGAAAATTCTGTCGCAACTCTATCGCAAATTCTATCCCAATGAACAAACGGATTTTATTAAAATCATTAAAAATAAACCGGATGATTTAAAAAAATCACAATCGACACACCTTGGCATTTTAATTTCATTTGGAACAACTTTAATTTGAAATGGAAAATTGTTAATTTTAATTTGCTATACCGGGTGTTTCTTTTAAACTGAGACGATCAAATATCTCGAAAAATAGCCACTCTACGGAAAAAATGTCCATAATCAAAATTTAATCATACCGCGGGGGAAATACATTAGTGCCAAAAAAATAGTCCCCCACCCCCGATTTGTAGGTGGGGCGGGGGTAACTTTTAAATTAAGATAGGAAGCCATATTTTTTATTGCAGATACGGATTCTACGACTAAAAGTACATATGATTTGAATGAAATATTTTGTTCGGTTCATGATAGATGGCGTTGTAATCGACGGAATTCAATTTTTTCAATTTCTCCTTCTTATAGAACACACGCATTCGATTCTGCAATACATTTGAAATAAAAAACATCACGTTTTCATTGGAAATACTCGAAATTCGTCATCAAAACAATTTATTCAGTTTTGTAAATCTAAAATAAGTGTTCAAAATGATGGTCTGCGACTTCAATGCACTTATTAATCCGCATTTCAAATGATTGTACACAACTGAGAAGTGTGTCTGGTTGAATTTCAGCACACGCATTTCTGATTCGCTCAATCATGTTCTCACGTGTTGTTGGTTTTTGTGTGTAAACTTTGTTTTTGAGGTAGCCCCACAAAAAAAAATCTGGCGCAGTAAGATCTGGTGATCTGGCGGCCCAATTTATCGGACCAGCTCTACCGATCCAGCGACCATTGAAATCACGATCAAGTATTTCACGTGCCATCAACGAATAATGTGCAGGACAACCATCATGTTGAAACCACATGTTCCGTCTCACTTCTAAGCTCAAATTTTCAAGTAATATTGGCAGTTCATTTTCCAAAATGTTTCGGTACATTTGACCATTCAAGTTGCCTTCAATAATGTGGGGGCCTATGAGTTTGTTGCCAATTATTCCACACCACACGTTGACAGTCCAAGGACGCTGATGTTCAACTTGACGAAGCCAGTGCGGATTTGTAACACTCCAATAATGCATGTTGTGTCGATTAACCGTTCCATGGTTTGTAAAAGACGATTCGTCGGAGAACATTCATTACGCAACGAAAAAAAATGGGGTTTTGTTGTATTTGTTCACGTGCCCATTGATAAAAAGTTACCCGATTTTGGAAATCAACGCCATGAAGATCTTGGTGTAAAGACACATGATATGGATGATACTTGTGCCGTTTTAAAATTCTCCAAACACTGGTGAGGGGCAATCCGGAATCGCGAACTATTTCTCGTGTACTAATATGATGATTATGAGCCACTGCTGCCAATACAGCAATTACACTATTTTACCCAGTGACTGTTGCTCTACGGGTCCTCTTTTTCGGTTGAACATTTCCATCAGTAATAAATTGTTTGATAGTACGGCCAAATGAAGCACGCGAACGAATCCTATCGTTGAGCGTAAATAGCAACAGCATTTTCAAGATTTCTACCAGCTTCTCCATAAACCAGAACCATTTCAATTTGGCACAGTTAACGCTCCATTCTAAAGTATTTTGTCGTTTATTTTGCAATTACGAAAAACATGAAGATAAGAAATAACACAAACGTTAAATGTGATTTACAAAACTGAATAAATTGTTTTGATGACGAATTTCGAGTATTTCCAATGAGAACGTGATGTTTTTTATTTCAAACGTATTGCAGAATCGAATGCGTGTGTTCTAAAGAAGGAAAAATTGAAAAAATTGAATTTCGTCGATTCCAACGCCATCTATCATGAACCGAACAAAATATTTCATTCAAATCATACGTACTTTTAGTCGTAGAATCCGTATCTGCAATAAAAAATATGGCTTCCTATCTTAGTTTAAAAGTTACCCTCGCCCCACCTACAAACCGGGGGTGGGGGACTTTTTTTTTTGCACTAATGTATTTTCCCCGCGGTATGATTAACATTTTTTCCGTAGAGTGGCTATTTTTCGAGATATTTGATCGTCTCAGGTTAAAAGAAACACCTGGTATATATGATTGTATTGTATAGAGCTAATGTTTTATATTTAGCCAATAGTCATTGGTAATAATATTAGGATGCACGGTAACGGATAAAATTCGTAGAATTTTTATTTGTTAAAATTTTATGTATGAGAAATACGTAAAAACATAAAAATGGTTTATTTTTTTAGTATTTTAGTGATTTAATTGGCTGAGTTGCGTGGATAACAAATACTTGTTTATCCGCATTCCACCATCAGGCTTGAGCGGGGAGATAACGTGTTTTCTGAACTGTTCTGATATTCTGAGTGCATTCTAGGATATACGCGGACATATTTTTCCAATCAACTCTTTAAAATTTCTGATAACTTTTTACAACTCTACAAAAAACGGAACTCATCAGAAAATTATCGCAGTGTGGTTCACCATAGTATTCTCGTCCCGATTATGTACTGAAACTAATTTTCAATAGAAGGCTCGCGACAACTAGATATATGTTACATATATACGGATTGTATTATACGCTACAGACTAAACGGCAAGTTAAACGTAGCATGATCCGTTTTATAGTTTGTTATATTTGCTTGCGTGGCGATACCGAATTGCTGATTATACAAAATCCTTCCAGATATACGTTGGGAACTTTGTATGTATTATCATAAGCAGTATTATTTTGTTCAGGAATGCAGGAATTACGTAATTTGCTTTTCAGTTTAAGATAACATCTTATCGTTAAACTAAGACATTTTCTTTACCTCCCCACAACAATACAGGTACAGATTCGTGGCAAAATGATAACATGATAACAACTTTTTGCGGAAGTAAAGGGTAGATAGAAAGAGAGCTGTGGATAGCATTATGCTAAAGGCTAATATATAATTTAAAAACGATCGTTATAGATTCCCATATCTATAGAAACTTTTATTTAAAGATCTAGCAACTAAACAAAATGTATACATGCTCGTATATGCGTTTTCAATTCAATGAAAAGGAATAATTCCGCTTATCACTATTTCTTAGTTTTATTCTAGATTGAAACGAATGACTTAGATACACAGTACGATTCGTATATTTTAAGGATGATTTTTTAAATGTTTAATTTATAATTTAAAAAAAACACAGTTAAATTACAAAAATACACTGTGCCAATTTAAAAACTGAACAGAAATTATCTTCGAAAAAGTACGCAAAGTTGAACGCTTCTATATCTAGGTGAAATATCACATTTCAGAATTTTTTATTTTTGTCATATTAGTGTGTCAATATTTAGAAACAGGTAGTGTTACTCGTCGTGAAGGGTCTGGACAACTAAGAAAATCTACATCAAGAGTAGATCGAGCTATCGCTCGTTATGCAACAAAAAACAGACAAGCCGTGCCCAAGAAATTAGCAGTAATGTACCACTACAAAACTAGATATTAAGCAGATGATAATACACAGGTTGAAAGTTTATCACGTTGACCTGTGACCTGAGTTCCGTATCTGACCGATAATCACAGTTGACAACCAAGAAATTATGCGTTGCAGTATAGCAACTGGACTCAGAGGGACTGGTGTGATGCAAGCATTTTTTGGAGGTTCGGTGTTGATTTGAGAATCACCAAAATTACGCCTGATATGCGTGTCTCATTTTTTTGATAGGTTTCTCTAAAACTTCACTAAATTGATTAATTAATCAAATTAGGTTTTTTCCATAAAATCTTGACAATTATAAAATTGTCTATTAAGATTATGGAAATTGAGGTAAAAAAAATCTGAATCACCTGATATTGTTATAAATAAAATAATTTGTTATTAACAAATGAATGTTTAAATACATCTATTTCTTGAAAAAAAATTCATTTATTTATAAAATTTCACTAAGGAAACTCGATAAATAATGCGATATTGTTATAAACAAATATAGCAAACGAAATATTATGCCAAATTGACTACGTCATATACATACCTATAATTAAATCTTTCACAATTGTATAGAAGAAAAATTGAAATCGAAAATAGATCAACAGGATCAACAAAATCAACATTCAATTTTTTTTATTCTTTTTTGCTATACAGAATTTTTCCCTATATAGTAACGGGATTGCGATAAAATGTAGTTCATAGTACATACCTGCGGGTGTGAGTCGAAAAAATCATCATACTACAGTCCCTACTAATTAAAGTACGCTATTTTGACATAAGCTCCTTCTTTTTCATCACACTCGAGTTGAACATTTTCTTACTCTCACAAATTTCTCGACTCACTCCCGCAGGTATGTACTGAGCTTGTAAATTCGAGGAATTGTGTATTCGTGAAATTGTGTTTCTATGAATTGTTTTTCTGTGAATTGTTTTTCTAAAAATTGTGTTTCGACCAATTTTCGGGGAATCTTGGAAGCTACAGATTTTAATCAAAAGGTAATTCATTCCTTATGGTAGATCATACACAATCATAAATTCTGTACAAGATTGATCAGTGGAGCCACCAATATATTCAATCAAAACACATACTCGTATATAATATATGCCGTCATAATTATACAAATTTACGTTACCAACTATAAACGAACGCTGAAATATTGTGACGGATTAGAAATATTGTGGGGCAAACAAAATCAACACAATCATTTTGTATAGAAAAGATCATATTGGTTGCTATATAATTCGACCTATAAGAATGAAAATGTCTAACGAATTTTCCGCAAACTTACGAGTCTTCGGCCGTATTCGACTTTCTACAACTTGTAGGTTTCCACACGTTTTATCTTTTCTTTATTTTATAGGTGGCAATCATCTCATTTAAGACACGTGGAAGCCACCATAAGATCTTTGCATATAAAGAATTAAATAGAAAACACAGTTTTTAGTCTTCAGAATGTGATTTTTTTTTATTGAATCATAAAATACATAGAATAGGTTTTTTTTTAATGGAATATCACATCGGGCAAATGGCATCCACAGCTTTGCACTCTTTTATCGAAATTCTCGCTGAATTTCCTCCTGGAAATCTAATGGTGTTAAATCACAAGATCTAGGGGACCAATTTTGATCACCGAAACGAGAGAGTACATCATCCAACTGAGGCAGAAAGAAGTGTGTTATCATGTCGCGATATCGAGCACCAGTAACAGCCTAATTTTCAAAAAAGTATGGTCCAATATGATGCCTCGAACCCAAAATCCGCACCAAACAGTGACACGCTGTGGATTTGTTTTTCGATAATCACATGTGGGTTCTCCGTACCCCAACTGTGGCAAATTTTGTCTAACAGTTGACAGTTGATAAATATTATAACATTGGAAATATATGTTGACATTCAACAAATAATAGCTTTAATTAAAAATATTTATTCCACTGAACGTGCGAAATGTTCTAAATTTCAAATTTTGTTATTTCCATGAGAGTCTGCACAACATCTGATGTTACACTTTAGCAGCAATATTGTTCCAATTAGAACGCACGTTTTCAGCAACCTATTCGCATCTGACATACTTCACTGTTGCCGAATATTTTTGGATGGCGCGAAACTGGTGGGCTCAGCTCCTTTAAGACAGCATAGAATTGATTAGTTTCGTACCAATTAAGACTAATGCGACCTCGCTAAATTACTATTGGAATTCTGTGCAGAATTAATATGAAAATTTTCTTGCCAACCAATATTTCATTTTGAAAATTTATCTCTTATACAATTTTTGACCTATGCTAACTCTTTCAAATCCAATTTCACGTACGTTTTGTCCACCAAAACAAATCAACGAATTTTTGTCATTACTTAATCATTTACCCAGACTAAACAAGATCATTCGGGTTCCACGCTCAGTGATTTTACAGCAAGAAGAGAAGATGATTTTATGGCAGTCATGAAATCTGCTGGTTTGTTTTTCTACCTCGAACAAAGATATCTCAGGTTTTCATGTTTGCAATGGCTGTTTCATGGTTAGAATGGGATTTTCAATAATGACATCTTCTGCTTCTTCTTCAGAAGATTGAGTTATCATCTCAAGTCTGTCTATAGATCATCAAAAATGCTCAACATATCTGAACAATTTGTTTTATAAATCATCTATACTTCAAGTTAATTCAGCTGAATATAGCGCTTCTACCGTCAATTTGATGAAATTGAACTTCATAATTACAGTGGATTGGGCTTTTTTCTTATACAAGTATGTTGATATTTTTCATATTTTTAATTTACAGACAATTCTACTGCCAAGTTCTAGTTATCTGAAACGATGCCAAGTGGGCTTTGTAATAATTTAGGTAGCCTTCCTAAACTCAAACTCGTCTTACTCCGCTCCATGATGTTACATTTTTTGGCACGATTTTGGTCAGGGATCCCCGGATTATTTTTATTATTATTGTCTACGAGTGGTCGACACGTCGACGTAGAAAATATTAGATGACGCGTAAATGCCCATCCCTGCTGGCAAACTTTTATTATTTTTAAGATATTCTTCAATAATGAAAATAAGTTGTTCTATCGTATAACGCCACATTTTTACTAACCCCAACCTCTCAGCAGGTACATTTTTTTTTGGGGTTGCCACACACTTTACTGCACAAATGGCGGCAAATTCAAATCTTGCGTTACTTTTGGGACACCCTTTAGTAGACAGTGTACAATGTTTAAGGCTCCCCATATACTTCTTTTCAGTAGATCAAACCGACTGTTTTCAGCCATCCTATTGACAAATATTGTGCCACCTCTAGGTTATCGAACGCTGGGAATATTATACCAGATTGCACAGTTTTGTTCTGACTCTAGGACAATGTTTATCTTTTGGAGTCATCTTTGGATCTATTTTCTCTGAAGTCGAACGGGTTTCCATTATATTCGTTACTTTTTTGGAATATATTCGCTATAGTTTTCTGGGGCCAAATTTAAATACGAAATCGGTTCCTGCATGCAAAGTATGTAATGTCTTCATTTTCAAAACGATTTCTGATTTCGTGCGCCATACGGCTTTTGTATTTTATATATATTCAATTGGAAAATCTTCAATCGACAAGTATCTTTATTTTTAACTGTCATAAACAGTCGTTTCATCACTTTTGGCCAAGTTACAAATCAAAGCGTTTAGTCTTCGATTCTTATACATCAGAGCTTTGTTTTACCGTGGCTTTTTTAATGTCTTTAAACTTCTCGGTTCTCTCCACATCAAATAACTGTTAACTCTGAAGATTTACTTGCTCAGCAATATTTTATTTTGAGATCACTTTGTTATTTTGCTCTAGAGTCTTCATTGTCGTTCTTAAGCCACCGATACAGTTTACACTCTCAGGCCGAAGGACCGGAACAGTTTATTTTCTAAAAGGCCTTTTAAAAGGTCGTTCAATGAGTCTTCCTTCGGCTTTTATTTCCTATAGCTCATCAAACAGTTAACATACAAGAAATAATTTAAAAATAATGGAAGTAAGTCTGCCACGTTGGGGCAGCAAAGAATAGTACCAGGATTGTAGCAATGAATTTGTGTCGAACAGATCAAAACTGAAAAATATTGTTTATGGGGTGACTAAAACACGATACCGGGTCAAAGGACAATTTTTTTTTTAAAAAAGGACTTGGCATATATACTTTTACGGTCCATAGCCTTACCTTACATTCACACAACATTCATTCAATCCATTCATTCATCCCATTCGCACAAGTACAGTATACTACCTGCGTATTGCATAGCTCCATGTCACCCTGTACAGTGACATGAAAGATGGGTCGGCCCATGAGTTCTACATTCCAACAGAGGGTCATAGATGTTTTCAATTTAATCACCGATCGTAATCGGGAAATGAAAAATCCCTTTTGCATCCCGCCTCTGTTGGGATTCGAACCCGGTACCTCCCGATCCAAACGTCGCAGCTTTAACCACTGCGCTATTTGCTCGGTTAAAGGACAATTTACTGGCATTTAAAAAATTTGTACAGTACGGTTAAAAATAATGTCAAAATTGCGACGTTTGCGGCACGGCTACGTTAAAGAACCTGAGCAAAAATCAAATGCTAAGAGGTACAAGCTCCATTGGAATGCAAATATTGTATTACCACATGCCCAGAAGGAATTTGCATACCCGACCAAGCAGCAAATACAGATTTGAGGGCAATAATAAGAGAAGATGTTGCGAAACAAGATGTTCCTCTTGAAATCCATCCGGGGCCTGATCGTTTTCCAAATTAATTATGGAATTTGTAGCACGAAAATACATAGCGATCCACTGAATGTCTGATGGAATAGTCGAGCGCCACATCAGAATACTGCGACTAATTTAAAAACTTTAGCCGCAAAAATCACAAAAATGTAAAATCCGTGTTTCCTTTCGATATTTAAAACATACCGCTGGCCTTCAGCGATTTATCACAGCAAGTAGATATACGAGTACCATTCCAACTCGGAAACATAATAAACTTTCCCGACAGTCATGGTTCCTGAAAATCATTAGTTACAATCCGAATTCATATGACTTCCTGAGCCTATAGAACCAATTACATCGCACGACCAGAATATATAAGGAAACACGTTGAGTACAGCGTGATGAACATTTTTAATTTATCTGGTATAACTTCAAGATGTCGACCTATACGTCCCTCTTATACACTTCATTCCCGATCATGTGTTCAGAACAGAATCATTGCATACACTCGCCGCTCTTCGTACCTAATATTACAATTACGGCATTCCTAAATCACTCCATGGAGCAAAGACTTAACAGTAGAAGTGTATAGGAAATTTGAAGAAGGAAACATAAAAAAAATGTTAATTCTACTTTCACTTTGTACTCAATACTGTTCGAAGTATTTTAAATTTAAATAGTCCAGCATTATTGTTTTTTTTGTTGGTTCTCTTCTATACAGTAAATTAAGTATTTATCCTTTAAATCTTCACCATGTGTCTCTAATCCTAGAATTATTTTCACTCAATTTCATCACAATATTCTCGATTATCATTACCAAATCTCTCCAAAAACTGTAACATATTATTATTCCCAATATTAAATCTTACCTTTTTTTGCCAAAAAAATATATAAAAAAATCCTTTTGATCAATTCTGTATGTATAATGTAAAATTATTCGATATCATGTATAGATATCCAGGGAGCAACCAGTACAAGAAAACGAAATTAGTTCTGTTTCAGCAATTACTTAACATATTTTGTATCCCAACTAATCTGCAGAAAAGGATACTCGAAGAACGAACGAAAATACAAAATAAAAAAACTGGAACAAAATTAAATGATCCACTTTAAAAAGAAAATTGATTTATGTGTATCATCGTATCCCAATCCTTTATATACACATACATACTCATATATATACCATCGCCATTCTGGTTTTCGGCCGCATACACATACAGATATTTTATAATCCAAAGTGATTGAGCAACCAAATTTTCTCTTTTTGGGTTATTTTATTTTATGTGTATAGCAAATTTTCATTTAACCCTAACCCAAATTTTTTTTTCGAAAATCTAATTTTCATTGTCCTAAATACAGAACGAAAAAAAAATACAAAATTTCGAGGAAAATAGGAAAATTTATGATAATTCATAACTGAAAAAAAATAAAGAAAAAATCAGATACAAGAAGAAAATTTTTAGTGAAAAACATATTTTTGTCGGCATCTTAGAACAACCATAAAAAGGAACGAGTGAATAATACTGTGCACTGCGGCGCGGCTACCATTATAAAGAGCGGGCGAAGGGATACCAATTTAAATTTGTTTTTATTGGATCTAAATAAATTTTATTGAGTCATTGACCTCATTATTATGTCGGAGAATTATTAATGGAATGAAAGCAATGTGTTGAGCATGTGTGATGGATTTCAGATATGCGGAAAGGGCCTTTATGGAAATGTTATCAAAAAAATGCCATTAGTTAAGGTTGTCTTAATATACGATACGAGAAACGACTGATGTAGTAATCTAGACCCGTTGCATCAACCAAATGATAAACTGACGTTCTCAAACTAAGCGAAATAATGAAGCATATCGCCACAGTCCCAAATGTTTTGCACCAATTATATAAGCGTACCTGACAATATTCCTGGACGTAAGTGACATAGCCTGCGTTGAGTAGTGGATAGGTGAAAAATAACACCGCCTATAGCAGCGACAGATTTATCCACCATTATCGTATAAGACAAGCAAAAATTGAAGGATCTGTATAGATCTCGTATTATTCAAGAGATGGAAGTATTCCATTCGCAGTAACGAAATGGTACAGGAAACAAATCTTTCTTGAATCTGTAATCGAGTCAAATGCTCTTCAAAATTTCTGGAAGCTATAATATTAGCTGTTCAAATAGTCGAAGCAATGCTATAATCCAGAAAAAACCGAAAGCATTCAATCACCGCATTCTTCTTAACCACTAAAGGCAGGGAACTTGACCAGGAGCTTGGTCACCTCAAATATCTCAAACTACACTGGGCTGCTTTTTGATTATACAACGGTCGAGGAAATTCAAATCCCACTCATGTGAAAAAATTAAACTACCACCCGGTAAATATAAGGAATACAACCGATATTGATGAAAACTACACTCAAAAAAAAATATAGGTTGATATAACAAAATTCTAGTTATATTTTACAAAATTTCTATAAATATACAGCACACAAATTTTTTTATAAAATATACAAAATAACATAAAATTATGTAAATTTTACAAAATAAAATAGTAATAATGACAAATGTTTTTGTCAAATATAAAAAAATCTTTATAATATTTAAAATTATGTTTAAAAAATTTACAAATATTTTGTAAATTAACTAAAATTTTTGTAAAATATACAAAATAAATAAACAAAATTTACAACGAATTTTGGTAAATGACTAATATAAGTTATAATTATTACAAACACGTTGTTAATTCTAAAATAAGTTTTGATTAAATATATAAATAAATTTTGTAATATTTAGAAGAAACCTCTGTTTGTTTTAAAGACATTTTTGTAAAAGTAACAGAAATATTTTATTATGTTGACCAGGTATTTGTAAATATGTGTGTATAATATATATATATATATATATATATATATATATATATATATATATATATATATATATATATATATATATATATATATATATATATATGTATATATATATATATATATATATATATATATATATATACATATATATGTACATATATATATATATATATATATATATATATATATATATATATATATATATATATATATATATATATATATATATATATATATATATATATATATAAATATATATATTATATATATATATTTATATATACATATATATAAAATATAATTGTTTATGTATAGCTGAAACAGTGACTAAATTAGCTACGTAATACAGCTTACGTCGTATGCTATTTGAACCATTCGTGTCAAAGATTATTAGATGTTTTCTTCAGTTTTCATGAGAACTTCTTACGATGTTTCATTTGTTTAATGGCTTTATTGTCCAAGCAGCGAACGATATAAATTCTTACCTACTCGGTGGTTCAGCAATAAATAATAAAAGCGAAAAGCATGACATCGAAAAAGCAAATGGTTTCGAATATGTATGTATAATAACATATAAAACAAAATTATTTAGTTTTTAAAATTTATTTATTTTTATTATTATTTCATAAAACGCAAGGTTGGATTAATTTTGTAGTTCATTATTATACATTTAATTTAAAAATACATTTAATTCAGTATAAAATTAAAACTATTATTATGAACATATGTACATACATATGTTAGGAAATAATAAAAGTTTGAACTTAATAATATAACACTTATTAATTACTAACACTACTTTTCTAGTCTTTCTTTTAAATATTTTACTGCTGTATTGTGTACATCATATTTTGTTGTAATTTTAAAAAAATAAGTTTGAATAAACATCCAAACAGACACGGATTATAATGGATATTTTAAATTGAATACATGCATTATTGCGAACAGTATTTCAATTCCCCGAAGCACCGAAAATACTTTGTATTTAATACCATCAAAATAAATGATAATTTCTATGGGGTTGGACAATGTCCCTGTAATAAGGAATAAAGGTTGGATACACCTCTGTTTCTCTAACTGGAAAATCAATTTCTCCTCTACTTCCTCTGCAGTTGCACCGAGAAGGATACAACTTTTCTGGGCATCTTGTAGGCTAAACCGCACATGAACTTTTTTATGATTTTCCACTCGAACCTCCCTCGCTGTTGGAAGTAAAATATGGTGGATGAGGTGAAATAAACTGGCTGCTTGACCGTCTGTAAAGAATTATAAGTTTATTCATATTATATGTATAATGTATATTATGCATATATATATATATATATATATATATATATATATATATATATATATATATATATATATATATATATATATATATATATTTGTATATATTTACACATATATATATATATATATATACATATATATATATATATATATATATATATATATATATATATATATATATATATATATATATATATATATATATATATATATATATATATATATATATATATATATATTGTGTGTATTTATATATATATTGATACATTTAAACTTACTTTCATTGAAATTTTCCTGAAATTTCAACACTGACAACAGGTTCTGGTCTTGAGTCCCCTTTACTTTCTCCTCGAGCATAGGTATAATTTTTATCAAGAATTCTGGAAACGAAATGTTTATACTAGGCACGTTTGGATGCATCTTCCGAAAATCAATTTCTACCTGTAAATATCAATCATTTTATTAAGATTCAGTTCCACAAACACGTTTCACAAAGCTTACCAATTTATAACCTAGCGGTTTCCTATACTGCGGCCATGTAGCAAATATTTCTAAAGTTGATGCCCAAGAATCAATAAAACTTTTTCGTACTTTATATGTACTGTGCCATTGTTGTTCAACTTCGGCCCAACTGCAATTATCTGCTGCTATAGCATTTATGCTTTCTTCACTGTCGTCTTCAGCACCTGTTAAATAGAAATTATATGATATCTCTATTAGTAAATCCTTAAAAAAATTTTTATCATGTGTAAATACCTGTTGCATTATTGGTCGGTTCCTCTAATTCTGCTTGCTGTTGGTTGGCTGCCAAAACTCCCACTTTTCTTAATTTTTTTATTTTATTAAAATATTTTTCGTACACTTTCCCTTTAGGGGATTTTCCCTTGCTTTTATAATAATATAATACCTGTAAATATAATAAATAAAATATTAAATTTCATATTGAAACTAATAAAATAGTTTTGTAATTCTTACTTTGCTTTCGTTTGGAAAAACATGAATAATTTTATCGGCGATTTCATCTGCCAGCCCACACGACATTTTAATCTTGTTTTTTATAAGATGGTTTGCAATGATATCAACCAACATTGATCGAAGCCCGCTATTTAATTTTTCAAACGAATTGTAAAAATTTAGAATGTATTCGCCATCTGTTGTTTCTTTTAAAGTTTCGTTTACATTTATTGAGATGTGGTTGCTGGTTCCCTGAGATGATTCGGAGCTTGCTGTTGTTCCTACGTCTGATAATTTAGAACTAACTGTTGTTGCGGTATCATTAATCCAAACATTATATTTGACGGTAAATTTGATTTGGGTTCCTAAATTGAAATGTTGCAAAAAGTTTTGCTTGTATTCACCTAAGAGCTTAAGTGATCTGATATCCATACCCAATTCTGAAATAAAATAATTTTGCGATATTAGTTTTCATATTACATAATAATATTATAAATCACATTGCAGAAGTTTCTGCCGAATTGCTTACCAACACATTTTGGATACATTTCTTCTAGATTCCAGCTAGTAAGTAACTGGAGTAGTTCATTTTGTGATGCATTTTCTTCAGCAAGTATTGTTTGTGGCTCTATTGTACATTGTTGTGCAGCATTTGTAGACCATTGAGGTTGATATAGTTCATATGATTGTGACTGATTATTAAATGGTTGCGTGGGATTTGATATAGACGGATGATGAATAAGTTGGTTGGTGATATCGACTGTCTCTATATTATTATTAATTTCTTGTAAATCCAAATCCAATATGGTAGTATATTGTTGTTTATCCATTGTGCGTAATTGATTACAAATTTTAAATAAAACTATATACTGATTTTATGAAGACAGTAAAAATATTTATAATTAAATAATTGTATGTATAACCTTATTTCATTAAAATTATAACCTTTATTCAATGAGAAGATAAACAAATCTAACTAAAATATTTGAAAAATGTGAGGTATTCATTGCAAATTGTAAAAGAAAAAGGAGCTGGTGGCGTTTATATCTCTTTCTTATTCTAACCTATTATGTATGTATATGGACAAGTTATATTTTTCTCCTTTAAAATATTTATGTTTTTGTTTCACGAAAGTACAAAAATAAATAAAATGTTTACAGTTACCTAAAAACAGTTAATACCAGGGTTGTCAAACGTTTTTTTGTGCGAATACAAATTGGTGCCGACAGTTAATAATCCCACATGCCATATGTACAGGTTTCAAACATAATTATTAACAGAAATAGGATTTCCCCTCCAATAATTTAATATTTTACTTTTTTATATTCATGTTTTTGGTTTTTGTATTTTTTAATATGTACGAGTATAAGAAATATCATGATATGATATTACACTTGTGTCTTCCTGATAATATGGAACATTTTTATTTAAAAATATTCTTTAAGACGAAGAAAACGGTCTCCTTTTAAAGTTTTAGTTAAAGTTACTGGAGGGCCACTAAAAACTTTGATAGGTAGAATAATATTTTGTTATATAATTGTGTCAGGGTTATCAATCTCATACGATAAATAATGTGTATTTAAAGGACCGACGCATAATTGATTAACCCAAACTAATACATTTAATTCGTCTTTGGTATTAACAAAAATTTTATATAATTCTAATTCGTCTTTAAAAATTGTTAAATGAAAATCTTTTTTATATAAAGTTCCATTGTATTTAATTTGGGAAAAACAAACAAACTCGTCTACATTAGCTCCTAATTTACTGTGCAAATCTTTTAAATTGACTTCTAATATTTTATATTTTTCGGAAGTAATGGAAGAGGATTGAGGAGAGTTCATAATATAATTGGCAAATTTCATTTGAGCTTTATTGCCTAAAGTTACGCAAATATTTCGTCTTGAATTAGTTGACCTGCCGAAACTTTTGGGATCTTTGTGTTTACCTTCGAAGCCAAAACACCAATAATGTATTGGTGGGCCAGAATATTGAATTATTTTAGGGTAATGGATTAAAATATGGTGTTTTGGTTTTAATGTGTCATTAAATAAATTTCTATATTTTGAATGATGATCTTTAATTAATACCTGCAAAAGACAAATTAGTTTCTTATTAAAAGATCGAGATAATAAAATATCTATTATTTTAACAAGACATTTTAGAAATCCCCAAACTTCATCATCTTCAGGTACCATATCACCAATCATTAACGTAAAGTAATGAATAAAACATTTCATCTCGCTAGCAGACATCTTTAATTTGAATTTATTAAGATGATTTGTTGTAATAGGAGGAGAAATATTTCCAATATCAATAGGGCCATAATTAAAATTTTGCTTTCTATTGTTTAAAGTGTTTAAAGAAAAAATCTTGACCTCTTCTGTATAGTATTTTATCACATGGCATAAGTCGTAATGGCATATACCCTCAAAAATATCATGCATCGTATCAACATAATAATTACATACAACATGGAATGACAATACATCATTAAACAACGAATTTTTGTAAATACCAGAATTTTTAAAATCACCATTTTTTATATCCTCCTCATAATTCTCAATAGTACGATGCAAATCAACTCTATCTTCACATAAACTTTGTGATTCAATTTTATGTATGTACTTTGCAGAAACGACAAAAGTGATTGCTAGAGAAGGATTTACTAAAATCACACACACTATTCACACCTAAATTATCTCCCATAATCAATCCTAGTATTACATAAACATGAACTTTTTGCTCTGGAAAATTTAGTACTAAACCTTCTGTTTCTAGAGAAATGATCTCCTTAATCAAATGCTGCAAGCATCGGTCATTTCCAAATTCTTTAAAGTACTCTGATTTTACAAAACCAGCGAAAAATATTGCATCTAATTTAGAATTGTTCTGTAATATCGGTAATTTAAAATAGATACCAGTTATTGATTGTGAATGTGACCCCAAAGGGTTGTTTATCTCAAAATCATCGAAGTAAAGATAAATTGGAATATAAATACTATCACTAAATTTCTCTAATTTTTTATTCCACAATTTACCATCTAAAAAATTTGAAATATTATTTTCATCGAGTATATTTGTTTTGTGATTTAATTCAATAAGTTGCTTTGCCGTACATGTTTTTTCTAAAATATGTTTTAGTTGAAACCTTAACGGTAAAAGTAAGCCTTTTGTTTGACTTTCAGCATATTCTGTATTACCGTTATTATAAACAACCCTAATTTCGTCATTTATCGAAAATTGTTGCATCGGTGATATTAAGTTCTTCTCTATCAACCATTTATTTAGCTTATGGTTAGAACTAATTAATTTAAATGGATCTTTCAAAAGTGTTAAGATTTCTTGAAACTCAAGTTTGGCTTGCGGTTACTGTTGACGAAACAATCAAAACTTTGTAAGATTTCTGATATTGGTTCAGTAATATGAGTAAGTACTAATTTTTGAATATCCATAATATTTTTTTTGTTAAAATTGTTATTATTATTATGTAAATTTATTACAAATTTCACAGCTGATTCGATAAATTTTTTTTTAATTTTTGGTAAATCTACAGTAAGTGGAGCGGTTGCTGGGATAATCGTACTGTCTTTATTTTCATTTTCAATTATTAAGTTATCTTTAGAATGGCTAACGGACGCAGAAGAGATACTGCCGTGGGGTTTTTGATTTATCAATTTTGGCAAAGTGGTTAATATTTCTTCTTGTTTATGTTATTTTATGTGTCTTCTAAAATTATCTAAGTTTGAAAAAAATTTCTTACAGCTAACTTCATAACAGACATATTCGCTATGTCCCCCAAGCGCATGAAAGACATTTAGATGGGCAATAAGTGCGTCTGGCGATACAAAATTATTTTTACATACAAAACAAAACATTTTTACTGATAATTTTAGGACTAGATATAATATACAAATTAATTAAAATACCGTTTTCTCAAGATTATTTACGAATAATATCACAACCGACTTATTCATTAAATTTAGACAATTATCACTGTTAACAAAGCTCCAATGAAAGAAATCGATGTGATGATGATAGTAACCCTAAAATCATATTAATTTAAGAAATTTAATTTAATAACTCTTAAATCATCCAAATAACATAAAAGGTACCGTTGCCATATGCCAATTTGATGCTGTAATTTTATTTGTGTACCGAGTGGTATCTGATATTTTTGAAAAAAAAAATTCCAATGAACCGGTTCTATGCACAATAGAGCTTCGAAATTGATGCCTGCATCTAAAAATAGTAGACAATGTTAAAGCAATGTTAATGGAACTATTCAAAATTATTTTGTCGTTCGATAATTTTAAACCAAGTTCTCGCAAACACAAAACTTGAAACATTAATTAAATATAAACCATTTATTTTATTTATGAATGAATTTAATGTTGATGATTAACAAAATGTTCTGATAGTGTGGTTAGTGAACTTCAAAGCCAATTTAACCAACTTATATAATAGAAAATCGATATATTACTTGGATTTGAAATTTCGACTGTCAATTTTTTAATCTGCGAAACTTTTGCTGGTCGGAATCAAAAAACACACAGTTACTAAGAATATCAAAATTTGTTTAAATCACATATCATTGAAATCATAGTACAAATTCTCTTAAATGGTTTAAAAATGAATAATAGTGTGTATTATGTTGAGAAAAAATTAATTAATTAATTAACAAAAGCTTCGCCGATCTTTACCAAAAATTAACAAATTGCAATAAGCATTCATATGTTCTAAATAACCAAACTAATATGGTATAACACGACTTAATATTTAAAAAAAAAATTTTATTTTATGTTTTATTTTCAAAAATATATATTTTAAAATCAAAAAACGTTTCAACTTTTCAATTCAACTTTTTTCGAGACAAAACAATTACTACTTTAATTAAAATGCTTTGAAATATAATAACAAATTATTACAAACTTTTACCTGCCAATGATTTTATAATGTCCGATTTAGTTAATTCCTCTTTAGATAATCCAATTTTCAATAAAAATTGATCCATTCCAATAAGAACACAAATAATAAGTAATAACCAATTTATGTCGCTTAGGTTCAATAGCAAGCAACTTCACTTATAAATATAACACTTAGGTCTAATTGAACTCACAAATTTCACAATTTTATCACACACCAATTTATGTCGTTTAGGTTCAATAGCAACTTCACTTATATAACACTTAGGTTTTAATTGAACACACAAATTTCACAATTTTATAACTTTTTATTTTTACATTATTTTAGATTTTTTTCAGTACATGTTTAGCGGCTGGTTATAAAATTTAAACTAAACCAAGGTAAATAATTTCAAAATCATTTTAAAACCGATTTCAACGATCTTACAAGAACAGTTGTGAATAAAATAAAACTTTATAAAAATTACCGTAAGGCTTGTAAATTTTACAAAAAACTAGGGTAAAAATAAAAAATATTTATTTTTTTCACAAAAATTTGACAAATGTACAAATAACCTTATCAATTTTATAGCATTATGGGTAAAATCAAAAATCGAATCTTTTAAAGATACAATTTTTTTTTACATTTTATATCAAGAATCTACAGTAAAAATCATAACTATTTTGATAAATTTTACAAGATTTCTGTAACATTTACAATATTTTATTAAATTTTTATAATCTACATACGTCATACATTGATTCACATGATTAAATGTTAGTTTTAGGCATTAAAATCAGTTCCAGGGTATTCAATGTATAGTCAAAAGCTGTGTAACTGCGTATGGCGGCCTTATAGATATATTAAATAAAGCATACTAATCTAGTATCAATTGCAGTTCAATTTGAGACGAATTGAATGTGTGAGACATATGATGCATATATAAAATAAAACACTTTATATTCGAATCTAATAAAGATACAAAAACAAAGTGAAGAAGGCATAACGTAAAGTTTATAAAATAAAAATATAATTTTGAATTTTAAATAGTTTATTTGATAATTGCTGTTTTATCAAATTACTGCTATTTTGCGTCAAATATATAATTGGTTTTAAAGTTCAAGTTAACATTTTACTTGTGTGTTGAACAGCTGTTAACCTACATATGTACCAAATGCGCACAATTTTTGGAATCTTTACTAGAAGTGAAATTAGAATGTTTTTGTAAATATTGTCGACTCTACAGCAAAATAATACGTTCGCGAATTCTGGCCGCTTATGCGGCTTTACACGAGCAAAACATTTGCAAAATTTAATACAAATTTTATGGAAAAATGGTTTGATACTTAATATTTCCAATTAGATTAGCCGATTGAGCATTTAGATCGTAACGGAATTGAATGATTTGCAAGCGTTTGACTAAAACAACTTAAGATTTGATATCATACTCATCCATCAACATAATTGTTGGGTAAGGCTATTTTGTAAGCCAATTTACCATTAAAAACATTCATTTGTATATCGTAGCGTGAAATATATTTATATTGGCATAGGTACATAGAAAAAGCTATTTCCTACTGTATGTTAAATAAATTCTTAATAGTTTTATTCATTTAAATAAAAAACCGTTTGTTTACTTCTAGTTCCAACTAAACAGCTATTCAAAATAAATGATGTCTACTAGAATTTCAATTTATTTTAATGTTTAACTAAACAAGATAAAAATATTACATTAATCCGATTAATCAAAATTAGAAAAGCGTGGAAAATATGTATTTCCATTTAATCATTTTAATTGATAGATAACCAAACCAATAAGTTATGTGTCAGATCTAACGATTATTGTTGTAAAATACACAAAATAATTCTGATTTAAATTCCTCTAATTGTATAATTTACAAAAAATCGTAAATTTTCTCAATTAATTTTACAAAAATAGGTTGTAGACTGTAATTTTTTCTGACTTTCATGTTCAATATGTATGTTCAATAAATTTTACAAAAATTTTATTAAAATTTATCTGTATTTTGTTATAAATAAACGTTTTTTGCAATAAAATTAAAAAAAACCTTATTGTTAAAATAATACAAATAATTTGTACCTCAAACTAGTTCCGAAATAATTGTTTTTATTCCAATTTACAAAAAAAATTGTTAAATTTAGAAAAAATTTATCAAATTTTAAAAAATCCAAATAAATGTTACAAAAAATTGACAAAATTGACAAATTATTATTAATCTCACAATTCCGTTTTGTAAGCACTTTTACAAAAAATATTTTGTAAATTTCACCTAAAAATTTTTTTGAGTGTAAGCCAAGATCTTTAAATACTTCTTTCCTGAAGCGCTGAAACGTAACGTTTGAGCTCCGTAAATGGAAGTGTAATGATAAACGGTTCAAATGGGAATCATCATTTATAGGATATTTTATAATAGTTTCAAGGTTACGATTGACAAAAGCCAAAGAGGACCATCGACAGTTCAATACTAAACTTTTGCCATATGAGTCAGCGACCGAATTAGAAATTCTGAGATATCAACTGAAACGACATCAGTTTATTTTTCTTTGGCAACACAACCCTGTTCCACATTGGATCGACTTTAATGCCTGCAATGAGGTATTATGATATGCGTGACATTTGTTTACACCGAAAATCCTAATATTTACGTTTTATTTTGTGCCAAGTGTGATTGTGGCTTGGTGCAACATTAAGCTTCCTTATTAATCGATTTAAACTAGCTACAGCGCAAATTTTTGGAAAGTAGCATGAGAATGCTGGTACTATGAGAGAACGAGAACGATGTAAGCAAAACGCACTGCCTTGTCAACACTTTTGGTAAACGCACATGAAATGCAAACTCACCGAACGATGCTTACAGATACATTTGGCAAAATCATCTCGACTGTGAATTCCAAGTTCGAATCAAGTCGCAATGTTATTATCTGGATATACCAGTTAGGTTGGACAAGGTGGTGATGTACATAAACTGGTCCGTAGCTATGTCACAACTTAAGTTTCCTCCTCTGCTCGTATGTTTACCTATGAGATAATGTCTCACCGAAGCAATATCAGCTGGTCAGGTCTGTGGTCCAGTAAAGTTAAGGCCAGATCTGACAGGTTATTATTCACGAGTTGGTGTTAGATTATCTGTCGTTTGTTTCTCTGTAACTGCCATCTGAAGCACCAGTTTACAAGAAGCGCGAGTATTTCTATATCGAATTGCTTTGTGCGTTGACACCTGCTGTGCGATGACACCTCTGACGAGCAGTGTTATCGGCTTTTACATTCCCAACAATATTGAAATGTCCTGGTATCTATTTTAAACAGTGGTTGAACTGGTCAGCCATTTATAGATACAAGACAATTCTGGACTACCTCCGACGTAAAGAAGTCTGATTGTAGCATTGTAATAGAAGCCTGGATATATCCGTAAAAATGCCAATATCCCTTACAGATGTTACAATATATCTAAACCAGTCTACAACTTCCATTATTGCGATAAGTTGCGTCCGAAACACACTGCAAAAGTTGGGAAGGCGAAAAGAGAAGTTAACTTTCAGTGCCTCACAGAATACACCATACCAGACCGTCCCATCCATTTTAAATCATCCATAAAGAACCTCGTTGCCTCATTGTCCAATTGTCCATAGCCGCCTCTTTCGTCCTATCCTCTGTGCTGGGAATTTGCATTGCATGAGCTATTTCAGCGTACAAGGATATTTTTCAAAAACTGCTTGATTGATCCTCTCTAATGTTTGCTTCTATTTGCGTTTCTATAATGGTTTTAATAGAAAAGAGAATTAGCTTATAGATTTGAGGCTTTTGGCATTGGAATGAGAGCTTTCTCCCGCCTTAGGTATAAATATTACTATTACTTTAGTTAATGTATATTAATAAAACTATTTTTTATTCCTTATTTTATTTTATTTTTTATTTTTCTTCCTTTTTGTGATAATATTTTTTGTTTTTATATTTTAATTTTAAATATCGATTTCGGATGTCTCCTTCTTCAGTTTTTTAAAATTCTGATAAAAGTACACAAAAATAATAAAAAATGGATATCTATAACCCAAATATTACTTTAGGCCATTTACTAGGAATGATAAAGTTCTAGGCTGCCTTTAAAGAAAACTTCAAGCCAGGTTAGGGTTAAGTCAACAGTTTTCTGGACATCCAGAGAAATAATACCATCAGGTCCTGCCGACTTATATGACTTAAAGGTATTAAAGGTACTTATTGTCCACATGATTTTCTTCCTAGTCACATAGAACATGGTACTTTACGTATAGCCTAGCCGCCTCCTACGACTTTTGAATTTTGCTACAGTAGAGCCTCCAATCCTTTGTTTTCGCACATCTTAATTCGTACTTCTATGGTTTGAGGACTTTTTTATACCAGTCCAAATCGGCAGCAGTATTTGTGTACCTGGAATCATTGAAAAGTCGTGCGCATTTCAAATGAGTGCTTTAGAGTTGTTTCCAGCACCAAGGTGGTCGAGACTTACCCTAAAGACCCTATAAACTTACCCTATTTGTGCTACCTCAGATTGTGTGATGTGCATTAACATCCCATGATAGTTCACGTTTCTCCTCGAATGATGGTAAACCGATATAAGGCAGAGATTTTGACCATCAATCTCAATGCTAGCCAGCAGCGTTGCTATAATTTAGTAGTATAAAAACATTCAAGTTATTTTCTGCGCAAATACAGGTTCGAATCTTAGGTTCATTACTCGTGTGTAATAATTTGTAATTGGAAGTTCTGAATCAGATTATCAGGTCACCTCTGACGTTAGGTTCCTGGATCAGAACCCCATCTATACCTTCAGATTCTATTTTAAGCAAAGTATAATAGCCGAGGCTGCCTTACAGTGGTGGAGTTTAATCTTCTTTAAAAAAATTTGCTACCGACTCCGAAGAATGTAATATTTGTTGAACCCGCTGTCCACTATTATTCTGTTATTATTATTTAAATTATTCCGTGAACAACACCGTTATGTACGACACCGTCATCTACGTAAGCTCCAAGTCGATTGACCTGGGATGCTCTGAGCACCAGGTGGGACAACACAAAGTTTATCCGCACCTGTTGCATATGCCCAGTCCTTGCCCGACCATCCAGAGAGTCTATAATAACAATTATAATAGCTGATCTGTAATCAGAATTTAGTTCTTAACTATTTGGCATCTTAACTATTTTCAAGTTGGATGTTGGTAGCTCTGTATTATTTATTTATAGAATTTACAGGACTTCGAAATGGTTACTGAGTTCCGCGCTCTCAGTTTACAGCGAATTCTTTCTGTAGTAACCTCCAGCCTAGCCTGTTATCGGCTCAGTCTGGTTAACACCTAAATTCGACCTCGACATATCTTGGTTTGTTAGTTACCCGGTGGTCACTACGGGGAGGTAAAACCCACAGTTGTGGAAACTGGAAGATGTGGAACTATATAGCAACAAGTGTCAGCTTGATGTCATGAGAAAGTTTCACTCCACTGCCCAGGTAGTTAATCAGTCAAGAGTATCCTCTACATTACACACATGTTGTTTGGTCGAAGCCACCCAATTAAACATTGTGAGGGCCGGGTAGTGACGAGTTTGAAGGTTCCTTAAAGTTTCAAGCGATTTAAGAAAAAAAAATTAAAGTTTGACGGAAACGGGCCCGCGGTGTAATACTCGAACAACACCTCATATTTACACATTAAAAATATCCAAACGTGAATTTTCGTCACCATCGGGAATCGAAGACGAGATCCTCGAATACCAAAGCAAGGACGCTTCTTACTGAGGGCGGCAAGGCATTTATTTAATGGGGGCGGCAAGGCAATTACTTAATGTTTCATATATAAATCACAAATGGGGTTGTTTGATAACTCGTATTGTTCTCGGGGTTGCTACTTATTTTGACTAAAAATGGAGAACGTTTCAAATCACATAATTTTGCTAAATTTCTAGAGTCTCCAAATATGAGGAGGATTTAATTTTAAAGTTTACTGAATTCAGAAAATTTCCATTTTCTAGATCTCCGAATTCACATATCCCCTGAAAAGTGAATTTAACCCAAAAAGTTATAATTTTCCATTTGAATTAATATTTCTCTAATTTAACTGATCAGTCAACCATTCAAGCCTGTTTCTAGTTAAATTTTGTTTTGGGTTGTTAGGAGTTTTCTTTTAAATGGAGAAGTTTGATGTTCAAATTTAAGATATTATTTTCGGGAAAGAAAAATTGTTGCAAGAAAGAAAAGCCCTTCCCAAAACCGGACAAGAGAAACTCGCTATATTGCTATTTTGCCATGTGTATGGAAGAACACACCCCCGATGGTCAACTGCTTATAAAGCGATGATCAAAAATTTACCCGCAACAAATCTCTTTGTTGATATTTTCCAGCGGTTACTGAATATAATCAGATATGTAATTAACCATATACTCTGGGACATGAACTTTTATGACATTTTGAAAATGTGTCAAACTCTGCAGTTCATTCCTCGTTTTATAAGTATTTAAAAATATGGGATCAAGGCCGATTCAAATTTTAAAACATGTACACTTACGTAAATTTCAAATATTATTAATAATTTTTATCAAGATCTTCACACAGTTTTAAATTCGAAACTAAATCGTTTTAAGTGGGATTGAATTAAAATTAAATATGTATACATACGTGGTTCAATTATATATTTGAAAATTGTTTGTATAATTATATTTACAAATCGCGATAATGAATCAAATCATTTGCAAAACAAACCGTTTAAAAATGATTTTAAAAACATTTAAGCAAAATAATAAATTGTCCAATTTAAAGTAAAGCCGATTAGGATGACGTATTGCTATAATTACTTATATTCACAATCACAATAATAATATGTAGGTAACTGAAGAATTAAGACAGTTTTATTTACGCCGATTTTGATCTGTCAAAAGATATAATAAACTGTTTACGATTATGTAACATTAATGACTGGTATTATACTAAAGAGTTTATTCAATTTGTTTCCGCGATGGTCACACCAGATAAAACAATTCGCGATTATTAATTTTTAACATGTACACATGCGCGCACATAATTTAAAAACCAATTTCGAATTCATTTTTAAAAAAGCTGTACCATGGTTCGGGTGAATTTCAATCTGTGATAATATTTTTATTTTGCCTAGCCAAATTTATTTTATCGGGATGTGTATATAAAAAATAAAACTACGAATTTTTAAATACATATCTCAATTAATTATTTATGTATTATTTTAAATTATATATATAAGTCAAATATTGATTTTATGCACCAACAAATTTATATAAAAACATTCAATGTGCGACACGATTGTGCTAATCTTTTTGTTGTATACGATGCTCTTTACCCGAGCCATAACCTTATGATTCGAGTATTTTAAATTTACCGAGTATCGTAAATGTTTGCGGTACAGACATTGAATAAATGTGTGTGATAATTTGAATATTATGGGATTCAATCATCAAGGACCTGAACATTTGTGGTGAACATTATCCATCTGGTTTGCCGGCCGGACAATAATGGGTGGATATTTTTGTTACATCAAATGGACGGTAGCCATAATAATTGGGTCGAATTTGTTGCTGCTTATGGGAAACCGGAAGGTACTGCTGAACTGGAAATGAGATAAGAATTATTTATAATTATACATATAAAAAGTTTCGAATTTAAAATGTGTGATGTGAAACATCGTTTCTTACCTGTTTTTTATAACAAAAATAAAAAAAAAATAATAAATATAACCGATTATGCGTTTTAATCTCGATGTACGTAATGTAAATACCGAATATTTAACTGCCAGCGTCGTCGATCATATCGCATGAATTTTGTACAGCGATATGACCGAAACGCAGGCATGCCGGTGGCACTCTGACAACTAAACTCCAAATACACGTATCTATATATATATATATATATATATATATATATATATATATATATATATATATATATATATATATATATATATATATATATATATATATATATATATATATTGTATATATATATATATATATATATATATATATATATATATATATATATAGGTATATATATATATATGCATATATATATATATATATATTTATATATATATATATAAATATATATATATATATATATATATATATATATATATATATATATATATATATATATATATATATATATATATATATATATATAAGTATATGTGTATAATATACTTAATTTATTTTGATTTTTACCAGTGTGAGGTCACGGCCAACTACGTTGAAAATTAAACCGGAAATTGCCCACTTCTCACAAATTTCGTTATACTTTCTCGTATAGAATTTTTAATACATATTTGAATATCAAATATCCAAACCTAAAATGTTTCCGCCCGAATGTATGCAACGTTTTTAACACTAAATGTTTACTTTAAATAGAATAGTCCACTACGTTGAATTTGCAGAATTATGTTCTAATATTTGGTCTAAGACAATACTCCCAAATGTGTACCAACCTAGTTTTTAGTATTATGTATGACCAAAAAGTTTATTAACACACTTCAGAACTTACGGTCAAAAAGCTCTTCTCGATTACTTATTAATTTTTTTTAAGCTTTGGTTCAGAGAGTTCATCGGGTTCAACATTTTTAGAAAGCACTGATCTGATAGCTATATGTCGTTTGCATCAGACGTAATTGTAAAAGACTTTTCGAAATTAGGAAATTGTAGGATTGGTAGTTCGAGAATAAAGGTAATAAGAACGACCAATTTTAGAAAAACTCTTCACAAAGCGTCTATAATAACCTTCAACTCCAAGAAAAGCGTTGATGTGATGCTGAATCTTAGACTCGGGGTATAGTTTACAATGGCGTTCTTCTTAGCGGGTTCAGGTTCCATGTGTTAGCGGGTATTCATAAGATTTTGAAAGGTATAGCTGGAACTCCCTTCGAACAAGAGGCATATGCGTTCAAATGGAAATGTCCAGCACCAGGTTGGTATTGTATCCTAGTCTGAAGTTGACTAGGTATATACAATATTTAATACCATGGGTTGCAGTTAATAAATCACCATCTATAAATGAAAAACGTAATTTTACTCTCGAACGAGTTGTTTAATGGACGCACATTCTTTGATCTATGTGCACGTATTTGACCAAGATTTAAAAAAAGGGTCAAATAGTGATAAGTTATCAAAAAGAATATCATTGCATTGTATATTTATCAAATTAAGTGAAATTGGATAATTACGCCGCATGAGCTAATTCTTTAGATAGGTACACGTATTCCGCGTTGTTTTTAATGTTGATGCACATGACAGTTGCAATTGTTTCACTTCTTGGAGCAATAAACATTTTAGCCGAAGTTGTTATTTAATCGAATAGATTTAATGAGGGGGTTACTGGTATCACGGAACATTATTTTCGAAGGTATAACATTCCCAATGTTTGATTGATTCCAATTATAACACCTTTGATTTGGCATTTAAGAGTAGGATAAAAGACAGAAGATCCAGTATCAATTAAGAATTTCCAATTTCTGATCTGAAGTACCAACGTAAAGGCATAATCGAACGTAAATATTATCTTTTATTTGGTTTGATATAGGTAAATGTTACAATTTTTCTTTGTTGGACATCTATTTACTGTTCCCTTGGGGCTCGAAAGTGAAAATTCTCTTTCGTCCATTCCTGCCATATTACGCAAATTCGATTTTTTATTTTATAAATATTTGTCCTGCTTCACACCGCTCAATCCCTAGCAGGTATTTTTATTTGTAGCTTGAAAATTTCTAGTTCTGGAATATGATGCATTAGCCCATTTACATTTCAGGTGGCAATTATTATTGAGTTGTGCCTTATGTTTAATTTAGATAGGATGTGATTTCATCTACTGTTTATTGATTATCTATTCGCTTATTTATTTCTTCTAGATTTATTTCTTGCTTAGCTAGCCGTATGTTTAGGGATGCTATGACCTTTAAAACGACTGGATGCGGTTTATTTTAACTCCCATGTTAAGGATGGCCTTTAAATTGTAGACATTTTCCATTTTCTCTTTGTTATTGAAGGTTAGTATAAAAGGTGACAGGCCCCTTTTATTTATTTTGACCCCTTGCTCATTTTAATTTTTTTATTTTTTATAATATTTGCCACATCTTCTATAGGTTGAATGTCGCTAGAGGCTTAAGCTCAATAGCTTTTAGAGTCTTACTTTGATAGCTAAAGCTCAATATCTTTTAGAGTCTGTTAAATAATAAAATATTTTAAAGTTTAATTTTGTTTTGTTTTGATTTTATGCTATTTTAAATAGCCCATGATACAAACCAGTAGAGCCTCCAGTGTGATTGTCATGCCAACTTTTCGTGCCAACTTCCCACCGGTGTCAGGATTGATAGTCTGCGGCTTATCTGGTGCTTCGGGTTGTAAAATATTTTTAAGTTGTTAATTTTCTTTCTTCAGAATCATAACTTCACTAATAAGGTGAGCAGTAAACTACTCAGTTTCGCTTAGATTAATGCAGAGTTCAAAGTTTCCTTTTTCAAACAGGAAAACCTCACTAGATGAACAAAGCTGGTTATCTTAAAACATTGGAAAATTTTAAGGTGATAAATTTTACGATTTTCCTCGGGATTTTCCATTAAACAACGGTGGATAAGTATTAATATGAGATTTCTTTTTGACGGTTAAAAATTTATATTCAGTAGAGTTAAATAGATAGAAGTAAAATAAATTTGATTCCACGACATTCCTTGCGCTTCATTAATAAATATTTCAGTTTTCGTAGTATTTTGAATATATATTATTATAGGTTAGTGCGTTAGACAAAGATGCTTCAAATTCAGTAAAGCTATTACGTTTATTTAGATTGTATATACTATACATCGACAAGAATTTTATAGTCGGTTAAACATAATTCAACAAATATTTTGTGACAAATCACTAGATTTCTACATATTTTTCCGGTATACGCAACAAAATTTCAATCTAAAAAACCGTATAAACTAAAATTAACCAGAATCAGCTGAAATGACCTGATCTCTTTCATCACTATATATGTTCAATATTTTCATCATCTTTATTCGAATACTCTTCATTCTGTAAGTTGATCTTTGGGCTGTTGCTTATTAACTTTATCCAAAATACTTTGACTGGATCTCTACAATTCCATTTTTGGTGTAAATTAGAGCTTTTGTTCTAATAAAGTATTTTTACAATAATTTTTGTGATAGCGCCAGATATTCAGGTGAAACAAGAAACTTTTACCTATAATTGAAATTATACAATGCCTCATAATCTCGTCGCATAAATGACGGCAGATGGGCTGGTTTAAGGCGTTACGCGACCCGTGACAACAAAATACCAGGCTGGGGGCCCTTTTAACAAGGCCCAGTCGCAAACGGAGCCTTTTGGATACCTGGCGACCTCTAGCTGTAAGTAGCCTTACCTGCGTAAACGGATCTCTGCGCAGGTGGATCAATTTTTCTCCGACACTCGTGGACCATAATGTCTAAAAATAATAAAAACAACAAAACAGTGACCGGCACTCTCCAAAGGCCGAAAGCAACAGGAGAGAGCTCAAACCGTTAAGGTGGGGTTCCATCAATTTTGCTAATATTAAATAATATTACTAATTCTAAATTTCTTTAATAAATAAATCATTATTTAAATAATTTATAATTCTTACTAAAATTTACATGTAAAATAAATTATAAACAAATTTGCATGCTAAAATAAAACATTTTAATACCTAAAATAATATAATGTAATTTTTAAATTTTTATAATAATTCTTTTTTTTAATAATCACTATTATAAATTTCATTAATATTTAATCAATTAAATAACTCACCCAAGTACCGCGCTAAATTCCAGCGTTTTCCCCACTTAATAAGAACTTTAAAAAATCATGGAATTAATTATTCTATTATTAATATATTTATATTATATTAAATAATATTATTGTTGTGTTGCCAATATGTTCGGGCAATGAATAAAAATATACACCGAACACAACTTATTTTATTTTATAAAATTTTTGTTCTTTATTAGAATTTTACCAATAAGACTACCAACAATTAATGCTTATTTTATAATTTTTCTTTGTTCGTATTGTGGTAATCGAACGACAAGAGCAAAAAACCGAATGATCGATGTACCGTCATTATAAAAAATACCTTATTACAAGACTGACCATAAATTGTACCAACATACCCTTTACCGACAAATGAGTTGCCATAATTAATTTGTATGTTGGACACTTGATGTACAGTGTACAAGTTAACTGACTCAATGTCATAGTCAGAGAATAATATCTTGATGCAAATCAAGCCAATTTTCTTCAGATATACGTGAAATGTTGCGCAAACATACTGCCGCCCGAAAATTGGGTTCATTCGCATCAATAATTTTAAAAATACAACAATCTTAGATGATATTACTTAAAAACTAATTACATTGAAACAAGTATGCGATACAAATTAACTTATAAATATAACGTATTAAAATAAATGTAGTAAACCTATCACTGGGATCGATTAGCCTGGATAATTAAAGTCCCTATATATGCAGTTTCCTTTCTTCATCAGCTATTGGCAGTGGAATTAACTTGATTACTGGTCTTTTATATACGCCATTCATTGTCTTAACGGATGCAACTCTCACCAGCTTATCTGTTGGAGATTCATGAATTGTGGTTATTCGTCTTAACAGCCATGTTGATTTCAGAAGATTATCCTCGCGTACTACCACTAGTTGACCAACCTTGAGGTTTAATCTTACTTGCTTCCACTTAGGTCTATGTTGTAGTAGTGTAAGATAGTCAAGTGACCACCGTTTCCAAAACGACTGCACTCGCACCTATAGATTCTGCCAATTGGATAATCTTGATTGTTGTACTTGGTGCAAATCAGGCTCTGGTAATGCAACTAACGACCAAAAAATGTCCAGGCGTTAACGCATCGAAATCGTTTGCATCTTCAGTAATGGCACACAATGGACGCGAATTCATTAAGGCTTCGATTTCGGTCAACATAGTATATAATTGCTCGTACGTAAGGGTTGTCGATCCGACTGATTTATTCAAATGTTGTTTGATTGATTTAATGTTCGCTTCCCACAGGCCTCCAAAGTGAGGCGATCGAGCTGGTATGAAACGGAATGAAATCTTCTGTGGCGAAAGAAATTGATTAATTAATTTAAAATGATTTTCATTACCAAATAAACGAAAAAGTTCTTCTAATTGTTTCTTGCAGCCCACGAAATTTGTACCGTTGTCTGAAATCACTTCAGTGGGCAGACCTCTCCTCGATATAAACCGCCGCAACGCCGAAATAAATGATGTAGTACTCATGTCAGTGACCAATTCAATATGAACATATCCCTTCACCACCTTGAATTGTCCACGACCTTCGCGACTTCGAATATAAACCGGACCTGTATAATCGACCCCTGTATACTGGAATGGTCGACTTGGATTTACTCGGAATTTGGGCAAATTTCCCATTAATTGAGCATTCTGATGTTGCTTGGCCTTGAAACACGTAATACACCTTACTACATAGGCTCTGACTAAACGCCTACAATCCAATATCCAAAACCTTTGACGTAACAGTGATATAAGCAACGACGAACCAGCATGGAAATATAGTTTGTGGTATTCATCAATAAGCAAATTGCTTAGTCTGTGCCGCTTTGGTAAAATGGCAGGGTGCTTTGTTTCGAATGAGCACGACGCATTTTGTAAACGACCCCCAACACGTAACACTCCGAATTCATCAAGAAATGGCGTTAGTAATGACAATTTACTACTATCTGAGATATGCCCTGTTCGTTTAATCTCCGTAATATCCTGGTTGAAGTCAGTTTGTGCCCATTTGACACAGAATCTTTCTGCCCAATTGAGTTCGACCACGTCAGCCTGTGCCGCTGTTTGTCCTAGCTGTTTAATTTCAGATTTTCTGGTTAATAACAATTCATATCTTGCCTTCAAAACTCGCTGGCCTCAAAGTGGAGACCATGTGTCCCAGGGCTATACGTTGTTCTACAGTGGAGATGACCTCGGAAATCTTGGAGCTGGATTTCTTCTTGGGCCGCAGGTAAAGAAGGCTGTTTTGGTTTTTCAAGCAGTCAATAACCGATTGTGTATGCTTCGCCTGCGCATGAAGTTAGCCAACCTGTCGATAATTTGTGTACATGCGCCCACAGAAGTCAGCCAGCCCCAAGATAAAGACTCATTTTACAATGACTTGGACGATCTGATGGGATCTATACCCGAACACGATGTTAGAATGGTAATTGGGGACTTTAATGCTAGAGCTGGCAGAAATCAGGCCGACTTGTGTGAAAACATAGGTCCGTACTCCCGACACGAAACTGCGACCGATAATGGTGAGAGAATGATGTACTTTGCAATTGCTCATGATCTTAGAGTAGCAAGCACATTCTTCCCTCACAAACAGATACACCTAGAGACATGGACACATCCTCGCAAAACATCCCGGAGCCAAATTGACCACGTGTTAATTTCAAAAGGGCGAGCTCGGGTTGTGCAGGATGTGAGAACTTATCGGTCAGCAACCAAATACGTAGGCAGCGATCATTATTTGGTCGCTGCAAAGCTACGGTGGAAGTTTTCGTACAGGTCGGGGAACACAGCGAAACGGATGGAACGTTTCGACTGTGAAGGTCTGATAAATGAAGATCAAAAGAAACGATATCAGGATCTTGTCAGCGACAACATTGAGGGAGCTAATTACCAGTCTGACTGCGTGAACTCTGTCTGGGAGGTACTGAAAACTTCGGTTGTCAGTGCTGCTCAACAGACTTTAGGTATAGTGAAAGTCAGACCCAAGAATGATTGGTTTAATGACGAGTGTCGTCTTGCAGTTGAGCAACAAAATATAGCCCATAATGAAGTGCAACAACGTCTCACAATCGCAAGGAAAAACAAGGCAGCTCTTGCAAGAAGGGTAGCTAAGCGGATTTGTAGACGGAAGAAGCGAGAATGGTGGAAGGCCGAGGTTCTGAAAGTACAACAACTCAGCAATGAGCGTAGTTCACGTAATTTCTTTAAAGGAATTACTGGATTGCACCATACTTTCAGGCCTTCGTCAACCGCCATTCGGGACCGGGATGGAAACCTCTGTGTCAACATCGACGCAGTACTTGACGCATGGAGTGGACACTTTACTGAGCTGCTTGATGTTCATCATGCGTCACAGACTGTTGTTGAGCCACCTCTAAAACAGTCTGCGGAGAGTTGCACTGAGGAGCCATCCCATGAGGAATTCACTAAGGCCATGCAGAGAATGAAACGTAACCGCTCACCTGGAGTGGACTGCATTAATTCGGAGCTCTTGATATTCGGAGGGGATACTTTGTGGAACTGTCTTTTCGACCTTATTCGATTAGTATGGCGAACCGAAGTTATGCCTGATGAATGGAAAGTGGCCGCGATATGCCCCATCTTCAAGAAGGGAGACCGCTTGAAGTGTGAGAATTATCGCGGTATAGCTCTCCTTTGCACAGCATACAAGTTACTGTCATACATTTTATTGGATAGAATCACTCCTCTGGCGGAGGGCTTGGATGGTGACTATCAGGGAGGATTTCGTCCGAATCGATCAGTCACTGATCAGGTCTTTTCGCTGCGGATGATTCTATCTAAATATTATGAGACATCCATCTCGGTACATCAGGTTTTCCTGGATTTCCGGCAGGCCTACGACTCGATCAATCGAGAGAGTTTGTGGTCTGCCCTGGAATACCTAGGAATGCCAACAAAATTGGTACGACTGTGTAGGATGACAGTGACGCAGTCTCAATGCTGTGTTAAAGTTGAGAACAGGCTATCGACAATTTTTGCAGTTAACTCGGGTGTTCGGCAGGGAGATGCTCTGTCCCCGATACTCTTTAATCTCATGTTGGAGTACATCTTTCGTAAAACTGAAACACCTCAGCGCAACATCTTATATCGCCAGTCCAATCAGGTGCTTGCATATGCAGATGACATATGCGTGATTGGACTGAATAGCAACGGAGTGAAAGAAATACTTGATCCGCTTGTAGAGTTTTCAGCTTCTGTTGGACTTCAGATCAATGAGTTCAAAACGAAATACCTGATCTCTGGTTTTAGAGACAATGGCACACCAGATTTTAGTAGTGGCCACCACACGTTTGAGGGAGTGAGGAGGTTCAAATATTTGGGCTCTCTTATCACTCACGATAACAGTGTGGGTGAGGATATTAAAGTGCGGCTGGCAGCTGGCAGTCGTTCTTTATATCCTCTAAGGCCACTGCTAAAATCTAAACACTTATCAAGTGCCGTGAAGCTGAAGCTTTACAAAGCGTTGATCAGGCCCGTTGTTATGTTTGGATGTGAAAGTTGGGCGCTGACGGATGAGTACGAGAGATGGCTCCTTACATTTGAGAGAAGAATCATGCGTGTGATTTACGGCCCTAAACGCGAAATAGATGGTACATACCGAGCTCTGTACAATTTCGAGATCAGAGATCTGATGAAGATCCCCGATATTGTACATGAAGTTAGATCTCAGCGAGTACGCTGGCTCGGTCACGTTCTGCGTGCTGATCCGGAACGAATTGTGCAGCGATCTCTGAAAGGAGAGCCACCATATGGTAGGCGCAGAGGTCGTTGCAGGCGACGATGGCTCCACGATGTAGAGAACGACTTGGCCTCTTCTGATTGTCTTAGACAGTATGAAGACCAAGCTCAGGATCGAAACCGTTGGAGCCAGATTGTTGATTCAGTAAGGGGCCAGTAATGGCCTTTAACACTGTTATTATTATTATTATCTTGCCTTCAAAAACTGCATCCTGCTTCTTCAACGACTGCCAATTTTTAAATTCTCCACGTATCTCCAAACGTAAGCCAAAATTCGTTTAATTTTCGACAGACTACTGAATCTTGTAAATAGTTCGGCACAGGTAGCTACATCTATTTGAACATGGTGTATCCGTATTTCTATTCTTTCTCGTTGATCATGTGGTTCCGTTACTTTGGTTTCGACGGTTTGCTGATTAGGCCAGTGTTCCCTTGGCTTTGATAACCATTGTGGACCCTGCCACCATACTTCGCAGTTCCACAACACAGTTGGACTAATGCCCCTTGATACTATGTCCGCTGGATTCTGTTTTGATGCAACGTGTGACCATTTAGTTCTAGGAATTGTATGTAGTATCTTCGTAACTCGGTTGCCAACAAAACACTCGCGTTTTTTTGACGATGGTGTGAGCCAAGATAACACGATGGTTGAATCGGTCCACCCATAGACTTCTAATTCGTCAGCATGCCAAGCACGTTTTATAAACTTAACCAATTGACTGCCTAATAAGGCCGCACAAAGCTCTAATCGTGGTAATGAGTGTTGCTTGATCGGTGCCACCCTTGACTTTGCAATTATCATTCGCACATCAACGTCATCACCATTTACCGTTCTCAAGTAGGCTACAGCTCCATACGCCCTTTCAGATGCATCCGTGAATACGTGCAATTGTCTGTTACATCCGGGGTTATCTTTCTGACATAGTACAATACAACGTGGAACTTCAACTTCTTCTAACGCTATCAACTGCGCCCTTAATTTTAACCACTCAGCATTTACGTCTGGAGGCAACATCTCATCCCACGGAACCTTCTTGACCCATAGACGTTGAAATATCATTTTGATTGTAACTATGACCGGCGAGAGCCACCCAAGAGGATCAAATATCCTAGCTGACTCCGATAGTAGACTTCTCTTTGTATGATAGATCCGATTATCCAACTGCACCCAAAATTGGAACATATCACTTGTTGGACACCACATTAAGCCTAGAGTTTTTACTGCAAATGAATCATCAAACTCTACCGAATTATTTTCATGGCTAGTTGGATGAATGGTTTGCATAAGTTCCTTCGAATTGGATACCCATTTTCTCAATGTAAATCCGCCCTTCGCCACTAGTTGTGACATTTGATGGTATATGAATTTTGCACCTTGAAGACTGTTAGAGCCCGTAATCATGTCGTCGACATAGAAGTCTCGTTTCAATATCTCCGATGCTTCGGGAAACTGGTCCTTGTAATCGTCAGCAAGCTGATGCAACGTACGTATTGCGAGAAAAGGAGCACACGATGTCCCATACGTCACTGTCAATAACTGGAAATGTTCTAAATCTTGATTCACATGCTCCCTCCAAACCACTCGTTGGTAGTCGCAATCATCGCGATGTATGAGTATCTGGCGATACATTTGTTGTATATCAGCCACAATTGCGATCTGTGTGGTACGAAACCGACAGATAATGGTAGCTAGGTCATCTTGAATAGTTGGACCCCATTCCATTGGATATCATTCAATGAGCCTCCGTGGCTTGTTTTGCATGATCCATCATAAACCACCCTAAGCTTCGTTGTGGTACTTGCTTCCTTGACGACCGCGTGATGCGGTAAGTAAAAATTGTGACGGTTCAATTCAATTGCTAGTACCACTTCCATAAGTCGTAGATGACGGTACTCCTCCATAAACTTCTTGTACTCACTAGCAAAATTGTTGTTTTTGGCAAATCTGCGCTCCATACTTAATAGTCGCTTGGTTGCATTATGCAACGAATGGCCAAGAGACTCTGGTGCCTTCTTAAACGGCAATCTCACAATATACCGCCCTTCGGATGATCTTGTGGTGGTATTAACATAATGTTCCTCGCATTTATGTATTTCTGATTTATTGTTAGATGTTGGCTCTGCAATGTCTTCAATTTTCCAAAATCGCTCGAGAATCTGCGAACAAATATTTAAATTCTCGGATGTGGTATGATAACCTTGAATTGTTGGTGAATGGTGATGCTGTAACATCTCTCCGCCTAATATCCACCCAAATATAGTATTTTGCGCGATCAATTTGTCTTCGAGTTGCTTCCTTTCCGGAAGAAATCCACTTACAGAAATTCATAATTTCCTAATATAATGTCAATGTCGTTTGGTGATCCGACAAGAGGATCAGTGAGGTTTAAATTTCTCAACTGTGGCCAAGTTCTCCACTCGAAGGGCACCAGTGGTAGTTTGGATGTCAACTTTGGAAGAATTAATGCTTCGGTAGTGATTAAAACCGCAGGATTATGAATGGACGACAATTGAATAGTTGTACAACCCTTCGTGTATCCAGCCTTAGATGACCCAATAGTGTTGATAACATATGAACTGCATTCCTAGGTAAGCCAATCCGTTGAACGCAACCCTCTGATATAAGGGTAGACTGCGAGCCACTATCTAACAATGCTCTCAATTCTGTTCCATCAAAAACACCAGAGGAGGACAACTCCAGGGCAACAAAGCCAGGGACTAGCGGAACCGAGGGGAAATTTAGCGCTACAGAAGGAGGATCGACTAACGTCCCTCCGTCAAAGCAGAGCTACAGGAATTGACGCTCGTCGTACAGGATTCTGGCCAGGTGGCCTGCAACCACTGAGAGGCAGCTCACGGCATCTCAGGATGAGCTGGAACCTGTCGACACAAAACGGGCCAAACTACAGGCGGAGAAGGAAACTCCTCACAAGGTTATGCCGAAACTCAAGTCTTTCTGCGACATTGTGAAGGAGCGTGTTTTGGTGCTAGCCGCCATTGGCAGGAGTCATGAAGACGGAAGCATCACCATGGAAAAATGGATATTAGTGTATAATGCACTAAAGTCGGTTTTTCTCAAAGTCCTAGGTGAGAATCCAGGACCCCTCCATCCTGCAGAGATGTGGGAAAGTATCATGTTCGCATTAACGTAACAGCGTGCTCTGATTCCAGATCAGTTGATTCTTATAAGAAGGCTGTGGCGGAGGTAGAGAAGGTGTGGCAAGGCGCTAGGCTGGCGGCTGTAGGTAGGGAAAAGATGCCTATTAGGCCAAGAACGCGCGTCTGGCTACCATCCGAACAGTCTAGCCCAGAAAAGACCCTGTAGATAATTAGGATCAGCAACCCTAATCTTCCGACAGAGAATTAAAAGATTCTGAGACAAGAGGATGCCAAGGGGGGCTTCAGATTATCTACTCTGGTAATCAATAAGAAGTTCCTGGCTTCTCTTGCCGTGACTAAGAGAGTAATCGTCTTCGGTTTCGGGTAGATTACTCTCGGAGTCTACAAGAAAGACGATGTCGATTACTCTCAGAGTCTACAAGAAAGAACTCTCCGAGGTGACTGTACTTGGGGAGATCGGCAGCCGCATGCCCCTGGTGTCGGACGAGGAAGACTCGTCGAACTCAAGGGACAAGGGGCTGCCAACATCGGGGAACCAAGTTCCGTGGGAAGAGATACGGGAGACACCGGCGACTCCAATGGAACCGACAGACACTAGCCTGCGGCAGTGGAGAGTGGAAATTGGAAAGTAGACTCAACTTGGTGTTATGCTAAATATCACACAAATTAACCTGCATCATACGAAGGCGGCGTCGGCCGCCTTACTCCTCAGACTGACTGGATCAGGAGAGGACGTGGTTCTAATTCAAGAACCTTGGGTAAACAGCAACAGTGGCCTTAGAATGAAGAGGTATAACCTAATATACTCAAAAAATTCGGGGAAAATCAGATCCTGCATTCTTGGAAAACATAATTTAAACATGTTTCTTCTTTCTCATTACAGCAATGGTGACATAACTGCTGTCAGCTTAGAGGTTGGCGGCAGTCTAATCTGGTTGGTCTCAGCCTATATGGACCGGGATAAATAGGTTCCGTCGGATAACCTGGGAACCTGGGAAGCGAAAAGAAAGGAAATTGGGGCGCTTATTTATTGCATTTATACTAAAAACATTCATTACTAAAAACCGGCAGGAGGTTCTAGACGTAACCTTCGCCTCAGAAAAGATGTATCCTACGGTCAAGGAATGGAGAGTGGCGCAGGGACACTCCTTCTCTGACCATCGTTATATAACCTTTAGCCTTAACGTTTCCCCTGCTACCCGAAAAGCTTTTAGGAATCCTAGAAGGACTGGAGCAAGTATGGGGAAACACTTAAAGAACTAATAACGCCGGGGGCCCTCGAGCCGCCAGCGACATTGGAGGAACTGAATTACATAGTGGGCACAATCATTAGTGCCTGCAATCGGTCCTTTAACGCTGCTTGCCCAATAGTTAAGCCAATAGTTAAGCCCAGAGGCAAGGAAAAACCAGCATGGTGGTGCAACAAACTGGGGACTTACCGGAAGGCGTGTAGGATATCCAGTATATTTTATAGAGCCCATAAGTACTAGAGAGGCTCAAGATTGAGATTGATTGAGGAATTGAGGAAGGCACAAAAGAGGTCATGGAGACTCTTCTGTGATAAAATGGAAGAAGTCTCCGAGACCTCTCGTCTTAGGAATATACTGTCTACCAGTCTCAGTTATTTAATTAAACCTGATGGATCTTGGACTGCTTCTAGTGAGGAATCTTTGAAACTTCTCATCGAAACCAACTTTCCAGGAAGCTTCGACGACTCGACAGAGACTAGTACTCATCGAGAAGCACATTCACTGCACATAGAAGATATTGTAACCATGAAACGGATCCTATGGGCACTTGAAGGTTTCAAACCCTATAAATCGGCTGGTCCTGGCCGAATTATTCCAGCGGAAATTCAGAATAACTCGTTGATTATTCTCCCCTGGCTGGAAGTAATCTTCAAAGGGTGTTTAAAACTGGTCTGTATTCCGCGGGGTGGGTAGAGGTCAGAGTGATCTTTATTCTGAGACCGGGTAAATTCTTACATGGTTACCCAAAGGACTTAAGACCCATCACTCTATCATCCTTTCTACTGAAAACCTTGGAAAGACTGATGGATATATATACGTTCAAAAATAAAGCCTAGTGTCTGGGCTCAGTCTCAGCACGCGTACTGTAAAAGGAAATCTGTGGAGACAGCTCTGCACGCCCTGGTAAGTACAATTGAGAAATCAATATTCTCGCTAGAGTTTTGTATGGTGGTATTCCTTGATATTCAGGGCACCTTTAACAATGTGAAAACATAGGCAATTCTGGAGGGATTGTCGTTCCTAAGGGTGGATTACCCTGTAAGTGGGTTAATCAATCACATGCTGGGGTGCAGGATGATTAACTCGGAGCTGGGGGAATCCACCATCAGGAGGCGGGTGGCTAAGGGAATCAATGGGTTGCTGTTAGAGCTGGAGAGAGAGGGGATCGGAGTTATTGCTTATGCAGGTGACGTAGCGATAGATGTCTCTGGTAAAGATTTAAGCACGGTGAAGGAGGTAATCCAAAATGGCCTCCTATCTGGTACTATTTACTAGGAAATATAAAATCGCGATAGTAGATCCACCTCTCTTAAATGGCAGGAGACTAGCTTTTACTGACAAGGCAAGATTCCAGGCGTAATCTTGGACAGTAAGGTTAGTTGGAAGACCAACATTTGAGAAACCGTAAACAAGGCTAATATAGCCATGTACTCGTGCAGAAACGCTATCGGAAAGAGATGGGGCCTGAAGCCGGAGCTGGTATACTGGCTATTTACTGACGTAATAAGACCTGAACTTTTGTATGGGTGAGCGGGTGGTGGGCAGCTCTTGTCGATATTTATGGAAAGCAAATGGCGGCGATTACGGCCACCCGACTATCATCCATATCTCAGTGGAAATGTCTTCAGACAGGACACTCGACGATAATCAGATCGCCAAGGAAGGAACTGGTGAATCTAGACTACGTTACACCAACTTTATGCTTCGAGAAAAGGTTCCGAACTACCTACCCCTCAAGGGAATCTTGGAGGAGCGGGTCGGTTGTGGAAACAGAAGCATTGCAGTTCTTTACTGATGGCTCCAAGCTACACGGTAAAGTAGGATATCAGTTCTTATCCCTGATTACTGCAGCGTGCACCAGGCGGAGGTGATAGCGATTGAGGAGGTCCTGAATTGGTTGAGATATAATGTGGTACCCTCGATTGATATGTCAGGCGGCAATCACATCGCTGGATTCTGTTTCTATGACGTCTAGGGTGGCGTTGGGTTGCCACTTGTCTCTGAATGAGATGAGTGAGCATTTCAACATTCAGATAGTCTGGGTCCCCGGCCACTCGGACGTCGTGGGGAACTGCAGGGTGGACGAACTAGCGAGGCATGATACAACTCTCCCAGTGCTACCGGAAAGGGCAAAATAGTAATATTCAGTCATCTGAGAATGCTTTCATCGATACCAAACCAGATACGTGTGAGTTTGACTATATATACATAGTTCTAGTATTCGTTGGTACAACGATCATATATTTTCATATTATAACAGTTATGTATGAATGTGTGTGTGTGTGGAAATGAAATCTATTTTATGACTTAACGAAATTTATGTTATAACTAAGACGAAAAATTTTTTTTTTTTGTTCAAAAATAGAATTTCAAACTATCGTAAAATTTAGAAAGAATTCTATCTATAAATTTCACCTTTATATAAAATTATCATTGCACCTTTTTACAATAAAGATACAATATGGTACATGACTAGAATTTTCTTGCACTTTTTTCTCCACATATGTACGTCCGCATATATACACATAATCTTTATATCTTATGTCTTACAGAATACAAAACTTAATATATGGACGCACATAAAAAAACTTAAAGCTATTAATAACTTAACTCGAAACGATAATTCTTTTGAACAGATATATAAATTTAACTTATACCTGTGCTTGCTATATACTGTTGAGATACTCTCGGTTTGTTGTTGATATTTTATATATGTACGTTGTTAGATATAGTTTATATACGATTTTCTTCCAGGTTATTTGTTGTTTTTGTTATTTTCCCCCGATGGGTTTTTCAAAAGTCATTAAAATGGATACAAAACATCGAATTGAAACGAATTATTAAAAAGCAGAACACACGTAAAGGTGAAAATGTATCTAGATCCTAGAAATATATAGATATAAAAAGCAAATACTGCAATAAATAATTTCAGGGATTCAGGATATATGTATATACATATAGACATACAAATATATTGATGAAATATTGTATTTATTTAGATTGATATTGTGTTGTGCTTCGAGACAAAAATATATTTTTCATTTGCCATAAATACACATAGTCGCTATGCCACAGGTGAATAATGACAAAAATAACAAATTTGAAGTTATTATTGATATGAAAAAGACGGGAAAAATTTTTTATTGGAAAATCGTATAAATGTTATTAAAATGCACAACTGAATTCAAAGACAAATGTGCATGAATTACAAAAATATTTTCATAAACAATATTGGCTTTTTATTAAGAATCATTTCATTTTGATTCTGGTTTATTAATTACCTTTTTATGTGTTATATTCTTTGCGTGAAGATAAAGTATGAATGAAAGTTTTAATGTGGTGGCATGCAATAGCGCCCCACCTGAATTTGACGCGCCAACTGTGGATCAATTCAATACGATGCGCACTGTTGAGAATTTAAAAATGTTCACATTTTAAAATATGTATGTACAATACCGTCCCAATCGAGATTCTAAAACGAGACGATGAAAAACTTATATGATCATCTTATATGAAGACTTGAAACACCCAGATATATAAATTGCTGATAGCGATGGTGTCTTTCCAACCGAATATTTTGCCAGCATCCATACATAATTGAACTAAAAATTAGGCGAACGTGCAACACTCGAAAAAATATTCTAAATCTTATCTTTTAAACAGACAGATGCATCTATCAAACTCCAGTTAAGATAAATTTTTATATTTTTGTTCATTCTGCAGGGGATTTGAATGATATTGCGTATGTTCAATGGATGCCTCAAGACAAGTATCAATGAGATTGTATCATAATGACAATTAGCACGCTTTGAAGATCATCGTATCAAAATCTGCCACGTTACACGAAATAATAACGTTATTTTTGTAACTTTATTAATCCTAAGAGAATAGTGATCGAGATTCCCTCTACTTTGATCTTGCAAAACTCCTAAGCCAGGTCATACGTTTCGCTATGTTCCTGGATAAGTACTCACATCCGGCACAATCCGGGTGTACGAACCTATATGTTTTCCAACAAGTCGGTCTGATTTCTCCAAGCTAAAGCATTAAGGTCCCAATTACCATTCCAACATCGTGTTCGGGTATAGATCCCATCAGATCGTCCAATTCATTGTAAAATAAGTCTTTATCTTGGGGCCGGCTGACTTCTGTGGGCGCATGTACACAAATTATTGACAGGTTAGGTAACTTCATGAGCAAGCGAAGCTTACACTATTGGTTATTGACTGCTTGGAAATCAAAAACAGCCTTCTTTACCTTCGGCCCAAGAAGTAATCCAGCTCCATGATTTCTGAGGTCATCTCCACTGTATGTAACAACGTATAGCCCTGGGACACATGGTCTCCACTTTTAGGCCAGCGAGTTTCTTGAAGAGTAATGAGTTCCAGCCGATACCCTAGTTCATGTATGTGATTACGCCCTCTAACGTTCCTAGTTTCTTAAGTGACTGCACGTTCCACGTGCCGATTCTTAATCTCGTATCCGGGTACTTGAGCGGGGGTCCGGTGCTGTTTTAGTCTGTTTTAGCGGTGATGATAGTTTTGATAAATTTACGAAGAACTATCTCATTTAAGTTTAACATTTTTAAATAAAACAATTCGAAGGATTTTATATTTTGTTTTATTGTATTTATTTGTATATATATTCGAAGATTTTATTTTTAATTTTAATATTTTTGTTCAAAAGAACACGAAGAACTGATAGTACATGAAAAATTATATAAAACATTTGTATTTAAAGCTATTGTACTAGATTTTTAAATATTGTATATAATAACTATGGGATGCGTACCATCCTAACATTCATACTTATTCAGTAAGTTAACATACCCGCACCGTTGAAACAATTATTTCAAAATAAATCATAATAATTATATAATGCAAATCAAATTATAAATTAGTTCAATTTAAGATTAATTTTTATACATAATATATAAATAATTCAAAATTAATAATTAATATTATACAAAAAAACTGAATTAGGAAAATATACCAAACTGAAGTTTTCACATTGAAAATGTAAGCAAAATATTTATATTTCGGATTTATCATTTGATTCAAGTGGTAAAACACTAATTTTAGTGATTGATCTTTTAAATGTAGATTTCGAAGTTTTTATTGTTACTACCCGAATTCGATTATCAGGACCTGGATGTGTATCAATTATTCTGCCCATAATCCAATGAATCGGTGGTATATTGTCCTCATGCAAAAGAACCAAAGATCCAATTTTATAATTATCGTTTGAAGGTTTTTGCCATTTATAACGTTTCTGAAGCTCATTTAAATATTCAACGTGCCAACGCTTCCAGAAATCTTGGAACATCACTTGTATCATTTGATATCTAGATAATCTATTGGTGTTCAGATCGAGCACTGATGGTTCAGGAAGTGCTAGCAAAGGAGTACCAATTAAAAAGTGACCGGGTGATAAAGCTGTAAAATCGGTTGGATCATTAGAAATTGCTGTCAATGGCCTTGAGTTAAGACACGCTTCAACTTGACAAATTAAAGTGTAATACTCTTCTAGTGTCATTGAACGTAAACCAATAACTCTTTTCATGTGCCACTTGGCATTTTTTATAGCAGATTCCCATAACCCACCGAAATGGGGAGATCGTGGTGGAATTGTAAGCCATTCGATATGATTAGTTGCGCAAAATATTTTGGCTTCATTTTGAAAGTTTTCGGATACAAATAAATTCCTTAATTCTTTTAATTCAGCACGACATCCAATAAAATTTGTAGCGTTATCTGAGTATATTCTAGCGCAATAACCGCGTCTTGCAATAAATCTGCGTAAGCAAGCCATAAATGACTGGGAAGACAAATCCATCACAATTTCTAAGTGGATAGCTTTAACTGCGAAGCAGATAAATAGGCAAATATAAATTTTACTTTTAGATGTTGCTCTTGTTTTTGGTTTAGCGAAGAAAGGGCCACAAAAATCTATGCCAACTATTGAGAATGGTCTTGATTGAATAACACGGTCGGCAGGTAATTCACCCATTATTTCTTGCGACAATTTTGGTCTATTTCTGAAACAAGAAATACATTGATTCACAACTTGCTTGCATAAATTTCGTCCTCCTATGATCCAATATTGTGATGTTAAATTGTAAAGTAATGATTGGGGACCGCAATGTAATAGACGTTTATGTTCACATTGAACTAATAATTTGGACAATATATGTTTACCTGGTAGTACAATCGGATGTTTATTAGTGTATTGTAATTTTGAGTTGCTAAGGCGTCCACCAACACGAAGAATTCCCATTTGATCGAGAAAGGGGGTCAGTAATTTTAAATTGCTGGAATTTTGAACAACTTTATATTTTTTAATGTATTGAATATCGTCTTTATATTCAAATTGCTGAACTATTTTCACCAAATTGGTTAATGAGAAGTCGAGTTCACTAGAACTAAGCTCACCAGAAATCTTTAGGTGGCCTTTTCGCTTAAGATTACTTATAAATCGGCGGATATAAGCTGTAACACGAAGAAGTTTAGTAAAAGACGAATATCGATGAAATAAACTCCAAGGCGACGAAGATTTACAAACCAAAATTGAAGAATTTTTCCGAAGGTCTTCATTTAACAAATCTGAAGTTATTTTCAAATTAGAACTTTTCGGCCAATTTGATTGATCTGTTAGAAGAAAGGAAGGGCCTGACCACCATAAATCTTGATTCAGAAATTCATTTGGCATTAGGCCTCGAGAAACTAAATCAGCTGGATTTTGTGATGTTGGTACATAGCGCCAATTATGTATTGAAGAATGTTCCTGTATTTGGGTAATTCTGTTTGCCACAAACGAAGCGTATTTGGATGGTTCAGATTTAATTCGGAGAAATGTAATCTCGGAATCTGACCAAAGAAAAATGTGGTCAAACTGCATATTCAAGCTTTCAATTAACTTTGTCATAGTTTGTGCCAAAAGTAAGGCGGCACAAAGTTCTAGACGAGGAATGGTCTGTTTCTTAAGTGGAGCAACCCTTGATTTTGAACAAACTAATCTTAGATGTTGTGTATTGGGATCATTAGTCATTCTAACGTAGATAACACAACCGAAGCCCTTCTCAGATGCATCTGAAAATCCATGAATCTGTATTGAATTATAGTGTGGCACTAAAATACATCTTGGAACTGTTATTTTATTTAGTTGAATTAATTGTTTTTTGAAGTCTATCCATTGATCACGAACATGATGTGTAATGGGATCATCCCAATTTACATTATGAAGAGTCCATATAGTTTGCATGATTACTTTTGCGATTAAAACTATTGGAGCGCATAAACCCAAAGGATCAAACAATTGACAAATTTCTGATAAAATATTTCGTTTAGTACAAGTGGTCTCTAATGAAAACTTGACAAAATTCATTTCGAATTCGTCTCTTAAAGTATTCCAAGAGAGCCCCAATACTAATGAAATGTTCGACGTAGGTTGAGAATGTGAAGAAATAGCAGGGATATTCGAAGAAAATTTTCTTAAATTGAAACCACCCCTTTCTAATAATTTTTGTAGCTCAGACTTTAGGTTAATTGCATCTTCAGTTGTATTAGAGCCAGTCAGAACGTCATCAACATAAAAGTCGTTCATTAAAATTTTCGAAGCTATAGGAAACGAGGTAATCTCATCTAACGCTAATTGGTGTAATGTGCGTGTCGCTAAATATGGAGCACTTCTAGTTCCATAAGTGACCGTGCACAATTTAAAACATTTCATTTTGTCAAAGTGACTATCCCTCCACCAGATTCGTTGTAAATCCCGTTGATCTTCAGCAATCACAACTTGCCTATACATTTTGGCAATGTCGGCGGTAAAAGCCACTATATGTTTTCGAAATCTTAATATTATGGACAGCAGATCTTGTTGTACAGTTGAACCTTTTATTAAGCAATCATTTAACGATACTTTAGACGAAGATTTAGAAGATCCATTAAATACAACTCTTAACTTTGTGGTAGTACTGCTATCCTTAATAACAAAATGATGTGGTAAGTAGTATGCCTTATTATATAAATTATTGATGATATTTGGATCATCAACTTGTGTCATATGACCCAAAGACACATATTCACTCATAAAGTCGCGGTATTGACGATAAATTTCTGGTTGACGTATTAATTTTTTTTCAATAGCATAAAACTGATTAAGCGACGTGTAATTTGAAAATCCAATCTGTTTTATGTTGTCATTTACTGGTAGAGAAACGCAATACCGACCAGATGGAAGGCGTTTATGATTTTTAACATAATGTTCTTCACAATATTTCTCGTCTAATGAATAATTATTTTTAACGAAGATTGTTTCTAATTCCCAGAATCGTTGTATATCATTATGTAAGGTTTCACTAGTGCATAATGCTGTAGATGAGTATTCTTCAACGACATGAGAAGACAATACTCTACCACTAATTACATAACCAAATACACTGGAATAAAATGGTGGAAGATGTTTCAAAACTTTAATTGATTGACCATTGAATAATTGATTGTAGATTTCTGCACCAAGCAAAATATCAATCTTATTTGGTATGTGGAAATAAGGATCTGCCAGTTCAATTTCAGCTGGAATTAAATCTAAATTGAAACTAACTGGACTTGCTGGTAAATAATTTGTGATCTTTGGAATGATGAAAAAATCCATGTTTACTGAGAAATGAGATACTCTGGACGATATAGTTAAAGAAACTTTTGTTTTTATTATTGTTTCCTTTCCACCGATCCCAGCTATAATTTTCTTAGTAGATTGTTTTGGAAGATTCAATAGATTTACGAAGCTTTCCGTGACGAAATTTAAATGTGATCCACTATCTAATAATGCTCTACACAACAAATTATTATTCGATTTAGATGTTACATTAATTAAAGCTGTACCAATCAAAATCTGTTCAACTCTTTTTGAAGAAGACGGTTGACTTGGTGGAATGTGTTGTACTTGGCACGACAATATACCAGTTGTTTGAATTTCATTTGGTTCGGCATGATTATTTTGAATTGCCAACTGAACATCTTGATTATTCAGACTATCTGACGTACTGGTTGGAATATTTTTATTGCCTCGAAACTTCACGTATGTACTAAAATGAAGCAGGTTGTTATGCTTCAATGAGCATAAAGTACAAGGAGGTTTATCACAAATACCAACCTTATGCTTACACATCAAACAATTCGTACATAGTTGGTTATTTCGAATGAATTGATAACGCATTTGTGGAGTTATCTTAGAGTCAGAAAATTCTGGACAATTAGGTATCAAATGTGATCCACCAAAAATAAGGGCACTTGGAGCTATTTGAAATTAATGAAGTTGATTTACCTTTGGAGTAGTTAAATCTTCTACTAGTATCAACTGATTGTTTCGAAGAAATTGTACCTTTAATAGCTTCTAAAACTCGAACACGGTTTCTTAGAATAGTTATAAATTTTTCAAAATTTAACAGTTTGTTAGTTTCGGAATTTTTAATAATATGTATTTTTGAAGAATTATCTAATTTTTCTGTTAAATGATGAACCAATATTAAGTCCCATGCCTCAACTTGAATGTGCAATGATTTCAAAGAGTTATAATTTCTAACTGCATGATCAATGAAAATCTGAAGTGAATTTGAAGAGTTTTCATGGGGAGATTTTATGTCATATAGTTCCTTCATGTGAACCTTTTGAATTAAAATCGCATTATCATAGCGATTGCACAAAGTTTGCCAGGCAACTTCATAGTTATCGGAAGTAACAGGAAGATTTTCGATCAAACTGTATGCCTTGCCAGAACGGATATGAGATATTAAATACACAAATTTAACTGTATTGTCGATATTGGTTTTGTTGTGAATGAGATCTCGAAAGACATCCCTAAATGCTAACCAATCACGTTCAGATCCACTAAATGTCGGTAGCTTAAGCTCAGGAAGCTTTAAAGACATTGATGGAATATTTTGTTCTATATGAGTGCTGTTAGCCGAAGATTCAAAATTAATAGATTCCTTCGGAATATTTTCAAGTTTCCTTATTTCATGAAGTTTGTTTAACAAAGTGCTCTCAACATATTCGTAATCTTCTTCAAAAGATACACGATCAGCTGATGCGGCTTCGTCATGCATCTCTATCTTTAATTGAATTTGATGATATTTGTCATACATTAATTGTAATCTACGAATGTTTGATTCAATTGCTCCTATCGTTGTAAGTGATGGAAGCTTGTTTCGAAATTGGGTCAGTTGACCTTTAAATGCACTTCGTTGTCTTTTTAAAGAATCTGAGGTTTTTGATTTCGAAGACGATTCACCACCGGTTGGATTCTCAGAATCGGAGCCCATTTTGAATTTAATAATCACTATATATTTACACTATATATTTACACACGACTAATAACCGAAAATCAGTAAATTACCACGAGAAGTGAAATCCCACTATATGTTAATATTACGCTAAATGCCGCAAATTCAGTTTGGTTTACAATAATTATAAATCTATCCCAAATTTGAATTTTAAATATATTTCAAAGGTAACACGAACGTTGAAGTTATGTAATTTAACTTGATTTAAAAACCTTTACTAAAATCTAAAATGATTTAATCAAATAATGACTTACTTAAATTAATTTGATGAATATGATGTGATGACGTTGCACTTGACCGTTTAGAATATGTTGTATAATAAAATGTGACGTCAATGATGCGTAATCGTAAATGATAATATGAAATCCGTTTCAATAATTGTAATGATGATCCATGAAAGAATAATTTGATCAGCTATAGATGATATTTCTGCAGAATTATGTTCCCAGCGAATGAAGAATTGAATGATAGATGATAGTTTCCAGCACGTGAATTAACAAACGAGAATGACCTTGGATGACTATCAACCGGTACACCAGATGAAAACCACGTTTTAGTTGATGAGAAATTAATAGTTGTGGTTCAACAATCTGCTTTATATAATAGTGTGTTGACCAATTATTACTTCGTAACAGGAACTTATACCACACAAATTAGTAGTAGTTATTAAACAACAATTTAATTTGTTGTAGCACCGTGACTGGATGAACCGCTTGAAATATTTACTGTCAAGCTGTATTTTGCACAGTTTTTCTTTAAACATACGATGTTGTTGTACAAACTGTATTTCACTTTGCATATATTATATACAGTATTTAACTGCAACCTTTATTATTACACTATATGTGATGATAACTTTATAGTTAATAATATAAATTATTATATAGTTGCACTTGATAGCGTGTGCACTTTTAGCATATCCGGCTCGAAGGACCAAAATAAATGATGATAGTTTTGATAAATTTACGAAGAACTATCTCATTTAAGTTTAACATTTTTAAATAAAACAATTCGAAGGATTTTATATTTTGTTTTATTGTATTTATTTGTATATATATTCGAAGATTTAATTTTTAATTTTAATATTTTTGTTCAAAAGAACACGAAGAACTGATAGTACATGAAAAATTATATAAAACATTTGTATTTAAAGCTATTGTACTAGATTTTTAAATATTGTATATAATAACTATGGGATGCGTACCATCCTAACATTCATACTTATTCAGTAAGTTAACAAGCGGTATCCATTTTTAGTTTTGTTCACTTAATAAACAGCTTATTTTTTTACGGATGCGGATCGTCAGCCCAGTGATCCAACCATTTAGTCGCCTCCTACGACAAGCAAAGGATAGTGTGGTGGTATTCTATAGGAAAACATGTTCTACAGGGGCCGATAGACAACATTTTATCATAATAAAAGTATGGTTTTATTCGACGATAGGTTCCTGTAAACCCTTGATTGTGAAATTCGTGTAAAATTTGATTAATTTCATTTTTATCAGTAACATGTTTAATAGCGGGCGTTGTCTGATCTAAACGGGTAGGATTGGTTTGACTTAAGGAATCATTGCTATACTGGACGGTATTGGTGTACGTATGGTATAAATTACAGAATCCGAATTGAACTGGTATGGTGTGGATTAGAAATTTGAGTATAAGATTCTGCTACAGGATTACCAACAATATTTCCAAGATTATTTGCAGTAGTCGACAACAAATTTTGATTTTGTAGATTCGATTTAGATCGAGTTATTACATTCACATGTGGTTTTGTTTCCCTTATATCTAATTTTACTCTACTCAGCGCAACGGCATTTTTATTTAATTTACCCGGTTTGTGCATTAAGGAATGCTCGCAGGCTAATTTAAATTATTATGGTTTATGATTCGTTATGAGAGTGAATTTTTTTACCATAAATATATGGGCTAAATTAATTAACTGCGAATACGATGGCTGTCAGTTCTTTTTCGATGGTAGGATATTTGTTTCTTTCAGTGGAATTCAGCGTTCTATTTGCATAAGCAATAAGCAGACCGGATTCATCAACTTTTTGGGAAATGATAGCACCAAGAGCTACGTCAGATGCGTCGCATGCTATGATAAATTATTTTCCTAAATCAGGATATTGAAGGATTGGAGGGTTTATAAGAGCATTTCTAAGTATACAAAAAGCCTCGTCACAAAATTCATCCCAATGGAAAACTGTGTTTTTATTTAAAAAATCGGTTATGAGCTTTGCAACCCCCGCAAAATCTTTAATAAATTTCCTGTAATAGCCAGTTAAGGCAAGGAATTATTTTATATCTTTAACATTTTGAGGAATTGGAAAATAATTGATAGCATGAACCTTTTAATTTTTTTCGTCGATCGTCGTGCAGATCGGACGTGTTTTTAAAATTGATTCTAAAAAAAAAAAATAATATATATATAAAAAAGATGGCGAAATGTGAATAAATTACCTACAATGGCTCGGTATTAAATTTAATTTTAATTTAAATTCTTCTTTTTTTTTGCCATTTTGTACATATTAAGCCAGTTTTTGTTAAATGAAATAAGTGCTATTTAATTATTATACTTAGTGTCTTGAAACTATTTTGGTGATTATTTTATTTATTTTTGCATATCATACAATGGCGGCAGATCATAAAATAAATGAAATTAACATTAGCATCAATGAACTCTCAAAACAAATTGCAAATCTTGATAAAAATGTTGGCACGCATAAGACTGAATTTCAGAATTGCTTGTCTGAGTTAACTATTAAAATGAACTTGGAAATTACTAAATTAATTACGCATATTAATGGTTTCAAGGATATTATTAATTCCATGGAGGATAAAATTGACGTATTGGAGCGCCAGCAGGTTTCGCGGGATTTGTGTATAAGTGGTGTCCCTTTTACTGTGGATAAATCTGAAGAAGAGGTGTTTAGATCACTAAACATATATTAGTGCTGCAATTGGCTTTAGTGATGGCATAAATGCCGTTAATAATCTATTTTGGGTGAAGGCTCATAATAAATCAAATCCAGTTTCTTGCCCGTTAATTGTCAACTTTATTACACAAAGACATAAATCATCATTTTTCAAAAAGTATTTTGCAATAAATGGTTTGTCCTTGAATCATATTGGTCTTAATTTAACTTCAAGAATTTATGTGAATGATGGTATGACAAAAAATAATTTTTCATTGATGAGACACGCCGTAAAGCTGAAAAAAAATCAATCTCAACCTATTATTCATAAAGTGTTTTCAAAAAATGGTCGTGTTTTTGTTGCAGTTGATAACAATGAACAGTGTCTCATAAAAAATCTGCACCAGTTAAATACACTCTATGAATCAACTGTGGATCTACTACAAAAAAAACAACTACATGTACTTGTAAATGATATCGTACAACAAAAGCAACAAAATGATGTAATTACTAATGATGTGCTACGTGGACGTCAAACGAGATCTAAATCAACGGTACCCAAATAGATCACTACCGCTAATCCAGATGGATAATACAACAAATTGTTTTGTGTTTATACTTCATCTCATATCGCTATGTTCAATTATTTGGTCTTTTCTATGTATATTATGCTGAGCCGGAATTGGTAATGTTAAGTAAATGTTTATTTTTCTTTATTTTTATAAATTTTTATTTATTATTTTTAAATTATTATTTTTATTATTAATTATGATTACATGTTATCTTAGAGTATTGCTTCAACTTGCTTCTTGCGGAAGTGTCATGATGTATGGTGGTTGGGTTGGATAGTGATTGTTCCGTAGGTCATAACTCACTGGTCGAAGGTGAACTTGATTGGTTTACTAAATCACAGAATAATTCGAACTATGTGATTAAATCGTGCTTGAACAAAAGGAATGGTCTCCATGTGTGCCATTTAAATATTAATAGTATATTGTACACAAACTTGACCAACTGCAGAATTTACTTAGAGATGTTAAAATTGATGTTATTTGTGTAACTGAAACGTTTTTAAAATCTCATCATTCTGATGCAACTTTTCAACTATCAGGTTTTAAAATGTTCAGATTGGATAGAACGTCTTGCCTGCGAGGGGGTATTATTGTTTATGTCAGTGATAGAATTCCATGCAAGATTATCTTTCAGCTTATGGATAATAATCTTGAGACAATATGTTTACAATTAACTTTGAAGAAGCATAAAGTTTTTCTTGGTACTTTTTATAAACGACCAAAATTTGATTGTTGTGTTATTTTGGATGAAATATTATCTGTATATGGGACCAAATATGACGAGATAATAATTACTGGCGACTTCAATTATAATATGTTGTCTAATACATATAAAGTACGTAAATTTCGATCCATTTTGGATAGTCACAATTGTAAAGTAATTAACACAGAGCCCACTCATTTTCCTAATGGTAGAAATGCATCCCAGTTAGATCTAATTGTTTGTAACAATGATAATATCAATTTCTATAACCAACTTTCGGTTGGTTTTTCTGACCATGACATTGTCTTCTTTATTTATGATTGTGAATCCGTAAATTTGGCAAAAACCACAGCATTTTATGACTATCGTAATATTGATTACGTCTATCTTTTTGAGTATTTACAAAGCATGCCTTGGGATTCGTTATTGGCAGTTGAATCAGTTGATGGTAAAATTAACCTCCTGAATAATATGATTAAGCGGCTATTCTATTTGTTTGTGCCGATGCGGAAAAAAAAGGTTAGTAAAATTAATAGTCCTCCTTGGTTCAATAACAGCTTACGATCCTTAATTAACTTACGTGATTTTGCCTTTCATCGATTTAAGCAAGATGGGACTAACTTGGTGATATTTCAAGAGTATAAAACGCTGAGAAATCGGGTCACTAGTACTATTCGAAAGGCAAAATCGATTTATTTAAATAATATTATGGATCTCCAACAAAAGAAAATGTGGAATGAATTATCTAAGATGGGTTTCGGCAATAGTTCACAGAATAATAGTGATGTTCAATTTTCTTCCAATGAGTTGAATAACTATTTTTGCAGTAATAACAACATCAGTGATGACATTTTAATATCCCCTGGTTATGAACATTGTACAAAAAGTATAATCCCTGCATCTGGGTGTTTTGGATTTCGTAATATTAATCTCAATGAACTATTGTCTGCAGTAAAGAGCTTAAGGTCTAATGCTACTGGGTTAGATGGTATCCCACCTAAATTTTTAAAGATTATCTTTCCTGTTATTAGTGATTATATTTTAAATTGTTTTAATACCATTCTTACAACATCTGTTTATCCGTCAGCTTGGAAGTCTGCTAAAATAGTGCCTATTAATAAAGTTACTCAACCCACAACTGTATCCGATTTTCGTCCTATCAGTATTTTATCTGCGATGTCAAAAATGTTCGAATATGTTCTTAAAACTCAAATAATGGAATACCTGAATGATAATAGACTATTATGTGAATTTCAATCTGCGTACAGACCTTTGTATAGTCCGAACACAGCTAATTTAAATATTGTGGATGATCTGCGTAGAAATATGAATGAAAAAAATGTGTCTTTATTAGTCCTATTTGACTTTAGTAAGGCTTTCGATAGAGTTGATCATAAGACACTGCTTTACAAACTTACCAACTATTTTAATTTTGATAACACTGCATGCAACTTGGTTTCGTCTTATCTATCGAATCGCTTTCAAGAAGTTCATACTGATACTGTGTCATCGAAACTTTCTGTTCTATCAGGAGTACCACAAGGATCAGTATTAGGACCTATTTTATTTTCCATGTACATCAATGATCTGCCATCCAGTTTAAGATTCTGTAATTACCATCTATATGCAGATGATCTCCAGATATATGCTAGTGATAAAATGTTACGTTTGACGGATCTGATTGGTAAGCTTAATACTGATATTGATGCTATTTCTACATGGGCCATAACTAATGGACTCAAATTAAATACGTCCAAGACGCAATGTATTTTAATATCTAACATTAAAACGAACATTACTGATCTTCCAAAAATATCAGTTAATGGCGAATTGATTAATTATTCGGTTCATGTTAAGAGTTTAGGAATTTATCTCGATGGAGAACTTAAGTTTGACAAACACGTAATTGAAATTAGGCGAAAGGTTACGTTTAGTCTGAGAAAGTTATGGAGTCTTTCCAGCTTTACTGATGTAAAGCTTAAAATAAAATTTTTTCGTATATACATCCTTCCGTATTTTCTATACTGCCATTCGTCGTTTTTTGGACTGTCAAAAGAACAATTTTCCAGATTAAATCTATCTTTCAATTCTTGTATTCGATATGTTTACAATTTGAAAAAGTTTGACCATATTTCAATGTATAAAAAATCACTATTGTGTTGCGATCTAAGCAGGTTTTATGACTTTCACGTGGTTACATCAATTTATAAAATTCTTCAGGAAAAGAAGCCTTCCTATCTGTATGGGAAACTTTCACGTCTGAGATCTCGACGCACTGGCAATATTTTACTACCGAAAAACCGGAGTAAAGTTCTTAATAGTTCATTTTTCGTCAGAGGAGGTGGCTTATGGAACTCTTTGCCGTCTAACATTAAATCGTCATCATCATTAGGCATTTTTCGTGAGAAGTGTAGGCAGTATTATTCTATTATTAATATCTAATTATTTTTATTATTATTATATTATTATTATTATTATTATTATTATTATTATTATTATTATTATTATTATTATTTTTATTATTATTATTTTTTTTTTAGTTTGTATTTTATATTGTTTTAGTTTTAGTTCATTTTTTATTCTTATCTTAATTTGTAACGGCTCAAGCATATTTTAATAAGTTTATTATAACTTGTATATGTGAAATAGATAAATAAATAAATAAATAAAATAAATAAATTTTAAGAATCAGGTTTAATACCTGACGAAGTAATGACATGGCCAAAATTGTTTAATTCTCGGCATTTTGAAAGATTCAATTTGAGAATATTTGAGGAGGGTAAAAGTCACTGATATTCTTCGGCACTACGAGAAGTGGAAAATTCCACGGGCTTTTGATATTTTCTATTACTCCATCTTGTAGCATCTCGTCAACTTGGCTATTTATTGCTTTTTTTGTGGTGTAAGGCGGCAACCTATACTGTTTGATGTAAGTAGCATGCAAATTAGTAGGAGTACGAATGTGATGACAGTTAATTTATCACAGTCTAAACGAAAATTATTATTAAATTTTTAGTTTCTTGAGACTTTCGTCATGTTTGACCAAGAATGCTTCAGATAAAATAATTCATAATTTGAAAGAGAATCTATATTCAGGCAAATGTCTTCATCTACCTCTATAGGCTTCTCAGTAGCGTTTGCAATCCTAACTATTGCTTTATTATGCTCTATTTTAATTATAGAATTTGCTATGAATACTCCGGGTAAAATTTCTGTAGAATAGCAAAGCAATTCTGAATTAAAACTGAAAGAATTAACTTTGATTTGAACCATTGCTTCTGATCTAGGTGGAACAGTTGTTTTAGAAAGTCTTGAACAAAGTGGAAAAAATATTGACTGTTTTAACTGTTGAACCCGCGACCTCGTGTTCGAATTTGGGTTAAGTCCATTGGCGTTTCCCGAAATGTTTGAATTCTCGGCTTGATTTTTAGCTAACCATTCATCAGCTGCTTTCTTTTTACGACACTCTTGAATATGATGCGCTTATCAGTACTATGTGATTATTTCTATGTTGATATACGGTTTTTTGAGTTGAAGTTGAGGGTAAATTTTGAATGGGAATATTTGGGGATCGATTGATCGAATGATTTACTTTATAACAATAATGGCGTTTAAAATGTTGATTATTTTTATTTTGATGTAAACTATAAGAGATGTTAAAGAGGAGGATAAAAAGTTGCTTTGTTTAACGGCGATTTCCTCTTCAAGTGCTTTCGATACAGCGTCATTTAACTTAGTATATCTATGCAAGCTTTAATAATTAATTTAAAAGGGTCTGAGAAACCTTCTTGGAAGCCTTTAAGGGCGGCCTTACGCACTTTTAATATATGCTACATTTAGTAGCATTAATAATTTTTCTACTCTAGTTCCATTTGGAGCTGTTCTACGGATCTATAGTTTCATTTTGTTTGTATTTCGATTTTTAAAGCTTCCCATAAGTATCCCAATCTTGGTACTGTATACAATTTCATATATACTCCGAAAGTTTAACTCTTATGAGCTTAAGAAATTTTAATTTCTCGGCTGGCTTTAATGGATCGTAAAATGTGGTGCTGTTTTATGCGCGACTTTGTTTGAATTAATTTCAGAAAATGAACCTGAACGACGAGATTTTAAATTTTCAATTTGAAATGGGTTTTCCATGGGTCGTGATTCAAGTTGGATTTGACTTATTCGGTGTACCGCGGCTCAGGCACGAATATTAGGATTAGTTAATATGTGATATTAATTTATTCACTTAGATTTAATAATCAGCCAAATAATTTGTAAATAATTACTTACCATAAACAGTTTTTTATGGATCTTTGCGGTTTATAATACTATGACGTCCTGTCATAGCGTTGTGTTGTTGAATTTTATTTAATTACTACAATAGTCCATTGGCTCATTAGATGATGTAATTATATAGCTTAGGTGTGATAATGAGATGAAATTCTTGTCTTTTTTTTTAATTTGTTTATGATGAATTTATGTGAATGATGATTGGATTTATCGGTACATTACATTGGAAAACTCTGCAAAACTCGATGATATTATTTTATAAGTTTACGATTATTATGATTTTATTGTTTAATGATCATAATGCAGTTCTGGCAACAATATGTGTGTTGTGATAGAATGATGAATTTATGTGACTAAGCTTGACGAATGAATTTTAAAGGTTACAATATATCATTTAAACACCCCCTTGAAGTTATCCCATGATTTCATCCCATGATTTTTTAAAATTACCTCTGGCAACACTAGTGTAAATAATCCATCCCATACTTTTTAAAAATACATATAAAATTTGAATAGTTGTTCTATCCCAGGATTTTTTACATTTATAATATCCCACACTTTTTCGTCTACAAAAAAAATATGTATGTATACAGTTAGTACCAAAATACTCATCCCATACTTTTTTAATATGTATAATTTATTTGGTGGAATATAAATTGTTATGTGCAAGTCTTTTTAAGGCCGGCTAATTTCTCATTGCGATAAGGTTCAAGACCCTGTTAGTAACCATTACGACAGCTTTAATTATTTCGTGACCGTTGGAATTCCCGCAATATAAATAAATGTGGCGCCTTTACCAACTTTTCAAAGTAAAGCAAAATCGAAAAAAAATTCGTATGGCCAATCTTTTATTGGGTCGGCTTTCCTCTCATATCGATTGAGTTTGAGACCTTACTGGCCACCACTGTGCCAGTGTTGATATTGTTTTGACCGTTGGAATTCCCGCAATATAAATAAATGTGGCGCCTTTGCCAACTTTTCAAAGTAAAGCAAAATCGAAAAAAAATTCGTATGGCCAATCTTTTATTGGGTCGGCTTTCCTCTCATATCGATTGAGTTTGAGACCTTACTAGCCACCACTGTGCCAGTGTTGATATTGTTTTGACCGTTGGAATTCCCGCAATATAAATAAATGTGGCGCCTTTGCCAACTTTTCTAAGAAAGCTGCATCCGAAAAAAACGTTTGGCCAAGCTTTTATAGGGTCGGATATTTTCTCATTATGATTGAGTTTGGGACCATGTTGACCACCACTATGCCAGCGTTGATGATTTTTTGACCTTTGGAATTTCCGCAATATAAATAAATGAGGCGCCATTGTCAACTTTTCAAAGTAAAGCAAAATCGAAACAAAATTCGTATGGCCAAGGTTTTATAGGGTCGGCTGCATCCGAAAAAAACGTTTGGCCAAGCTTTTATAGGGTCGGATATTTTCTCATATTGATTGAGTTTGGGACCTTGTTGACCACCACTGTGCCAGCGTTGATGTGGTGGTCAACAAGGTCCTTAACTCAATCAAAATGATAAAAGAGCCGACCCTATAAAAGCTTGGCCATACGATTTTTTTTTCGATTTTGCTTTACTTTGAAAAGTTGGCATTGGCATTTATTTATATTGCGGAATTTCCGACGGTCAAAAATTCATCAACGCTGGCACAGTGGTGATCAACAAGGTCCCAAACTCAATAAATATGAGAAAAAAGCCGACCATATAAAAGCTTGGCCAAACGTTTTTTTTTGGTTGTAGCTTTCTTAGAAAAGTTGGCAATGGCGCCACATTTATTTATATTGCGGAAATTATAAAGGTCAAAAAAATATCAACGCTGGCACAGTGGTGGCCAGTAAGGTCTTAAACTCAATCGATATGAGGAAAAAGCAGACCCTATAAAAGCTTGGCAAAACGTTTTTTTTATTGTAGCTTTCATAGAAAAGTTGGCAAAGGCGCCACATTTATTTAAATTGCGAAATTTCCAAAGGTCACAAAAATATCAACGCTGGCACAGTGGTGGCCAGTAAGGTCTCAAACTCAATCGATATGAGGAAAAAGCAGACCCTATAAAAGCTTGGCAAAACGTTTTTTTTTATTGTAGCTTTCATAGAAAAGTTGGCAAAGGCGCCACATTTATTTATATTGCGGAAATTCCAACAGTCAAAAAAACATCAACGCTGGCACAGTGGTGGTCAACAAGGTCCTTAACTCAATCAATATGAGAAAAGAGCCGGCCCTATAAAAGCTTGGCCAAACGTTATTTTTCGTTTGTAGCTTTCTTAGAAAAGTTGGCAAAGGCGCCATATTTATTTATATTGCGGGAATTCCAACAGTCACAAAAATATAAATATCAACGCTGGCACAGTGGTGGCCAGTAAGGTCTCAAACTCAATCGATATGAGAGAAAAGCCGATCCTATAAAAGCTTGGCCATACGAATTTTTTTTCGATTTTGCTTTACTTTGTAAAGTTGGCAATGGCGCCACATTTATTTATATTGCGGAAATTCCAAAGGTCAAAAAATCATCAACGCTGGCACAGTGGTGGTCAACATTGTCCCAAACTCAATCAATATGAGAAAAAAGCCGACCCTATAAAAGCTTGGTTACACTTTATTTTTAGGTTTGGTAGCTTTCTTAGAAAAGTTGGCAAAGGCGCCACATTTATTTATATTGCGGAAATTCCAACGGTCAAAAAATCATCAACACTGGCACAGTGGTGGCCAGAAAGGTCTCAAACTCAATCGATATGAGAGAAAAGCCGACCCTATAAAACCTTGGCCATACGAATTTTTTTTCGATTTTGCTTTACTTTGTAAAGTTGGCAATGGCGCCACATTTATTTATATTGCGGAAATTCCAAAGGTCAAAAAATCATCAACGCTGGCACAGTGGTGGTCAACATTGTCCCAAACTCAATCAATATGAGAAAATATCCGACCCTATAAAAGCTTGGCCAAACGTTTTTTTCGGATGTAGCTTTCTTAGAAAAGTTGGCAAAGGCGCCACATTTATTTATATTACGGGAATTCCAACGGTCAAAACAATATCAATACTGGCACAGTGGTGGCCAGTAAGGTCTCAAACTCAATCGATATAAGAGGAAAGCCGACCCTATAAAAGATTGGCCATACGAATATTTTTTCGATTTTGCTTCACTTTGAAAAGTTGGCAAAGGCGCCACATTTATTTATATTGCGGGAATTCCAACGGTCACGAAATAATTAAAGTTGGCGTAATGGTTACTAACAGGGTCTTGAAGCTTATCGCAATGAGAAATTAGCCGTCCTTAAAAGACTTGCACATAAAAATTTATATTTCACCAAATAAATTTTACATATTAAAAAAGTATGGAATGAGTATTTTGGTACTAACTGTATACATACATATTTTTTTTGTAGACGAAAAAGTGTGGGATAGTATAATTGTAAAAAATCCTGGGATGAAATAACTATTCAAATTTTATATGTATTTTTAAAAAGTATGGGATGGATTATTTACACTAGTGTTGCCAGCGGTAATTTTAAAAAATCATGGGATGAAATCATGGGATAACTTCAAGGGGTTATTTAAACCTCCGTATATAAAATGATTTGCAGATGATGACGGTTCAGTTGCCAAATTTCAGAGTATTTCTTTTGGTTGATTAAATTTAAAGTTGAGTTTCGGTATAACTTTATATGTATTTTGTAACATAAATATGGCAAATATGTGAATCCTTGCGGTTTATTGATGATATTGCATACAATATACAAGGCGTTTGTACTTATATATGAAAATGGCGATTCGTCTTTATTTATCTTTAAGTTAATTTTAGTTTTATATTTTTAGAATTTAATTTTATGCAATGATTTACAATTATTTTTGATTATTTTACGAACCTGTTCACTTGAAGTTTCGTTCCAAAAAAAAAAAAATCTTCATATCGGTCCTAATTTTAGTTACCGATAATCGATTTATTATCGGCGGCATGGAAGAGAGAACAGGTTTATATGTTATATGATATTCAAATTATGTCTGTATGCGTTATAATATTAATAATTAAAGAACGGGTGTTCATTACAAGAGGGTTGAGCCAACTGAAAATTTGTTGGTACATCAAAAGTTCCAGCGAGTATGCAAGCTTATTAAATAACGTCTTTGTGTCACCCTTTTTATACCCTTTAAATTGAGGCACTTTTATTGAAAGTTTAAATCTTTTATCGATCTTTAATCTAGCGAAAAAAATCAAACATAAGCTAATTTGAGAAATTTTTATAAACTATTTATTTATTTACATCCACTTACAAATTGGTTTAACACTCGTAAAATGAAACTTTATAAAAAACCATAGAAAAGGAATAAAAGTTCATTTAAAATACAATTAGAGTATATAGTAGATTCAAATAGATGTACATCTCAAAATTCATAACCGATTTATTCAGCCAATAAAATCCGGAACAATAAAACATACATATAATGTATTACTTCCGGTTTCAGCCCGCAACAGCAACATATAGAATATAATAAGAACGATAAGCCACAACATAAATCAAATTTCAAATTTTTTCTTTTTTTGTGTTTAAAAATAAATGGTAAAAACCATTAAAGTTTCGTCATCTCAAATCGAATATGTTTGTTCGGAAATACTCTTGTACATACTAAACACTATATACATATGTACTCGTATATCGTACATACATACTATTTCAATTTATAGTGAAATTCAATTTTCATAACAAATTTACTTTTGTTGTTGTGGTTGTTGTTGCTGTTGTGTATTAATTTCCTCAAATATAATTTTTCATGTTGAAGCTTTTTTCGATGGTCGTGTATAGTTTTTTTCGGTTTTGTTTTTGTATTTCTATTACACATAACCAATGTTTGTATATAAAAAAAACAATAAACAATTTAATCCGGAAGTTTAATTTTCTTTTATAAAATTGATAAATTTCCTTTTCGAGCAAGTAGTATGTATAATATATATATATATGTGTGTGTGTGTACACGTCAATATTATAAAACTAGAATCTTGAAAAATGATGAAATGGGTAGTTTAGGTTAGATTTTATATAGTTTACAAAAACGTAATTTACACAAAACTTATACCAAACTTATATTCGTTTTAAACTTTTCTAAAACTCATTAATATTTTTAACAAACCAGATTTATTAGAATTTGATTTATTGTATATGTGTGTGTGTGTGTGTGTGTGTTTGTGTGTACCGAGTGAACGAAATATTTTTAATAGTTAAACTCGTGTCATATAGGGAAATGTATAGGTTATACAATATGTATGTACGTTGTTTTAATCGACATATACTCGTAAACAATTTATTTTGTATTTTAATTTTTAAATTTACATATTTACATAAAGCCTCTTCAACATTATGTATATATGGTACGTGTTTATGAGACTCTCTTGTTGTTTTGGCTTTTCAACGGTGAACATATATCAACTGACAATATTTTTAACTATATTTATAACGTAATCAGGATCACCTTTACATGATATGAACAATATACGTTCATATACAAAAATATTAAACTATTGCCGTTTTGAATACAAAATGTGTGTAATCCTTCCTATAAAAAGTTAACAAATCCATATAGATACGGTTATTTAGTACATATCAGCATCATATAGTAAAAGTTTAAGTGAATTTGAAACAATATTAGAGGGAGTCCACCGACGACATTGTCGATATCGGGAACATGCTGAATATGAAGTGGTATATAAATTGGGTAATACCTAAGCCATAAAAATGTATTCTTGGCGGATAAAAAGAATTATCACTAATAAGGTCACCGAGTAAACTATTAATGCGGCATTGTATACTTCCATAAAAGCAAATTTTCCTACCATTTTGGCATTATCGCAGTTTGAACACGGTCGCAACGGATCATTATCCAATCCTAAAACGATCTATATATAATCCCGCGCTCAGAATCGTGTTTTACAGCTCTTGGATAAATCCGCACATGCAAAGTTTCTCCATGCACTGCGAAATTTTCTCCAACCTCAAACTTGTCAGAGCATATATATAAAATTGTACCACCAGTTCATAACAAAATTTACTGAAACAATTTATGAACACTTGGCCGCACTACTCAAGATGCCCAAGACAGCCAAGAATTTTGTATTTCCTGAACAGTGCCAAACTGCATGCATATACAGCTCAAAACTGAATTGGAAAATATCGCTCTCCTAGCACATCCGCTGAATGACACAAAATTTAGTATCAAACCTGACGCAACAAAAACTGCCATCGTGGTAGTTCTGCAACAGCATAATAAAAGATGTTGGCGGCTACTGGAATTCTTCTCAAAGAAATTCGATAAAGAATCGCAGGCAATATATCTACAATAGCAAAAATGACTTTAAATATTTTGTCGAAGGTCGGTTCTTCACAAATTATACCGACCACAAAAAGATGGATTACTATTTATTAACCTTGTGTTTTAATTTTAAAATTTGTTGAAATATAATTACCCCTCTTGTTGATTGACATTTGACTTAATTTTTAATTGCAATATGCCAATCATTATGTTACAGTGCGTAACATAAACCATGCAGAAACAAGTGCGTTCCTTTTTATGAAAACGTAGAGCCGCTACAGTACCGCCCTGCTAGTAGATTCCTCACGAAAACTAAAAAAAAAACAAATAAAAAATGTTAATTAGGAACTAAGACTGCTGCTCGTATTCCCAACAAGATGAGTGGTAGCTCAGTGCTCCAATCAATTACTTTGTCACGAGCTTTGAGTGATTCTTTCAGTTGCCGGTGAAAAAGTTCGATCATACAGTTTGCCTGTGGATGGTAGGTGGTGGTAAGAATCCTATATGTGCGCCTATAATAAACGCGCTAGCTTGGAGAAGAGTTTTGACTCAAACGGGCTGCCTCGGCCAGTTGTGATTTCAAGGGGTATTCCAATAAACTTTGTAACATATTACTCGACAAAAGGTTTAGCAATAGTGAGAGCGGTACTATCTAGAATGGGGTATGCATCAGGCCGATACCTTCGGATGGTGGGAGTGGTCCCAATACATCCATATATGTATATGCTCAAACCTTGCTGCTGGTAAGCCAAAATTACCCGGTTCTGACTTTGTACCTTGCGTAACTGGCACCCGATATACAACCACGAACCCAATTCGTAATGTTGCTGTTCATATTCGGCCAAAAATACCTACTGGAAATTAATTTTAGGGCTTGGATGAACAAGACCATATAGTGCGCTGAAAACTACTTGTGTTTGCGCCGCTGGAACGAATGGTCGGTGAACTACCGTCGATGTTACACAATATATTTTCAAATCGGAGAGGATGGTGAGCTCTATTTTAAACTTACAATCCGTGGTACGAGATGAATTATCAAGTAATTCTTTTAATTCATCATCCGACTCTTGAACCTTAGCTAAATCATCAATTGTTAGCTTCAAAATCTTGTCTGTCTTCAAAATGTTATCTAGTGATGTGATTGCCGTGGTAAGAGGTTTTTGATCCGTGTAGACGGTAAATTGCCTACCTTCTACGAAATACCTAAAATGTTTTATTGCTAGATAAATAGCAAGCAGTTCTCTGTCAAAGGCTAAATATTTACTTTCTGCTGCAGATAGTTTGCGGGAAAAGAACCCTAAAGGTTGCCAACATCCTCCATTCATCTGTTGCAACACTGCTCCTATACGTTTGAAGCATATGTGGCAATACTAAAATTAGAGTTGGAAAGGAGATGGGCTAACATTGCTACGTTAGCAAGTGTACCTTTTATTTTGACGAACAACTCGTTACAGCCGTCAGGCCAAGTGAAATTTTTATTGTTTTTTAGCATTTTATTCAAAGGTACCAGATGTAACTTTACGGCTAGCTTGTAAATGAATCTATGATAATAGTTGACTATTCCCACGAATCGCTGAATTTGTCTTATGGATGCTAGAGCGGGAAATTCTTTCTATGGCTTCAACTCTAGCTTCGAGTCTATAGTTCAGACTGAGTCAGTAGGAAGCTGAGAACTAGTCGAGGGTATACTTTGTACAGAAGAAACGATCCAGTTGCTTCGTAAATTCGATCTGCGATTTCTTATATATCGTCAATTGACTTATCACCAATTGATGTTAACGCAATGTACAAGCTATTGGGCAGTCTACGAAGCCAGAAGGTTCGAACTAGTTGCTCGCCGTAAGATTCACCCACCAGGTTAACCTCTGAGGGTTTCCTATCACCCAATTCAACTCCATCAACTAAAATTTTGAGGCGACGTCCTGCTGATGGAGTATACCGATTTTGATTCAGCTGTTTGTTTTTTGTTTGTTTCACTCAAAATGGCCGACGTCTTCTTATGTTTCTTTTTTATTTAACATTGATTGCAATGTTAAATCTTGTTATATTTTCCAGTTGTTAATCTTGTTTAAGGTAGATTCTTCTTATGTAATCATTATTATTCACGCTTTCTATTGTTAAAAAACTAGCACCGTTTATTTTGTCAGAGCAGACTTTTTTCTCCTCTAATGCTCTTTCAATAATATTATTAGTTATTCTGTGTACTTGATCTAATTAATGTTGAGTGTTGGTTGCGAAAACCGAACTGATGATTTGGAATCAGGTTTTTCCTCTCAATTATCGGATTTAGCCTTTTTAGTAATAACTTCTCAAAGAGTTGAGACATAACTGGTAATAGTGATATTAGCCTTTAAAATTTCTGCTGTGATAAGGTCATACACCCGGCGCTTTTCTCGGATTGTTTTTATATCATACATGCGACTTCTTTTGGTGTTGCTCGAAGGATTTCTTCTCTTTCTTGTACAACCTCTCCAGTTATTATTTCGGCTTCCAATGATTGGTCATCATGTGGTTCAAATATTTTTTCCATGTATTCAGCAAAACTTTGTACTTTACCTTCGTTATTTCTGGCCCATTTGTTATCTTCTGTTCTGATTGGAGGAATCTGCATTGTTGGCCTTTTAATTCTTCTGGTTGCTCTCCAGAGAGAATAATCAGTACTTGTATCATTAGATAATTTTCTGAGGTAGTTACTGATAGATTCGTTTTTCAAATCTTTGATTTCCCTTTTAAGTAGCTGAGTCAGATTGTTTAGCAAAGTTTTATCTTGAGGGGCTCTAGTTTGTTGCCATATTCCCCTTGCCCTTCTTTTTTTGCCAACAGCTCTCTAATTTCTCTAGGGTAGTTGTTTCCCTTAATTTTCTTTTTATCTTCAGGAGTGTTTTCCCAAGCTGACTGCTGTATGTCACATATGAACTTGTGAACTTCTTTTTCTAATTGCTCCTCATTAAGTTAATTTTTCTTTCTAAACACAGCCTAAATTATTTCCAATTTGTGTGCTTATTTACTAAACTAGGATAGCTTTCTTTTTGAGTGATCCTTTCACTTAATGTCAAAATTATTGGGGAGTGATCAGAGCTTAGGTCAAGTTTCATATATAATTTACAGATATAATTTTCACTATAAAGAAATCAATCAGATCTGGTATTTTATTGGATCAGTTGGCCAGTAGGTCGGTTTACCATTTGATAAGGCTTCACAACCGTATTTTCTGATAGCATTGAGGAGTTCTTTCTCTTTGGTTGTTGTTAGTCTAAAATCCCAGTGTATGTTTTTTGCATTAAAATCTCCTCCAATTACAAATATTTTCCCTAGTTTACTGAAAAATTCAAGATAATCTTTTACTTTTAGAGAGTATTTCGGTGGGCAGTAAATTCCAATAACACTAATAGAGTTATTTTTGGTCTTGGAAGTGAGTTTCAGAGATGAGACAGACATCGATTTTCTCTGCGTCCAGAACGATTTGCAATTCCTTGCTTCTTTATTACATTTGTATTTTTAGAATTTATATTTTTATTTTTGATGTTTTGCAATTCAATAGCAACACTGCATCCTCTGTAGTTAGCTGGATGGTACGCATCTATAGGCAGCAGTACATCTGTGGGTTTGACACAATCTCTAGTATGGTGTTTACCTGGGCATTTGGCACACCTGGGTTCTTTGTTACAGTATTTTTGAGTATGTCCATATGCTTGACATTTTTTACATTGTGGTATAAGCCTAAATCTTCTTAGGGGCTCAATATTGACTTTGCATCCCAAGATGTACTTGATTTGATGTATTTTTTCAATATCATCATATAAGCTGAATGTCAGCATATAAATGTACAGAGGCTCCTTACTTCTCCGTTTTAGCTTAATTGATGCTTCAGTTGCATTAAAATCTTTTCCTTTCGGGTCCTCAATTATTTTTTCTGGTTTACATGTAGAGTGCAGATTTTTAGCCATTACCCTAATTGGTCTGATTTGTTTGTTTTCAAATGTATGCCACAAATGTCCCCGCAAAATATCGCTTAATATTTTTGTCATTTCTCTGCAGGTTTCACCATCTGCTAAGTTTATTTTGATGTTGTTTCCACTCATCAATTTTGTATTAAACTTATTGTTTATTGTTTTAATTTTCCCATACAATAGATCATAGTTTTTAACTCCATCTATAACTATTGGGGGTGGTGGAGGTAATTTTTTTGGATTGTTTTGGATTATTTTAGGAATTATCTCTTTTAGTTGAGGAATAGTGGGTGTATCATTCCTTCTCCTTTTTTTTCTCTGGCTTTTGACTCTAATCCACTCAGTTTCGTGAGCTAATTCTTCTTCATCCGTATGGTATTCCTGTTCCATTACTTTTTGGGTAGGAGGAGAATCAACGTTTTCCTTTACTTTAAGGGCTTTAACTTCGTTTTCAAGAATCCTTATATGCTCCTGCATCCAAGCAATGGTATATCATTTAATTGCTTATTTAAATTAATAGATTCAACCAATGCAGCATTGGCCTTATGCAATTCCTGATACAGCATTTCTTTTTTTAGAACAATTATTGTCCTCTGGAAAAGCGTTTCTCGGTAACTCCACAAGTTCTGTTGGTATTATTTTGTCAATCTTCGTGGTGAACGTACTACAGGCTCTCGTAGAAGACCTCGGTAGAACCTGGCCATTATGGAAAGGATCGATATTATCCATTTCTGCTTCACTCATTCGAGTATTACGATTCCTCAACGTATCTTTGGATTTTTTCTGATTAGAGCGCCTATGGAATGAAAATGGTTCCTCGTTACTCATTTGACCGACCGGATTTGCTATTCCCTGGTTATGCACTAAATTGTCCTCGTCACAATCCATAGAGGGCAATCTCCATAGAGCGTGGATTTACCAATGTTGATATTGGTGTACCACCTTAATTTAAATTGACAAAAAGCTCATCGACCCAATAATTTTGTAAAGGAGTGTATATAAAATAAATAAAAAAAAATAAGCTAACACTGTGTCCAATATGTACTTTATAAAATAATTAAACTGAAACTACTATCACTGCACTTTTTGATTATTTTTATTTTATCGCTTACTTCACCGATTCCACGTCCAAACCCCACAACCAACCAACTGAATATTGAAGTCATTGAATAATGAAACATTAATACATTTCATAAAATTGTATAGGTCAGACAATCACTATTTTGTCGATGGTTTTAATCCATTATAACCAAACAGAATCCTACAAAATTGTCATACCTACCTCGAGTTTAATGTAATTACTTATATAATACACTCGCAGTACCAATAAAATTGTTTCCTATTTAATTATTATCATAAAATCAATTAAAAACAAAGCTGATAAAAAAAATCCAATAAGTTATTTTTTTTTTCACATCTTTTAAAATAAATTAACAATTTTTCTTCTCGTCACATAATAACAACAAAAAACAACAACACCGCACTATATAAATGTATATGTATGTATATACGTATATCTACCAACAACACCAACCATAAAAAAATCGTTAATTATAATAAAAAAGTTGACAAAAAACTTGAAGTGGAAAAAATAAAGTTTAAAAAAACCAAATCAAGAACATCGGAAGTTTTGAACAACAACAAAAATAATTAAGGATTAGAAAAAGCTTTTAACTTAACTTCTTTATTTTTTTTTTTTTTAAATATTGTAAAAACAAGTTTGAATGTTTTTTTCTTTTTTTGGTCAATCTTCTATATACTCTCTCTCTGTGTTGTTTAGTGAATGAAATTTAATTAATCAAAAAATAAAAAAATTTAAGAATTTTCTTTTCTAACATTCTCTCTAGTATATGTACGAATATATACACTATGCTGGTATATAATATGGTATGTTGTTTGTGCCCGAACAAGAAATATTTGTCATTCTTGTAAACTTACCATATATAGTTTTTTTCAAAGTTTTTAATTTTTAATTAATCAACATACTATACCGACAACAACAACAACCATAATATGTTTAGATGAGTAATTTTATAAAAAAGGTGATCGCATTTTTATACTCGAATGCACTTTTGATTACATTTATGCTATCGAGCTTTTGACTTTCAATATTATAATATAATGTACCAACAGCCATTCATTATTATTTTTTATATAATATATAATAAGAGAGCTTTCGTTAATGACATATTTTTTAAGACTTGTAGTCAAAGTTTTTTTATTTTATTTTTTAAGCAGTTAAGACAAGCAAAAGTTATATGCTTTATATACAAAAAAAAAAAACTCAAACGCCTACACCAAGTGACATAAAATTTTTGCATACTATCATGACAACAAAAATGATAAATTTTTGTTTTCTTCGTCGCAGACATTTTGCGTTTTTTGTATTTTGTTGTTGTTGTGTACTGCTACACCAGATAAGACAATTAATCATTTTCTGAACAGACTTTTTTTTCCATACACCATGTGCCATACATAACACAACAGCAACATTTTTTTTTTTTTTGCCTCTATGCCATAAATATTTTTGTTGCTGGTATTAATTAATTATAAATCATGAATATCATCAATATATAAAAAGCTGGAATAATAATTTATTAATTTTAATCTGCTTGGATATTATTTATATTGTGTTTATATACAGAGAAAATATGGGATATGATTTTGACTATGGAAATCCCTTTTACATTATATAATGCGAACGTATAGCTATTGTGCGTATACGTATATGTACGTATTGTTATTATCGGGGTTAGGCGAAAAGAAAATATTTTTACGGAAGCTATTTTATTAATCATTTGTTTAAGTGGTTTGGAATTTGTTAAGTCATTGTGACATGTTTGTTATATGGAGTCCTTACTTTTCCTTTATACACAATAAAAGCTTCAAAGTGATGTATAGTTGTATGCTTAAATACTTTAAGTGAATATACTTTAAACATTTTAATTAAAGTACACCCATGTCACACTGTGGCAATATTTTACAAAATCTGCTTTACCAATACATAACATTATAAAAATTTAATTAATTCGAAAATTTTACTATTGTGGTATATTGTGTATCAAATAAAATTTCATATGTACTTTTGGTCGCTGCGGTTTCCGTTGGTGGGTTAGCAAAACACCATTATGCAACCACAAATAAATAAAATATTTTTTATTTTTATAAATAATATTGTGGGCGCGCCCGTATCCTAGTTAATTTTGGTGTCGATTATACAACTCGCCGGATTGACTGCGGAGAGAATTTTATTCGGATTTGACATTTGACGTATTATTGAATACGTTGAATGAAAAGTGAACTAAAGTCGGTAATACAGTGCGAAAAATTTGAATTATGGAATCCGCTCGTGAATTGCACTCCATATATACAAAAATGTCATTACAAATTCGCATCAAATTTACTGCGGATGTAAGACGTATTGGTGTATCTTTTTGCAATGGAGACGAATAAAATGTAAGTTTAATTACTTTTGATTTAGTTTACCAATATTTAGTCAATTTAATGACATAAATTTGTTTACAGGAAACGTACAACAAACCTGGTTCAATTTGAACAAATGCTCCGAATGATGAAGGAGCATCCCGACATTGCAAAAAACCTAACGAAAGGAACTGTAGAGGCCGTTCAAATATGTTGGCAAACAATTTGCGACTAATTAAATTCGCTGGGACCATCGATCAAAGAAATTCTTGAATGGAAAAAGGATAGAAGATTTGTATTAGTTATAAAGATGTTTTAATTTTTAATTTTAGGTTTGGAGTGATTTTAAATCTTCCTTAAGGAAAAAATTATCTCAGAGTGGACGCGAGCATTCAACAATAACGTTCAGTTCTTTGGACGAAGAGGTCAACTCTTATGCCTTCGGGATTGTGACGAAGGGGTCGCGAATGCTAATAAATTCGGGGTTCCTCGCAAGCGGACTTGTAATCCTGACGACGCCAGTCAAAATCTCACTCAAGAAAATATACGAGTTCAGCTACCGAAATTCAAGATTCACCATTACGTGAATAAAAAAATAAATTAGAACAACAAATTTTAGAAATAGAGTTGACAAAACTGAATTAGTTATAGGTATAAGTATTTTAAACATTATGAAGGCTGACCAATTTTGTTATTTATAAAAGCCATGAAGCTCAACTAATTATGTGATTTACGCAACAAGCCATGAAGGCGATTTTTTTTATATACCCAACCATGGAGTTATAATGAATAAACCATTTTTATTAAGTTACCAATAATGAATTTTTTATTATCAGCCTAAAAGTTCAACGAAATTTGGTTTCGAAATTCATTCGCCTCTGTAGCATACCTTCGGTCTTCTTGAGATTGGATTTCATCTTCGGGTTCGGTTGTTTCATCGCTGTCTTGAAATGGTTCTCCAGCTGGCTCATCATAATTTGGGACATTAAAATGAATTCTAATGTTATGCAGAGCAGCTGCCACATTAATAATTTTAACAGCTTTATCAGGTGAGTATAGTGTAAATGTTTGGCTACTCCAAGGAGGCATCTACCTTTTAAAGTATATTCGGAAGATCTGCTGGCTCAGCAATTTTAATGTGCGTGCCATCAACATACATAACAACCCCAGGAATCAGTATTTACTCATTTTTAATAATCACCATTTCCCACATAATATCAAACACATTCGACAGCACAACCGAAACTGTTGATTGTGCCATGCCAACAAAGTGGTCCTGACCGACACCGTTCTGGTATCCGCCTTTTGCCAAAAATCGTTGACACGCTGCCAATTTAAATTCTGGCGATAGTGAGGACGATTTAACCACAAGTGATAATTTAAATTTCATTTCATTTAAAACATAATTAAAAGCTGCTTTGCTAAATCTGAAGTTTTTTATGAATCTGAAAAAGAATGAACATTAGCTTCAACATAAAGAAGACCATATTTCCGAAAATGCTTACTGGACATCTGACAACTGGAAAATGTCTTGGAACATATTTCGCAGGGCTCTCCGTGTTTCCTTCCTGTTACTCGTTCCTTCGTCTTAATTTAAATACAATACAATCGTATCCATGATTACGTATCAAAACCACTATTTTCTTGCTCTTTAACAATTATTTTTTTCTTAAATTGGCTAAAATACTTTATAATCGAATGCGGGTTGATGGAACTCCCTCCGCAGTCAATCCGGCAAGTTGTATAATCGATACCTATAATAAATATCGTTAGTGCTCAGAGCTGGGTGCTCAATAATAGCTCACAAACCTCAAATATAAACTTGCTGAATCACTCGTTGCCCCTGCTCACATCTTCCCAAATTATTATCAATCATCATATACTGATTCAATAAATTTCCAACAATAATTAATTAGCAATGTTATTCAAATACAAATAATTTAAGTTCTTTTGTCAATAATAGTACCAGTATTACATATGCAGTACAAATATATACAATCGGTAAAAAAAAAACTGACATCTAACATATAAAAATACAATATAAAAATAAAAAATGAGGAGCAATCAATACGCGACATTAAAAAATCACGCACGAAGAGCGCTGCAGCTACTTCTCGTCGATGATTGAGTTGTGACAATCCCAATAAATTGCGCAGCGATGGCGATATGGTGGGAGTTCGTATACGTTAATACGTGTTGATGGTAGACGTCGGAGAGCAAACAGGACAAACTGCTTTTGAATGGACTAGATCCTGGCCGAGTGGCACAGATATGAAGGCGACCAAACCTGACAAGCGTATTTCAGGACCGGACGAACAAATGACACATGCAAAGATTTTAATGTTAGCGGATCAGTAAATTCGTAACAATTTCCCTTGATAAAACTCAGCATAAGGTAAGCTTTAGAAATAGCACAGTCAATGTGAATGTTAGATCCGAAGTGAACGTCACTCCAAGATCAGTCATAAATTCGACTCGATCAATTGGCGTATCATATAAGAGATACTGATGAAATAATGGACGCCGGATTCTATAAAACGAAAGAGTCTTACATTTGCTTACAATTAACCGTAAATTGTTGCTGATAGCAACAACAAAAGTTGTTTAAATCACTTTGCAACATCAAACAAACAGATAAATTGGAAACTGGAGCAAAAATGTTCATGTCATCAGCGTAAAGCAGACATCTTGCAAATTGGAAATAGTTCACCACATCGTTTACGATGAGTGAAAACAACGATGGTGCCAAGTGGCTGCCTTGAGGAACCGCGGATGTTGCACGGAAAAAACGAGAACGGGAATCGCATAACTTGACAAACTGCCAACGATCTGGTAGGTAAGAGTGCAACCATCTGATTGGAATGAAGTTGGAAATTAATTTCATTAGCTATGCAATGCGCAGGTGGTATACTGTACTTGTGTGAATGGGATGAATGAATGGATTGAATGAATGTTGTGTGAATGTAAGGTAAGGCTATGGACCGTAAAAGTGTCTATGCCAAGTCCTTTTAAAAAAAAAAAAAAAAAAAAAAAAAAGGTTATGTAAAAATTCATGGTCGTGGATTGCACCAGGTCAGTGCACCTCTGATGTTTCAAACTGTATAGTTACGAAGAATTAAATTAAAACTGCAAGATTGCAAGTTAAGCTTACAACTTTTAAAAAATATTGTTGTTATTGTGGTTCGAAGTTTTGCAATTAAGGCAAGTATTTTATCAAGGCACTTTTAAACTTTATTCAAATTAAAACGGTCGTGTTGTAATGATTCGCTCATTAGAAAAACAAACACAATTATTTTTGACCGCATACGAGTAAGATAGAATCAATCATGATGTGGGATAAGATATTTAATTGTAGCACCTATATCCGGCAAAAACAACATGTAACGAAATTTTTTTCTAACTTTAACTCAATTTTAAGTCATATATACGAAGAAAAAAGAGACATTCAAATGTGTTTCTAAAAATTAAAATGGAAGTTCGAATTTAGTTCTAAAATTTATGAAATTTTTGAAAATACTATATGGTTTTGGTACATGACATTTACTAAAAATAATTAGTCGCTTTCAAAAATTTAAGAAAACTTGTTATCGATCAGTCATTTAACAGGTCTTCTCGCTGCGAATCACTCTAACTAAATATGACGAGACATCTTTTTTTTTGTGGTGGAGGGGGGAACCTTCACAAGACCTCACATGTGGACCTAATCCATAAACATGTAAGATACTAAACCCTAACCCCCAAATTCTAATGCCTAAAGTTGTCTCGTGGAACTACTGTTATGTATTACTTAGCTGCCATCTAACTTTATTGTGTCAATTTTTTTCAAGACTTCTCAGTTTCTTAATAATCTTTGCACTCATTTTACACAACATCTCCCAAATTTCATCGGACTGCAGCATACAATTAACAACTGTTTCAACTACGGTGCGTTAAGTCGTTTCCCACAGATCTATATAGTTCCAATCTTTCTTCCTCGAAGCGCGGGCAGTCAAAAAATTCATGCTCTACGTTCTCCAGTTTTCCTTCGCACATTGAGCAATAAGGGAAATCTTGCCACATGTTGACGAACTCTGTGTGATCCACAATATGATTTCCTCTCTTATCCCCATTTACAGGGCGAGAATACACTCTTTCACGCTCCTTAGTCAATAAGTTAATTGGAGGCATACCAGTCAATAGACACACGGCTTCATCTAATCCCGTTCTAAATGCACTAACAACCTTAAAAGTGCTTAACTGATATATGCCACCGGTTGTTTGTATAAATACTTCTCTCCATAGCACGAGACATCTATTACCGTACATCATGTGTTTCTATATTTCCGGCAGGCCTGTGACTCGAGCAAGTTTGTGGTCTGCTATGGATTATCTAGGAATGCCAACAAAATTAGTACGACTGTGTAGAATGGCGATGACGGGGTTTTCATGCTGTGTTAAAGTTGAGAATAGGCTATAAAGAGTTTTAGCAGTAAACTCGGGTGATCGGCAGGGAGATGCTCGGTCCTATTTCTCTTTAATTTGATATTATGTAGTACATCTTTCATAAAACTAAATTACCTCAAACCGAGCAAATAGCGCAGTGGTTAAAGCTGCGTCGTTTAGATCGGGAGCCACGTCCTTCCTTAAAAAAAAAAAAAAATTACCTCAACACCACATCTTATATCGCCAGTATAATCAGGTGCTTGCATATGCAGATGACATATTTGGGATTGGACTGAATAGCAGTGCAGTGAAGGAAATACCTGATCCGTTTGAAGAGTTTTCCACTACTGTTGAACACCAGATCAGTGAGTCCAAAACAATATACATGATCTCTGGTTATATAGGAACAATGGCACATCAGAATTTAGTATCACTCACGATAACAGTGTGGGTGAGGATAATAAAGCGCTGCTAGCCGTGCTTATTGTCCATTAAGGCAATTCCCAAAATCTAAACACCTGTTAAGTGCCGTGAAGCTTAAGTTTTACAAAGCGTTGATCAGGCCCGTTGTTATGTATGAATATGAAAGTTGGGCACTGACGGATGAGTACGAGAGTGATTAACGGCCCAATCTTGCGAGTGATTAACGGCTCAAAACACAGATCGAAGTTCTGATGAAGATCCCCGATATTGTACATGAAATAAGACCTCAGCGAGTTCACTGGCTCGGTCACGTTCTGCGTGCTGATCCGGAACGAATTATCCAGCGATCACTGAAAGGAGAGCCACCATATGGTAGGAACTCTGGCGGGCGACGATGGCTCCACGGTGTAGAGAACGACTTGGCTTCTTCAATGTCTAAGACAGTATGAAAACCTTTTTCACGATCGACACCGTTGGAGCCAAATTATTGATACAGTAAGGGGCCAGTAATGGTCTTCAAAGACTGCTATTAATATCTTGGTTAAATAATTTTGGGAAAAGTCTTACATTTTTTAAACAGATATTCTGCTTTAACCAACCCACTTTCGAAAATATATAAAAAAAAACTTCACCTTAACATGCCGGAAGTGTGACTATTGTATTTGAGATATGATTTTTTTGTCGAAAACCATCGAACATGTCGAATATGTGGAAAAGAGTTACGAAACTAAATACTATATATGGATATATTCACAAAATACGTGGTTTAAAATACTTATTTTTAATCGTTTGTGTGGATTGAGACCATCTGCAGAGTAATTTTTGAACAACGTGGGAAAGCACAAAACAGGAAATATTATAAGCTTGCCGGTATATATGCGATTATTGTTTATTTTATAGTATACCTGCAAAAAACTTGGAGTATACAGTCGTCGGATCATGGATTTGTCATCAAATTCAATGATTCCAATAACTCACATGTACTTGGAGCTCGTGTTTCAAATTTTCTTCAACTTGATATTGTAAAAATCTATACATTTTTTACGCTACTGTCTTATTTAACGATGAATGCCGATAATTTCAGATTCGATTCTAAGATCATTGCCTTTGAGCATATATAAAGGTTTTTCCAATATGAGGTTTCATTTTGATATTAAAAAAACCGAGTATTTTTTAAGAGAAATCGATGAATGTTTATTTCATTGTAAAGAGGAAGGTATGCCATTAACATTTGAAAACCATTTTATTGTAAAGACGAAGGTATGCCATTAACATTTGAAACCAATTGGCACATTTGCGGCTGTATGTCCTCGATAACTTCACGAATTTCATCTTTGAGGTCTTGAATCGATTGTGGAGCATGGGCCTAGACTTTATCTATCACGTGGCCCCAAAAAAGTCTAAAGGTGTTAAATCACAAGATCTCGGTGGCCAATTGTAATCACCTCTTCGAGAAATAACACGGTCAGGGAACTTTTCTTGCAAAATTGCGATTGATTCATTGCTTGTGTGGCACATTTCGCCGTTTTGCTGTAAATAAACGTAATATCTTCCAATTCCGGCCATAAAAATCATTAATCATAGCTCGGTAGTGCAATCCATTCACTGTAACACTTGCACCAGCCTCATTTTCGAAAAAGTAATGTCCAACGACATCACCAGCCCAAAACCCGCAAAAAACAGTGACACGTTGAGGATGGAGAAGCGTTTCAACAATCATTCTTGGATTTTCTGAGGCCCAAATGCGGCAATTCTGCTTATTAACGTAGCCTCCGGAGTGAAAATGGGCCTCATCACTCAAGATGATTTTTCGATGAAAATCTGGATCATTTTGATGCATTTGAAGGACCCAATCAGGGAAGATGCGGCGTTTATGATGAACGACCAGCTTGAGTTCTTGTGTTAACTGAACTTTAAAAGCCATAAGACCTAAGTCTTTATGGAAAATACGGTGTAATGTCGTTTGTGGAATGTCTAATTCCAAAGATCGACGAGAAATCAACAAATCTGGGTTTTCTTCAACACAACGGGCTACAGCAGCAATATTCTCAGTTGTTCCTGAGCGACGCACACACGGTTTCGATTCTTTACATCACTTACTTGTCTCAACATTTCAAATTTTTCTACCAGTTTCACTATTGCCGGCCGAGAAGGTGCTTCACAACGACCAAAGAGTGTTATAGTTTTTCGAACTGTGACTGCAAAATTTTCACCATTTTTGTAATGAAATTTAACAATTTCGATGCGTTGTTGAAGATGAAACCTCTTATACTGAAACTTATTTTAAATATTTCAAAACTCAATAATCCTTTGTATCCACAATAAAAGTACGTATAACCCTAAAACCCCTTATATATACATACCTACCTATACAAACAAAAAATAAAAATTATAAAAATCAACAAGGCGTGCAATTAAAAATGCATTTTCCAACACAAATAAAACAAAGCACCACCATAACTACATGAATCGGAAGTGAAAAATTAACTTTTCATTTTCATGAAACTTTTTTTAAAAATGCTTTCGGTGTTGCTAGCCATTTCAAATGTTAATATACTGTGCAGTGTATACACCATCGTATAAATAATATTACTTACATATAAGTAGGTATGTATGTATTTAGGTCACAACTTATTGAAATTGAAATTGAATAAATTAAACTGTCAAACAATGTTCATGTTTTATATTTTACTTCATGTGTCAAATAAATAAGAATCGCGATCGGGTGCATATAAGCATAATGCATTGAAGAGTTAGAAGAGGTATGCATTTGAAACAATAATCAGGTGGTGAAGTAAGGCAGAGAATGAATTATTTAAATACATTTATTGTATAATTGCAATTCATCACCTGTTCAAAAGTTGAAAGGTTGGTAAAGATTTTTTTTATTTGTGTACCTATATATACGTATAGGCCGTACGTTAATTCGAATATTGCATGATTTGCTAAACAAGCTATTAATTTAAATAATTTTTTTTCAATGTATACATACATAGATACATACTCGTATATGTACACATATGCGTATAGTGTTTGAAACCATAAATTATTTATTTATTCATATCACTTGTGTATAAGGTATGTGTTAATATAATGTATATGCAATTTTTTTAGGATGTGAGTATCTGTATATATAGAGAGGTTCCTAACTTAGGAATTGTTTTGTATATATGTATATATATATATATATATATATATATATATAGTTATTCTCAGTTTAGAAAGTGATATACATTAGGTTTTAAGAGCAGCTTCTCGTGTTTAGAAGGGGAATAAAAAAACTTAGCGCGAAAACATTTGTAAGTTGCTGACAAAGCACATGAATAAAATCAATTGAAATGAATCCAACTATGTATACAACCACCGGAAGGAGCGCCAAAACTATTTGAAATAAAATTCTTTTAAAGTAAAACAGAACAATAAGAGGCTCTCCAGAATTCTAGTGAAAAAGTTTGGCCTACTTTCTTAAACCAAAACCATCTGAAATGTATTATCAATAGATTTGCCAAGTTGTTCCGTTCACACTGAAAAGTGGCCATTATTAGTCATAAACGAGTTCGAATGCATCTTTTAATTTCACCATACTAACGCGTGTTCCAAATCATCGATTTTCGATGTCCTCTGATATATGAATAGTGACCACTATATACGAGCGAAATCGTCGAATAATGTTTCGCTCTCAGGAATCTTTGCTCAACAATCATTTTGTTCAAATTGTCATCTTACTTGGCTCACATTAAGCCAACGAATAGAGACGTAAGTTCCAGTAAACGGGTATCGAATTAATAGAGAGATTTTGTAGAAGGAAATTCTACCAAGCGAGAATTTACTGAAAAAAATTAAAATTGATAAATCTGCTGAGAAATCGACGAATACTATCTACAGCAGAAATTGCACGGCTGTGGCGAAGTGTGAAACATTTTATCCGCTATCAATATTGCTCGTTTCGATCTTGATAATAAAGTACCAGTATTTATTCAGATCTGTAATATGAAAACTGATATATAAAAACGTTCAATTATATCTTTGCATTCCTGGGGAACGGTTCGTCGCTAACGTTAATCCAATAAAATCTCGTCGACAAAATTAAGCTGGAAGCAGATATGCCGAATCGTTATGCCTCAAAAATTGTCAGTTTAAATATACCGGGCTATTAGAGTTCATGTAAGCTGTTTTATACGGCTAATGTATAGCTACAAATCTGAATTGCTTTTCCACTATATTACCAACTTCTGTACTATAGCTGAAGTGAAAGACAACTCTGAACAATTTAGGCTATGTCGAATTTTATTGGACTCTGGGTCCCAGGCATCTTTCATTTCAGAATCTTATATGCAGATACTAGTTCTACACAGATCAAATGCAAAATTGACTATATCGGTTATTGCAACGGCTAATTAATTCACCAAGGGAATGACTTCGTTAACTATAAAATCTCGATTTGATTCTGGCAAGGACTTTATAATATAAAGTTGTGTTACCATTTAAAGCAGTCCCACCAGCACTTGGCCAATCTGTATTTATAGCAATTACCAGGATGAAATCGGTTGAGCGACGAAAGCAGAAAGATCCTCAATATAAAATGTTATATTCGGAATTCATGGATACATATGTACAACTAGACCACATGGAAATAATTCTTGAAAATCAGATCACGCACTTGCCAATACTCACCATTGCTATCTGCCACATCATGTAGTTCTCAAGGCCTCCAGCACTACAACCAAATTAAGAATAGTATTTGACGGTTCATGTAAAACCTCAAATAGAATATCGTTAATTGAAAACTTAATGGTTGGTCGGACTAAGCCAATTAGTCTCGGACTAGCATGGGATCCAAAAGGCGACTTATTTCAGTTCAACGTCAAATTATCTGACAACATAAAATACACGAAACGAACGCTGCGCTCTCAAAATTTTCAAAGGTGTTTGACCCGCTTGGATGGCTAGCACCCTCAATAATAATAATAATAAAAACATTGTTTAAAAAACTTCGGTTACGAAAATTGGGGTGGGATGATGAACTTCCTTGTGAAATCGGAAATCAATGGCAATGACTTCGCAAAAACTTTGGACACCAGTAACTGATTAAAATTCCGAGGCATATACCATGAATCATTGAAACCATATACCGTTTCATGGATTTTGTGATGCATGTGAATCAGTCTATGCAGCCGTTGATTACGTTAAAACTGCAGATGGAGATGGAAATATTCATGTCAATCTGCTAACTTCAAAAACAAAAGTAGCACCGTTGAAACAAACAACATTACCGAGATTTGAACTATGCGCTGCAGTACTACTAAGCAGATTACTAGCAAAGGTCAAAAAAGAGTTCCCACAAGTAAAAAGCAAGGAATTTGGATGGACAGATAGTACTATAGTATTAGCTTGGCTATCGGACCAACCGCACGTCGATGGAAAACTTATGTCGCCAACAGAACATCTGAAATCCTTAGTTCAATGCCAAGAAGTAAGTGGGACCATGTTCAATCCGCTAAGAACCCTGCAAATTGCGCAAGTCGAGGCAAACTTCCAGAGGTCCTAAAATCGTTCGATTTATGGTACATGGACTAAAGTGGCTAAAAGATAATACAACAAACTGGAGGAAAACCAAAAACCCTTTATTCACTTGCAAAACGGGTCAAAGAGCGAAAAAAAAAAGAAAAAAAGAGCGAAAAAACTGGATTTAACTTCACTTACATTTAGAAGCTCGCAACGAAACTATGGAAATGCTAATCGGGAGAATTTCATCATGGCGAAAAATTCTTCGAATACTCAGCTACTGACGGTTCTTCAAAAATGCGAATCAAAAAATCATTCAGAAAAGTGAGTTTGGTGCCCTCACTGTCAACGAGTTATAATCCGCCGAACGAGCCTGTATACTATCGCGTCTAGCATAAACATTATCCGGGAGCGATAGTCTAAAAATTTCTGGATGGTCATGGCATTCTAAGAGTTGGCGGCCGGTTGCAGAATGCACAATGTGCATATGATACGAAACATCCTATATCATTTTACCGACATCACATATCCGAAGTAAAATGATAGCTTCATAAATCAATTCTGACAATGGCACAAACTTCGTTGGAGCTGCTAGAAAACTAAACCAATTTTTCTGTTGTATAAGCAAAATTAATACGTCAGTACCATTTCAGATTATCGAAGCGACAATGATATTGTGTGGAAGTTTATTCCAGCAGCCAGTCCAAATTTCGGGGGACTATGGGAATGAAGGCACATCTCATTCGAGTGACGGGAAAACCCAATTTAACGTTCGAGGAGATGGCTACACTAGTTTGCCAAATTGAAGCGATATTAAATTCACGCCCCTTATGTTAACTCAAATCAGACGATCCAAGCAACGTAGATGTATTAACACTAGGCCATTTTTTGATAATGGCACCACTTACAGCATTACTAGAACCTGATATAGAAGCAGTATCAATTAATCTACTTTCGAGGTGAGAAGAAATCACTAAGCGTATGGCCAGTTTCTGGAAGCGATATTCACATGATTATTTCCATACATTGCAACAAAGGAGTAAATGGCAACAAACGAAGAATAATTTAGCAATAGATGACATCGTTCTTGTCAAGGAAGACAACCTACCTCCGTTTGAATGGTTAAAGGCTAGGATTACCGAAGTGCATCCTGGGAAGGACGTTCTTGTGCGAGTTTATACAGGTGCGAATTCATACAGGCGAATTATTCTTGGTAACCGAAGACCAAGTCAGTTACTATATCGGTTCCGAGAAATGTTTCATCGCAGGTATTTATATGAACCATTCTAATCACCATTACCAAATATGCCCGTGGCACACCGATATAATCACTCAGCTCAATGAGTATGTGATGTACATAATATGATTTTTGGGTATATGTGATAAATTGGCCCGCGCTGGTGAGCACAATACGTTAAGAATAGAAACGCCACCGAGTATTTCGCTGATCTTCTCGATTGTGCGGAGAGCAAACAAGCCATCCTGTCGAGCATATTCATGGTGACTTGCATATTATTCATAGTCGCTGAATATTTATTGGAGGAAGTCAACCTAACACATACATATATACGTACATATATATAAACATGCGTGTTTGGAGTCTGGATCAGAAAAGACGCTTGGCACATGTTGTTGCACATATATTACATTTCAGATTATGCCAGAATGATATTGGCAAAAATATTATTGCTTGACATATAGCAATACCAATTTAGCTCGGATGAACTAATCCTGCCTGACCACAGTTTGCAAATTAAAGGCCATGGAAAAAAATGTAAAAAACACGAGATGTCGTCCAGGCATATTCACTTTGCATTAGACAATTTCCAAAAATTTAGATAGATCCAAAAAAATTGTCACGCAGTGTATATATTCAGTGTGGCCCATTGTATATATGAATTAGAAAGTTTCGAGGATACAGTTTACAGTACATTTAGTTTTTATTTCAAGTTCGTTTGAAAGTCAACTACATTTTTTTTGTTGATTCGTATTCCACATTAATCCACATTCATGTTTCAGAAAGATAAAACTGAAATTGCAGTATTCGGACCAATAGACCAACGAGAGACATGAAAATATTGTGATTAATGTGTTGCAACTTTAACTTCTCATCATTCGGTAATATTTAAAATTACCCTGCCTAAATTCCGCCCATATCACATCCCTTATTACACCATAATCTTAGCAATCGATTTTTTTTTATGATTATACTTTAGAACAGATTAGTGCTGGAATACTGATAGTCATCACTTCGAATATTTCTTGAATGGATACAATGTTCCGTATTTCTCAAAATTGTCTAGAAAGCTCACTTCAATTTTTTTGGAATATCTTTTGAAATTTTTGAAATAATTGAATTTTTCAAGAGGTTTTTTCGGTTCATTCACTTATTCGGTTTGTTCACTTATTTGTTGACTTTTAAATTTAAGTCGCCTCCTCAAAATTATTTGATACACCCTGTTTCAACGTATGGACCACCCCTAAAAGAGAAAAATGAGAAATCAGAATTATACAGAAAAACAAGAGTCGAAATTATTCTATTAAACTAATACACAGAATGCAAATATAGATAAATACAACCCACTTTTGACAGGATTGATTATTCATTTTTCACTAAACGATAATATTTTTATTTCTGAACACAAATAAATTTGGTTAGTTGTCATTTCATCTTCGGAAAAGGGTTCTGTTTCTGTTAATATTGTTTAGCTGTCGAAATTGGTACAAAAGACCGACTATCACATTTTTCACTTCGATGAAGCGAGGCGATTTAATGTACGTACATATAAGAACATGCCACCCCTGAAATAAAAGCAGAGACAATTATTTTGTTGCATTTTTTTTAAAGCGTTAAAATAATATTTTCATTTACATTTAATAAAAAAGACTCTTCGACAATGATATTACCTGCCTCATGGGTATTTATTAAAATTGGGGCAAGGTGTTTGTGGGCAAGTGAGGACCGTCACGGCTATACTAGGCAAGACGGGCAAATGTTTGAAGCTTGCGAGTTAAATCCTTTTGGCTGCGATAAATATTTATTTTTTATTATTATTAACTGGCGTGCTACGCCCGCTACACAGCGCGACGCCTCCAAGGACATTTAATAAAGTGTTGAAATCGTAATTTTGTGTTAATATAAAAAATAAATTAAATAGATGAGTTCGAAGGAAAGACATTATACAAATATTTAATTCATTTTGAGTCATTTTATTGGTTTTGTTCATTTCGAAAAAAATTGTAACATTGCAGCGTTTCGTTTCAATTCGATATTTATTGAAGTGCTGTGGGATACACAATATTTCCCTGTTTTTCCATCTGGTGCGGAAACGAATAAATCAGAAGGTTTTCCGACGCGTGAGCAGGCTACATAGAGCTGCCCATGTGAGAAGAATGGATTCTCCAAATTTAATCCACACACTTGCAACGATTGTCCTTGTGGTTTGTTGATATTGTTATTACGAAAGCGAGTCGGGAACTGCAAACGTTTGAATTCAAATAGCATATCTGTCGGTACATTATCACCTTTGAATTTTCCAGTCAAAATTGTTGCCTCGGTAACATTGTTCATCATTTTCTTGACTGAGAGTCTGGTCCCGTTGCAAAGTAGTGGCGGATTTATGTTTCGAAGAAGAATGATGGGTACGCCAATTTTCAATGTAAGAATGTGCGATGGTATGCCTGGCAAATTAAGCCAATTCAAAAATTCAGTTGGATAGTTAACAACTTCGTCTTGATTCACCACAGTATGGATGGACTTATATATGCTGTCGTTTTGCCGGGTATTTTATTCTGAATATAGTAAAGTTGATGGTATTAACATCGATTAATTTTGGGCCGCAAATATAGCACGCGTACTGAGCCACTGATGATTTTTGTAGTTCTGTGCAATGTTTGGGGAATCTTTTTGCACCAATTCCTCTATGCTTTCTGTGATCTTACAGAAATTTGCTGGCAAGGTGATACATTGCGTAGATTCATCAATTCGCCCATTTCCAATATCCATTAATTGTTTTGCAAAAAATATCAGCCGATGCATCCCGTTGTAGTTGTACACGCATGTTGGTTTTTAAATTGAACTTCTGTAAATGACGCCATAAAACTGATGATTTGAGACATGCATTAAGTTCATCAGCGGGTGGTGAATGTGGTATAACCGGCAGTATTTGTGGAAAATCACCAGACAATAAAATGAGTGCGCCACCGAGATCCATGTGTTTCCTCTCAAATCTCGCAGTGTACGGTCAAGCGCTTCCAATGCTTTCTAGTAAGATATTGTACATTCGTCCCATATGATAATTTGACACGTTTGGAGTATTTTGTCCATTCCAGAGTTTTTGCTGATGTTGCATGGTGCCTCAGTGTTTTGTAAATTCAACGGAAATTTCAATGCTGAATGCGCTGTTCGAAAAGGTCATTCGCTGGTCAGTTCGGAGCAAGCATTCCCAGTTGCACCAATCCCTTGTTAGCGATTGTCTTCAATCAAAATCAATGCCTTAGTGTGAATTGAATGTCCGGATAGAACGTGCATATTTGCTGTGGTCGAGCAGTATTCGATGCATCAGCGAGTGCGGTGTCTTAATGTGCATCATTCTCAAGAAGATTTAGTTCCTGGCAAGATAAGCGATAAGTGGCGCAGAGCTGACCGTTCAAGGTTCTTAAATCTTGGAAAGATGTCAGTTCTCGTACATTGATTAATAGCAATCGCAGATAGAAGCATTCTGTATTGTTCGGATGAACAGTATACAGACGACCCAATGCGTCACTGGAATACACATTGCTTGCGACGTTGAAACATTTTAGCCGATGCATTCCATGTGTAGAATTTCGGTAGAGTGTTTGCAAAAATATCATCTTGGCACAATGAGTAAAATGCAGTTAAAATTGTTGCCGATGGAACCAATGCTTTTGCAAGTACTCCGAAGACTGCCATGTCGCTTGCTTTGTTAACATATTTGCAAATGTATTTAATCGACTTCACTGAATTGCAATTTTCAACATTAATGTGTGGTTTGAAGGACTTTAAGAGCAACGGTGAATATGGCACAACCCAACGATTATCGACTTTGACATCAACGTTTCGTACTTTCAGAACGATGGATTTGCCAGTGATGGTATCAGAAACCAATTTTCTTGGGTATCGTTTCGTGCATTTCCCATCAGACATGCATGGTGAATTGTTGTTGAATGCGCCACATGGACCATGAATCATATTTTTGGTAACGACGTCGAATAAGTCTGGATCAATGTCCTTAACTGGTATTCCTGCATTTTGCCTTCTTTCCCGCTGTTCAGTTGTCTCAGACGAACGGGCCTGAATAGTACGTATTCGATCAGTTTCTAACCTCACTTCTCGTTGTTCAGATGATTCAGACTCGTAATGCTCTTTTCTTCCGTGCTTGAGGTGCAGATCCGGCAATTGCTTGTTGCTTTGGAGGCATAATTGTACGGTAACAACGTGAAAATTGCGTTTGAATATATTGGATGTCAATCAGCAATTTCAATCTCACAATGTATCCAATTCAATTGAACCAGCTGTTCACACACGCGGATGGAAATGTTAATATGGACGGTGATCACCAATTCGCTCAAACCGTCATAATATTTTCGTTATTTACAAAGGCTATACTGATTAAATTATATTTCGAGTAGTAAATATTTCAACTCATACAGCTACCTTATGATTCTCTTTCAAATCGTTGTGAGGTTTGGACGTGGAATCGGAGAAGTGTAATCGAAAAAATAGAAATAAAAAAGTGCAGTGTTAGCTTTTTTATTTTTTTTTAATTATTTTATTTTATTCCAAATACACTCCCGGCCAAAAGTATTGGGTCGATGAGTTGTTTGTTAGTTTAAATTAAGGTGGTACACCAATAACTATATTGGTAAATCCACGAGAATGAGTGATTCAGAAATGGATAATATCGATCCTTTCCAAAAGAGTCAGGTTCTACCGAGGTCTCCTACGAGAGCCTGTAGCACGTTCACCGCGAAGATTAACAAAATAATACCTACAGAACTTGTGGAGTTACCGAGAAATGCCTTTCCAGTGGACAAAAATTCTAAAAAAGAAGAAATGCTCTATCAGGAATTGCGTAAGGCCAATGCTGCATTGGTTGAATCTAATAATATAAATAAGCAATTATATGATGCAATTGCTTGGATGCAGGAACATATACGAATTCTTGAAGATGAAGTTAAAGCCCTTAAAGCAAAGGAAAACGTTGATTCTCCTCCTACCCAAAAAGTAATGGAACAAGAATACCATACGGATGAAGAAGAATTAGCTCACGAAACTGAGTGGATTAGAGTCAAAAGCCAGAGAAAAAAAAGGAGAAGGAATGATACACCTACTCCTCCTCAACTAAAGGAGACAATTCCTAAAATAATCCAAAACAATCCAAAAAAATTACCTCCACCACCCCCAATAGTTATAGATGGAGTTAAAAACTATGATCTACTGTATGAGAAAATTAAAACAGTAACTAAAACAGATAAGTTTAATACAAAATTGATGAGTGGAAACAACATCAAAGTAAACTTAGCAGATGGTGAAACCTACAGAGAAATGACAAAAATGTTAAGCGAAGGGGGACATTCTTGGCATACGTTTGAAAACAAACAAATCAGACCAATTAGGGTAATGGCTAAAAATCTGCACTCTACATGTAAACCAGAAAAAATAATTGAGGACCTGAAAGGAAAAGGTTTTAATGCAACTGAAGCATCAATTAAGCTAAAACGGAGAAGTAAGGAGCCTCTGAACATATATATGCTGACATTCAGCGCAGATGATGATATTGAAAAAATACATCAAATCAAGTACATCTTGGGATGCAAAGTCAATATTGAGCCCCTAAGAAGATCTAGGCTTATACCACAATGTAAAAAATGTCAAGTTTATGGACATACTCAAAAATACTGTAACAAAGACCCCAGGTGTGTCAAATGTCTAGGTAAACACCATACTAGAGATTGTGTCAAACCCACAGATGTACAGCCTAGATGCGTACATTGTGGAGAAAACCATCCAGCTAACTACAGAGGATGCAGTGTTGCTATTGAATTGCAAAACATCAAAAATAAAAACATAAATGCTAAAAATACAAATGTAATAAAGAAGCAAACTGTTAGAATAAACAGGCCTGAATCATTTAAAGGAGAGTTAAGGCGTGAATCGTTGATAGCCTCTCAAGGAGAAGTGAGCAAAAAAACTTACGCTCAAGTAATGATGAGTAACGAAAACAAACAAAAAACTCCTCAAACAGACGACATAAATCAAACGCTTAAGCTGATATTAAGCAAACTTAATACTTTTGATCAGCGATTACAGAAACTAGAATACAGTACTAAGGGAGCCATCCCTAAACAAAGCCATGTCTAACGACTTAAGAATTTTATGCTGGAATGCCAATGGACTCCAGCAACACCAACAGGAATTGCAAATGGTTCTGGACGCAGAGAAAATCGATGTCTGTCTCATCTCTGAAACTCACTTCACTAGACAATCAATTATCAAATTTAGAAATTATAAAACATATCACACTATTCACCCGGGAAATACTGCCAAGGGAGGTAGTGCTGTTATAATTAGAAATAGCATTAATCACTTCGAGGAATTAAAATATGAAACAGAACAAATACAAGCAACAGCTGTTAATATCAAGACCAAAAATAACTCTATTAGTGTAATTGGAATTTACTGCCCACCGAAATACTCTTTAAAAGAAAAAGATTATCTTGAATTTTTCAGTAAACTAGGGAAAAGATTTGTAATTGGAGGAGATTTTAATGCAAAAAATATCCACTGGGGTTCTAGACTAACAACAACCAAAGGGAAAGAACTCCTCAATGCTATCAAAAAATACGGTTGTGAAGCCTTATCAAATGGTAAACCGACCTACTGGCCCACTGATCCAAATAAAATACCAGATCTAATTGATTTCTTTATAGTGAAAAATATATCTGTAAATTATATACATATAGATGAAAGTATTGACTTAAGCTCTGATCACTCCCCAATACTTTTGACATTAAGTGAAAGGATCATTCAAAAAGAAAGCTATTCCAGTTTAGTAAATAAGCACACAAATTGGGAATACTTTAGACTGTCGTTAGAAAGAAAAATTAACTTAATGGTTCCGCTAAGGAGTGAGGAGCAATTAGAAAACGAAGTTCACAAGTTCATATGTGACATACAGCAGTCAGCTTGGGAAAACACACCTCAAGTTAAAAAGAAAATTAAGGGAAACAACTACCCTAGAGAAATTAGAGAGCTTTTGGCAGAAAAAAGAAGGGCAAGGAGAATATGGCAACAAACTAGAGCCCCTCAAGATAAAACTAAGCTAAACAATCTGACTCAGCTACTTAAAAGGGAAATCAAAGATTTGAAAGACGAATCTATCAGTAACTACCTCAGAAAATTATCTAATGATACTAGTACTGATTATTCTCTCTGGAGAGCAACCAGAAGAATTAAAAGGCCAATAATGCAGATTCCTCCAATCAGAACAGAAGATAACAAATGGGCCAGAAATAACGAAGATAAAGTACGAAATTTTGCTGAATACCTGGAAAAAATATTTGAACCACATGATGACCAATCATTGGAAGCTGAAATAATAACTGAAGAGGTTGTACAGGAAAGTGACGAAATCCTACGAGCAACACCAAAAGAAGTCATGTATGAAATAAAAACAAATATGAATCCGAGAAAAGCGCCGGGTTATGACCTTATCACTGCAGAAATTTTAAAAGAACTACCAAGGAAAGCACTATTAAAGCTCACCAATATTATAAATGGCGCCTTTCGATTGAAATATGTACCCAGCCTCTGGAAAATTGCAGAAGTAATTATGATTCCGAAACCTGGGAAACCACCACACAAAACTGGATCATACAGGCCAATATCACTATTACCAGTTATGTCTAAACTCTTTGAGAAGTTATTAGTGAAAAGGCTAAATCCGATAATTGAGAGGAAAAACCTGATTCCAAATCATCAGTTCGGTTTTCGCAACCAACACTCAACATTAGATCAAGTACACAGAATAACTAATATTATTGAAAGAGCATTAGAGGAGAAAAAAGTGTGCTCAACGATATTCTTAGACGTTGCACAGGCCTTTGATAAAGTTTGGCATGAAGGACTTAACTATAAGTTAAGAACTGTACTACCAATGCAATTCACTACAATATTAGAATCATACTTGAAAGATAGATTCTTTAGAGTAAAATTAGACGATTCCTATTCTGAATTGAAAGAAATCAAGGCAGGAGTACCGCAGGGCAGTGTATTAGGTCCGGTCCTATACCTTTTGTACACTAATGATCTCCCTGTATTAGAAAACAACACTGTGGCGACCTTTGCTGATGACACGGCAATCTTAGCTGTTGGAGATAGCAACGAACAATCAACACAGAGTTTACAGTTGGCTATTACTCAAATACATAACTGGACCAAAAGATGGCGAATTAAACTTAACGAAACTAAATCAGTTCACATCAATTTTACAAACAAACGACTCGAACATATTCCGGTTACAATTAATCAAGAAATAATACCGTATGCCAACACGGCTAAGTACCTTGGCATGACACTAGGGCTTAAATATAGAAAGATGTATTGGCTGATAGGAAGGAGCTCCGCTCTATCAACATACAACAAACTTCTATTATATAAACAAATATTAAAACCGGTTTGGACTTATGGTATCCAACTTTGGGGTTGTACCAAACAGAGCAACGTAGAAATCATCCAAAGATTTCAAAACAAAGTATTAAGGAACATCGTTGATGCACCATGGTATGTTAGAAACAGAGACCTCCATAGGGACCTTAAAGTGGACACTGTTTCAAAGGAAATCCAAAAAAATGCAGTGAGACATAGGCAAAGGCTCGAACAACATGTTAACACTGAGGCAACTAAGCTGTTAAACAACACAGATATTGTACGCAGGCTTAAACGAACTAAACCTTTTGAGCTGGTGTAATTGCTAGTATAAACAGCGTAATGCTGATGTAAAATCCACGATAACGATGTGGTTTAATTCAATTTATCAGACACTATGGAACACCAGTGGGAAGAAGCCATAGATTAATACAACATAGTAAATTAAGTTAGAATAAAATTGCTCATTAGTCCAGGGGACTAGATTGTAATAATTGTTTATTTAAAATATTTAAATAAAATTGAAAAAAAAAAAATACAGCTACCTTCGTGGTGAATTATTGTGCATCAGAAGAGGGAAATTTGAAGTGAAAAAAATCGGCATTCGAGAATTGTTGAAATCGATTTTAATTCCACTCATGATGATATCCGAAAAAAAACTTCACAGCAAATGCGTTCGGAACGTCAATCAGCAGTCAAATCCTTTACATACACATTCGAAGATCTTTGTGAATTCACTGTAGAGAATGAATAAAATCAGCTCACGGAAACTACGAAAATTCAGTTCGACTGAATTATTTATCTAAATTATTAACAATGAAATGCACCAAACTATTCGAAAAACGCTCCCAAATATAAAAATACGCACAATATTGTCTGTTCAATGTGAGCCGGACATGAATTTTACAATTTCAATTCAAATCAGCATGAACTGTCACGGCAATATATGAAATTCAATGGAATGACAGTGGCGCCATCTGTCGAAAATTGTTCGTACCAACTCAGAAACCTTTGTGGGCTCATGCACATGATCAAATACATAGTTTACGATTCTATAAATCGGACATACAGACAAACATTCATTTTTATATATATAGATGTAGCTTGCCAATAATTCACATAGTAAAACTCACGAAAAATTGTCTCGCACTGATGCAAGGCAATTTTTCGTGCCTTTTACTGTGTTCAGTACTTGGAAAGGACAACGTAAATTCGGTTTTGAGAATTTTTTTATTATAATATTTTTGTACATTATACTTTTGGCTACTGCATTCTCTCTACTCTGGCAATACTAGAGTCGGAGTAGAGCAGTTTTTGATTTTTAAAGATAAACTAACTTCTCGAATCTATTACTATATAGCCGCTGCATATCTAATCTTGTTCGATAATATTTTATGAGTGGATGAACCAACACAATGTAAATTATTGTAGAAACCATGTGTGTGGCTTGTGTCGTTGTTAATCAAGATTGATGATCTTTGATTTTAGTTCTATTTGATTTAAGCTCATCACATATTTTAAACAAAAATTGAACTGCCGACGTTTATAAATTTAATGCAGAATGTATGCCCTGTTTCGGATGGAATTTAAAATTTGTGTGTAACAATGATAATTTATTTACCAACACGAACTAAATTTTCCAACATCATCATTGAAGTACAAGAATTTCCATTCTATATACATATATAAGGTAATCTATTTGGAATATATTTGTGCTTGGTCATAAATTCTCTGCTTTAAATTAAAAAAATAAAATAAAATAAAAATCCCGACATGTTTTTTTATACTCTATTCTGTTAGATATATAATTTACTATCAGACAGAATATTATTGATTACATTCCATTAGAAAATTTTCCATTTTTTTGGTGGCTGTGCTGTGTACCATACACACAATCATATACGGGTACATATAGCTGGATATATTCCGTGAAGAAAAATGAAAATTATTATGATTGCATCTTTCTTTATTTTTTTGGTTATTTTTTTTGACATCAAACTAAATTGAAAATTATAAATCATTTCAAGAAAATAATAATAAATTTAGTCTGTGTCTTCGTTTGGTTCTCGGTTGTTTTTTTTTGTGTTACCATTCAACAATTCTCTCATCTACTATCTATATGTAGCTTTGAATGTGTATATAATAATGGGATTTACATAATTATAAATTAAATTAAATTTTCTTATTTTCGTTATTATTATTATTGTGTGCGGTTTCTTATATATACCCTCGCCACATAACACTGGCTGTGAAATTAGAAGCGCGCAGAGCACACAAAATAAGAAAATCGAATAAAATGTGAAGAAAAGTTCGGTATAATTGAATTTCTCAATCGGTTTTTTTGGTTTGGCGTTCACATTTTATTTTTATATTTTTGTAAATGGTGATTACTTTTCACTGCGAAGATTTAATATTTTCATTTTATTTCTTAAAATTTATAAAAAAAAAAAAAGGAAAATTTTCTGTTGAAAATGTCTCTCTGGTGGCATTCGAAATTATGTATTTTATTATCTATCTATATATAGATCGACATCAAATAGATAATTTGATTATATAGTTTTGTGAAAGATTTTGGGGAGCATAATTTGTAAAAATGGATCATGTTAAGTCACTTTAGGGATGTGGCAACGGGGCACAATAACATATTTCATTGGTATAAATGCTGAGTAAAACGTCAACCTCAGTTTGTTTCCCATTTTCTAATGCTTCGTTCTTATCGTTGACTGTTAACCATCGACTACACTTTTGTCCTCGTTTTTTGGTTTCTTGTCATCTATCGTTTTTGTATTCTATAGGGCATGTAAAAACCATTCCTGTTAAGCCTCGCTAAGACACACTCAACACAACTTTTTCGATAGTTTACGCACTTTCCCTGAAGTTTGAGATAAAGCACAATACATATAGGTTGTCTTTTATATTTCAGAATTGGGTAACCCTACTGTTGTCATCTAACAACTGACGTCTCTATCATAAAGTTTGACATTTTATACGGTATTTTAACTCAGATAAATGTGATTTCAAAATTTAATTTTGGTTTACAAAATCGCAACTAAATCGTGAACATTTTCGTATACGTTTTTTTACAACTTGGCGTGGATTAACTAAACAACAGTGCATTAATGAACTTAATTCGTTTTTTGACGATAAAGCACCAGTGAAGCATCAATTCAACGACGAATTTCGTGAACGTTATCCAAAATCGGTTGTGATTCCGGAAAATATTAATGCTGTGCATGAACTGATACAGCATGATCATCATGTGACTTATCGTGAGATTGAGGTATCCTTGGGCATTAGTAGGACTAGCATATATATTTAATATTGCATAAGCATATACGTATATGGCCGACAAAAATATTTGCTCGCGTTTGATCCAACATAATTTGATAATCGCTAAAAAAAAAAGTGTCAATTGGTAGAAAGAAATGCTCCCAAAATATGATCAAGATATTTCAAAACATGTCTTTAACATCGTGACAAATGACGCATCTTGGATCTGAGTGGATGAGACCGAAACCAGTTCTAATGTAAACTAAATCCACTAAAGTAAGTTGTTAACCACCGGGAATCGAACCCGAGACCCTCGAATAACAAAGCAGAGACGCTACTTACTGTGCCAACGAGGGCGGCAATGCAATAAATATTCTTTAATACTTTTCTCTTTGCGTTTTCTCCGTTCCACCATAGCTGTCTATATGGCTTCGCATATACACCACGATCTCAATATCCAAACAACTTTATAATAAATATCTTCGCTTTAAGAAAGATCTCTCATCTAAATGATAGGATACAAAAGCAGAGCTTCACATTCAGTTACTGCTCAATCAGCAGGTTACTGCAAAAATGTTACAAGTGGATGATCTTATGAGGATATCGCCATCCATGCTGGTTATATATTTTGAATTAAGGATAAAATATTTTTTGCGATATGATGTCCACAAAAGCGCTTCACTATGGGTAACTTTGCAAAATCTAAAAGGCAACACCACGACTGCTGCATTTTGAGAGCAAATTACTACAGTAAAGCTATAGAGATTATTTGACCGGGCACTAATTAATCTTAAAGAACATCCACCCTTGACAAAGGCTTTATATTCATTTTTAGAAACTCGTTCCAAAGCACTGAGGCAATTAATCGTGGAAAAATGGTCAAGTATCCAATAAGTGTGCTTCCCAGGGAAACATGTATTTTCAAACTGTCTGAATTTAACGGCATGGTTGCTAAAAATTAATTGCAAATTATTGCATTCAAAGGACTCAAAATTATGCAATAACAATCTAGAGCATTGATTTTCATCGACCCTGGTCGCGTTGGTCAAGATCAACAAGAAAGCTCTTTGTAGAAAATAACCTTACATAGGCACCCCTCATTATTTAGAATGAATATTGGTGCACTAGGCTTAAATAAATTCATTCTAACATAATTCCTGAAATCAAGGTGGAACACCAGGGGCGACCTACATCATTTTAGAGGCTTATAGATATCAGTTGACATTTTTTTTAAGAAAATCTCACCTGGATTGACCCCACTTACTAGTTTCCAAAAATTATTCTAAATGATATTAAAACTTAAACAGATGTTGTCGAGTTATAATATAATAAGAAAATAGTTTAAAATAAGCAATTGATAATATAATTTAAATTGTAATTTATAATCAAAAAGTTTTTAAATTGAAATTTAGACAATGACCATTGTTCAAAATATATGTACGGGTTACCTATAAAAATACGTTTCATTTCATTTATAACATGACATGGCTTAAATTATAATTTTAATCCAGCATCTGTGGTACAGAAGTGTATTTTCTCAAAACTGTTTGTCTCCACGAATACCACGAAAACTCCACGAATACTTTGGAAATGGATTTTCAATCGAAAACAAAACATGTATTAGCTTTATATTGCGGATATCACAAGTCTTCTTTGGTCTCGTCTTTGGTAGAGTCATAGCAAAAGTTCATCACGCCAAAAAATGTTAGGTATTAATTTGGAGTCTTCGTAAAAAGAAAATTTATTACAGACTCACATGTGCACATATTTCAAAAAATGGTCAATTTAAGTTTATATATAGTAATGCAAGTGACATAATTTTTTGTTCGGTTACAATACATTATCCCTACTACCCATAATAAAATAAAACTTGTCGAAAGTTACAACCCCTAGTAGGAAGTCAACTATAATGATAATGTTGATTTTCCAACCACCGAGAAGAGTCGCTTATAAAAAAATCATATAAAGCAATAAGTTACAGGACAACAGGTGGAACTAATATGACGAAATAGAGCTAATAGATCGTGTGCATTGATTACAGATTGTAATAGAAAAATGTTGATGGATCTGAATTCCTTTCCTTTAACAAATGATCAAATTAATCACTTGAATCCTGCACAAGTTTTTTCAACCCTAGATCCAGGGTTTAAAAACAAACGATTTATAGAAGCAAATTTTTATGTTTATTTATATCGTTTATTGGATGCTACTCACATTTTCATGGTGAATGGAGTTTATCCATTAGCTCAGGTATAAATTGGACGAATTAAATCAGCTTCCTTTGTAGTTGTGATGGCTCGATAAAATGTTGCTTTCCGAAACAATAAGTTCTTCCAGAAAATTTTCCAGAAAATTTACTTCTTTTCCAGAAAATTTTCGCGCTGAGATTCAATGCGTTGTGCATTTGTGTCTATTTTTGGTACAGTTACGACGCCTGAAATTATCAATCAAATAGAAATCTTAATAAAATCCTGTTTGTATATATATTTTTAGGTATAGTAATGAAATCTTTATAATTTCTTGTTAGTAGTAAGATTTCATATTAAAATACTATTAGTTCAAATGATCCTAGACAAAACCTTTAGCCCCTTGTTTCGATCCTGGGCTTGATCTTCATACTGTCTTATATTTAACCTGAAGAAGTAAAGTAACGACCTCTGCGCCTACCATATGGAGGCTCTCCTTTCAGAGATCGCTGCACAATTCATTCCGGATCAGCACGCGGATCGTGACCGAGCGTACTCGCTGAGATCTTATTTCATGTAGAATATCAGGGATCTACATCAGATCTCTGGTCTCGATATTGTACATAGCTTGGTATGTGTCATTTACTTCGCGTTTTGGTCCGTAAATCACACGCATGACTCTTTTCTAAAATGTAAGGATACATCTTTCGTACTCATCCGTCAGCGCCCCACTTTCACATCCATATACACAACAACGGGCCTGATCAACGTTTTGTATAAAGCGTCAGCTTCACGGCACTTGATAGGTGTTTAGATTTTGGCAGTGGCCTTAGAGAATACAAATCACGACTGCCTGCTGCCAACCGCACTTTCATATCCTCACCAACACTGTTATCGTGAGTGATAATAGAGCCCAAATATTAGAACTTCCTGACTCCCTCAAACGTGTAGCGGACACTACTAAAATATGGCGTACCATTGCCTCTATATATACAACCAGTGATCATGTATTTTGTTTTTGGTCATTGATCTGGAGTGCAACAGAAGCTAAAAACTCTGGAGTCAAAGCGAAACCAGAACGGTGTATTACAATTTTTTCGGGATGGACAGAATTCTTATTGAGAGCGAAGACACTTATGATATTTAGCAAAGAACTATTCTAAAAAGGCCTACCTTTTCGGGATGGAAAGGTTTTTTCGGGTTAACTGCACATACATCTATAAAGCAGTTGGACTAACTGAAGAAAATCTTTCAATATTCTGCATCTCAATCGAAAAATACCTTCTGAGGATTTGAATTCTTTTGAATTAAACTTTTACACCTTCATAAGATATAACTTTACTATATATATAGGATCAAATTCTACCATTTAATTTAATGCAAAATTTTAATTAAACTTATGTGAATGTTCAAATCGTATTCTGAAGTTCAATTTTAAATTTGTTTTCTATGGAAATTTACTAAAATTCTATATTTCTACAGTTTTCGAATCAAATTTTAAAACATACCTGTATTCATATTTTATTTAATTATCTGCATTCTTTAAATGTTCCTTATATGTAGTAAATGTTGTACAAAGCCTCACTGTTTCGTCGATAATAAATTTGCTATATATAATACCGAGAATATATATACAAACAATATCCTTCTTGCAGTAATGTCACAATTGAGACAACTCCCGATAACATAACACAACCTAATTTGGCAAAATTTCCAATTAAACTGATAATTTACACATTTTGCATTGGGCTGGTTGTATTTGACACAAAAGTAACAAATACAATCTAACTAAAGAAATTTTGTTTAGTGTTCCACGAAAACAACTGAAACACAACAGTGGTTGCTTTGATTAAAATATTTGAAAATTATGCGTCGGACGAGGAAATTGTAAATATTAATTTTTTTGACACTTAACATCACAACTGAAATTGGAAACTTTATTGAAAATTGCACCAATAATGTATAGAATTAAGATTTAACACCAGATAGAAGTACGGTTTTGAATGTTCTCAAATTTCAGGAGTTACCGAAATTTAAATTGAAATGTTTGTTGGAGGAAATAATGTTGAAGTTTCTGGTTGGTCTTAAAGTAGTCGTCCACTTCCCCAAATTCGGCAGTTGTTGCATTTAACCGGCATTAAGAAAAAATTGAGTAAATCTAATTCACCATAATTGGTCCACGTACGATGATATCGATGGTCTCTGAGTCCATGAGCCAGTTTTGTTTATGTTTAAATACAAATCTCTCTTTAAAATTCACTGGCGCTCGTTGTAATGCTTATAATTGCTGGATACGGGGTTGATCTGAGGTGTCCGGCTGATCAACCGCACTTTGTTACACTGCTGTGGGTTTTTGGTAAAACGAACATAATTTGTAACATAAGTTTATAATTGTGTTAACTGATTAGCACCTAATTTTGTCATGAAATATTAAATAATTTTCCAGCCCAATTGTAATGCTCCATTATATATTGATAACAAATTATCACGATTTTTCAATGCCCCTAAAATATAACCCGGTTGTACCACACTTTTGACATCTTTTATGGTGAGCAATTGTATTCAGTTTCATTGTCTTTGTTTCTGAAATTTATCTAGAAGCCATGTGCTAGTTTTAATTCTAATAACTTCTGTACTTTCAAAATTTTCCAGATGCCAGTAGAAGAGGCGTTTAAATTAACGGCTTTCGTCATATGTATTTATGGGGAATTACGAGTTTTATAGAGTACCATTTAAACGTAGAGAAAGTTAAAAGCGTATAACGGAGCCTACCAACGAAGTTAAAAATTCATGTGGCGAAATGTTAAAAAAAAACATGTAAACAAAAATGGCCTATGCAAAAAGATCGAAATCCTTTATAGGCTATATTACTTCAGCATGAGGAAAGTATTCCAGTGGCACTATTCTGGCTTTCCCGGGGAATTGGGAATTTTTGATTTTTTATAGTAAGTAGTTTGGAATTATTTTTCACAAAAGTGTATTCTGGCAATTGGGAATTTTTTTATCAATGTAATCAAATTTTTATGTTTATTTATATCGTTTATTGGATGCTACTCACATTTTCATGGTGAATCGATAATGCCAGGTAAAAATGATTGTTTAACTATCGATAAAGCTAAAGTTCAAAAGCGGCTAATGATGTGTACACTGAAAGAGTGCTACGAGGGATCACCAGGGTAACGAGTTAAAAAAAATAGTATTTTCCAAATTTTCCCTACTTCATACTAAATACTGTATACAAACAGGTAGTAGTAGTACGCATACAGTCTGCGTGTGTACCATACATCAAAATTTTTTAAAATTAATTATTTATGGCACCAAAATGGAAACTTTTACCAACGGAAAGATAGCACACTACCGGGATTGTGTTTCATCTATAGTATGTGCTGAGCCTACACCAACATGTTGCGCCTTCTAGAATGCGAAAGCTGCCCAGGGCTGGATAACTTGACTGGATAAGAAACATTTTAAGAACATCCTAAAACACAAAGATGATTTTGGAGTTGACTGTGAATGGTATTTTCATGCCACAGCTGATGGAAATGGTCCATATGATGGAATAGGGGGTCTCATCAAAAGAATGGCATCCATTAGCTAGTCTCACTATGGAATACGGCAGTACAATATCCAATGCAGATTAATTATTTAAATGGGCTAAAACGTTGAAGACATATATCAATTTTGGATTTTGTTCATACGCAGAACATAAATCCAAGCAAATCAAATTTGCAACTAGGTTTGAAAATTTAAAAACAGTAAAAGGAACTCACGGTAAAAGGATGGCTATTTGAATTGTAAAAAATATCCTAATTCTGACGATTATCTTAAATTTAAATTGTGATTTTTAATTAGAATAAAATACAATTTTAAACAATAAAGTAATATTATCTTTGGGCTTGAAATTTTAAATATATGTAATTAAATTTGAATAATAAATACTAATAATTTAACTGAACTGTCTTTTTTGAAAACAATTCCAAAACACTGAGAAATATCTATTCAAATATATAGTGTTTCCGCACATAAAAATGTAATAATGCACCTACGTTAGGTTAGGAAAGGGTGGCCGTCCTAAAGGAATAGCATAGACACAAAATTGGTCCGTACCTGTACGACATTCGAGTTTCCTCCTCTTCACTCGTTAAACCATCCTGAGCTTACCAGGAGCGTTTAAAGTCCTACTAAGATCCGTGAGGTCGTTCAAAGGGGAAGTTCCCATAAATGTTGTTCTGCCGTACGCTAGACTAGGACAGGTGCAGAGCAGTTGGAGCACATTTTCCTAATCTTCCTCATCAGTGCAGCTGCGGCAGAAATCATGGGCAGGGACACCCCAGTCTGACAATATCCCAATGAGACAATGTCCCGTTATAGCTCCTACGACCATACCAATATAGTGCCGTCGAAGCGATATCGGTTGGCCTGATCTGGACAAATAATGCTCTTACTAAATCATATTTTGTAATATACAAAAAATAACGGAGGTCCAGTTTTTTTATATGTTGTAAAATATTAATTGTGAAATTTTAAAAAATAAATAAATAAATTTTGAGAAAACTGAAAAAGAAATTAAACAACATAATGTTTTTATATTTTTTTATTAATCGATATTCACTTATATTTAAATGAGCCCAAATGAGCCTTTTTCTTGCCATAAATATTTCATCATGATTATCATTTTTCTCAAAATTTGACACCCTGTATCTTTAACAACAACAACACCAATAAAAACTTAACACCCCTATTCCCTTAGTCGTCTCACTTCGACACGACTACTATCACGTCACTTCAAATAAAAATTGGTATTCTCTTAGTCGCTCGTAGTGGCGTGCCACGACAAATTGAATTATCAGGCAGCACCAATAATTTCCTGTTTTTGACATGTGTTGCTATTTTCTGTTTTTCTGCATTTTTGCTCCTGTCGCTTAAAAATTTTACGCGTCTAGAAATGTCATTTCAGGAGACATGAAAGAATACGATGTTTGTCACTCCAAACGACGACTCGGTTCAATCGACTAAGAGAATAGTAAAAGTTTATTGTCGCAAGAAACGACAGGTGACACAACTAATGGAATAAGGGCCGAACTGTCGGTACAAGTGACAAGTGACACGACTAAGGGAATAAGAGTGTAAATAATTAAAAAAAAAAAATTTAATCTATAGGTTATGCATTCAAAACATACAAATCATAAAATTAAAACATGACTTATGGCTCCATATAGTGAATTTGTGATTTCACGTATTTTTCACAATGTACATATAAGCCATTATCGTCATGTCTTAATAATCTCATTCCATATACCTGTGTGCTTCATGGTTTCATTTCAGAATAATTCTTTAGATTGAATTAAGAATTAAAGTTCATGAGCTGGAATAACTCGAACATAACACATCTATTAGATGAATGTCACATAAATAATCTAAATTTGTTTACTACAATATATTTGCTTGTCGCATGTATTTAGCAAATATATTTTATATAAGTAAAAATACTTTAAATCGTTTTTTTATGTTATCTGTATTTGAAAAATAATTTTCGATTTGGTTATTTCCAATTTTTTTGCTTTTCAATTTCCTATATACGTACATGTATGTACAAATAGTTATGTACGTTATAGTTTTATATTCACAGTCACATAATACATTTAGTTCAATCTGTTCATTCACACATATATATACATTTTGTGTTATATGTATTTACATGTATATACTTATATGTACATATATCGATACGTGTACACGTCTATATATAGATCTAATACATTGAGAATTTAATACATAATACCCAGCAAAAAAAATCCTGCATCCATAAAACTGTGAACATTTTACTTTTCTGTACTATACGTACGAGCATATAAAAGGATTGTTGTTGTGTTGTGTCTATACTACATATCTACCCAGCAAGAATTTTCCATTTTGCTCCAATGTTTTAAAGATAAATTAAAAGCACAAAATACAACAAAAAAAAACAGCGGAATGGCAGCTGAATACATAAAAACTGCAGCTTGTATTTAAAATCACGTCCAAATTTTGTACATGTCCTCTGACATCTTCTCATACATATGTATATATACGAAGGAATGTGTATTACCGACCAATCTTATCGGAATTAAATTAAAATAAAAAAAAAATCGATTTGTCGACCATTTTCAACCATCATTATTTTATTGGTTTCGTGCGGTTTTGATAACAATTTGATGGGATTTAATTGATGGGATTGCACAACATGTAATTTAATTAAAAAAAAATGAAGCAACTAACATTAGCTGTTTGAAAGAAATCGTAGTGAAACCTTAATTTTAGTACAAGACGTAATTATGATAATCCAAAAACCCTCATCTGAATACGCGCTCATTTTAATTCTATACTCGAGATTGTCAGATCGTCATCTTCAAGACAGTTGTCACACAAGGAATCTTGAACAAGTGCCATTCTTTGTAAATGGAGTTTAAAACGACCATTGCCGGTCAAATAGCGACCAGAATTCTCGCAGTTGGTATTTCTTCAAAGGTCGAGCAAACTTTGTGAGCCTCAGATTAGGTTCACAGAGGAAGAACTTAGCCACTCGGCATGAAGTTAGCCAATTACGCTTAGCCTGTAAAAAAATGTAGTTCTAATAGCTTCCTTACCACAATTAAAGGTCAGGGGCACTGCCGGTTCAGGTCCAATGAATTTCATCCTTGAGCCTGTTAAAGCTAAAACATCAGCTATCTGATTACCTTCAATGCCACAATGAGCTGGGACCCACATAATTCTGACACGATTATTTATTATTCGTGATTTGAGCGACCGAGCCACCAAGTCATTGAATTCTTGAGACAACCACGAGTTCCACGCTGGATAAACCACCGAGAAAGAGATATCGAAGCAAAATTCTGGCAACAATTTGTCATTAATCATATTAATTCCTGGTATAGATGAGCTGAATAAATTGTAGATTAGTCTAGGCCTAGAGCGTTCTATGCACCAATATACCGCGGGCCAAAGGCAGCGGATCATGATTTGCCTAGAATGACCGACTGCAGTGGGTGCAGAAATAAGATTGCCTGCAAAGCAAGTATAGAAGACGTGGACATAGCACCCGTAATAGCTCGACAAGCCGTACTTTGTATGTTATTAAGCTTCGCAATGACAGACACTGACTAAACCACAGGCCACCAAACAACAGACACGTAAGATAGCATAGGTAAAGGTAGAGATTATAAATAAACATCAGAATTCTGGGGGGTCAGACCCCACGACTTCCCAAATGCTCTTCTACACTGCCAGAGAATGAAAGTGACCTTTTCCAGTTTAATTTCAATATGAGATTTCCAGGAGAGTTTACTGTCCAAAAAGACGCCCAGATGCTTTACTGTGTAGGATCCAGCAACCGGTTCTCCAAAAAGAGAAAAGCAGATAGCTCTCCAGTATTCCTACGTCTGGTGAAGACTATCAGATTAGTTTAGCCCCTTCTCTAGACAACACATTTCTACAACTTGGAGAGCGCGTTGCGTTAAGTCTGATAGTACACCCTGAACCAGAACGACTAAGTCATCAGCGTAAAGTTCAAGAAAGACTAAAAGGGCCAAATGCCTTGGGATCGGTAAAATCTGTCTTTATAGTTTGGCTTTGTTTTTGAGTCTCCTAGCAGTTTTCCTCAGTTTTTTAAGATCAGAACACCAAAATGGCTGATTCTGAGATTTATGCTTGGTAATAAGAGGACATCATTTTTCGAAGGCTGACGTTCATTCAATGTCCTCAGTTCAATTCAATGTCCTCAGTCGAACATATCTCACCCAACGAAACCAGCCAAGGTTCCAACTCAAGAGAGAATAACTCCAAACATCATTAGTTGGTAACCATCTTGTTATGATAAGGTTTAAGAGTGGGTCTTCTAAGATTTAAATTAAACAAGATATACCTATGGTCGGTGGTGAGAATTTCATTGGTTACCCTCCAATTACAGATCAAATCGATAATCGACATGAAGCACAAACTAATGTCAATCACTTCCCTCCTTACTGAATTGATAAAGGTAGGCTCACAGCCTTTGTTAAGGATTTCAAGCTCACAAGGGCTCAGGTAATTAAGTAGAGATAAACCCCTATCATTAATATTCGTGCTACCCCATAACGTGTGATGAGCATTAGCATCGCATCCTACCACTAAAAGTAAATGATTTGTCCTGCTCCATAAAACCAGGTTGCTAAACTCCTCCGAGGGAGGATCTTTCTAGTTCTGTTATGCCCAATTCCGTGAATTTTTATGATAATTGCCTTTTGTAAGTATTTAGGAATGCAGTTGATTTCGTTTTTCGTTATCTTTGTAATTTTTTTTTCGTTTCCTCAGCATAGCGATAGGTACCAACTTTTAATGTGTCAACGTGTCTCATCTTACTACTAGACGGTTCTGCAAAACAAACAAAACAACTCTAATATTGCTCATCCAGCTTTAATCTTTAAATATTTTACTCGTATTATAGTTTTCTTAACGCAGCCACTGTTACTATAAAAATTGAAGTTGTTAATTTGTTATGAGCTATATCTTTCTTCGGCTGGACTAGTTTTTTTTCTAGAATAACTGACTGGATGGACATTTTCATCATCTTGATTATTTTAAAAAAAAGTTTTCCATAATCTTATTTTAACGCGTCCGGGGCAATTCTCTTGGAGGTTAGGTCAAAACAAACACAAATTAATTTACAAAGTTTTGACAGTAATCGACGCATTATATTGGAGCGTATTTTCAAGACGAATTTTTAATATTTTTTCAAAAGGTCTCTTGTAAAGGTATTGTAGTAATTATTGAATACTTTCGAAAATATCAACCTTTGAAATCAATTTATTATTTTACACAACAACTGTGGCACAATTCTGGCTATCTCGGGGAATTGGAATTCTCTTGGGAATTCTAACTAAGTTGGGAATAATTTCCATTTAAAAATTTGTTCACCACCGAAGTAGTCAAGGATCCGACAACAGTATAATAAGATAATACTGCGCTTGATTCAGCTCATCACTTTTACGCTTTCCTACTTTAGTTGCTGGACGACTTAGTGTTGCGTTGCGTTGAACTCGCCCTGAATTTCTTGAATGGTTAATGATTTTGGCAGTATAGAAAGTACCTGAATCTTGTTACTGGTTTTATCCAGGTCTTTGAATTTGGTTTTTAAATCACCAATCAATTCATAATATAGTTCAATCTTCTTTTGATCATCGGTTGACTGATTAAAAAGCGGCACGATTCTCGAAATTAAAGATGTTGATACTGTCATTGAAGTTAAACCGATTAATGGTTGCTCCACATGTTTTGGCCTGGCTTCTAATGTACTCGGATATATACGAGACTTCCCAATAACGTGTAACACCTCATTCATTTTTTCCAAAACAGATAGAATTTTTATGCTTTATCGGCTATTGGCGGTGTTATGTTATGGGTGGTTCCATATTATTTTTCAGATGAGAAAAAAGTTTAATTTAGATGGACCACATGCGGTTTTAGATATTACTTCCTTGATTTCAGGAAACCAGAGTTATTCTTGCCCAGCCACCACACCAGTGTTGTTTCACTATAATGATGTGAGCAGCAAATTCGTTTCATTGTGCTGTTGATATCCTGGTTGTCCTGGGCGGCCGACAAAACTCGCAAAGCTACGTCGAGTTTCTGGAAGTGCAAAAAATCAATTTTAACGAAATGGTTGAACGAAGCCAACGCTTTGTTTGCCAGCAAGATAAAGCTCCATACCACACTGTTGTACGAGTGAACGATGGTTTGAAGACAATAACGAGAACATTTTGGATTTTGTCGGCGAAAACTAGTTCTGATAACCATTGCGCTCTTCTGACGGAATTCGAAATGTTGACAAAAACATACGAACAAAAAAATCGCTAGGATTTCTGAATAGTGAAGTCCACTATTTAGAAAAAACTTCTTCAATTCTTATATTATTGGTTTAAAATGATTAACTTGAATGTCAGAGAATTTTAACCCTCTTTGATTCCTCTTATATGGTCTGATTCTTCTTCTGGGCAACGATTCTTTTGTTCGATATTTCCAACAATATTTCGTATTTTGTCTGAAAAGCCCATCCGTTTTTATACCCATACTTGGTACCAATTTGGAACGGTTCAGCCGTCCACTATTCATGAGTATAAGTGATCGTATATACAAAACTTTCATGCTGTATGCCTATAAATCAAGCTGTACCTAGGACTAATCATGGTCAAATTGTTGACTTTTTGAACGTCAAATTAAAAAAGTCGACTTAGTTCAAAAAATGACAAATTCTGCAACTCAATCAAGCAACTCGTAAACTTTTCGTTTTTTGAAATATAATAAGATGTCGAGTAATCTTGAGGAGACTATCGCTAATTGACTGGTGGTGACTAGTCTATAATAATGTTTTGAAATGAGAAGTCTGTAATTAAGTCTGTAATTTTGGTATCAGGCACACAGTATAGGATTCGTCTTAATTGGTTTGATGCCAACTAGTCTTCCCTGACTAGAACGAAAGGCGCATGGGAAAATATAGTCTGAAAATATCCCAACTGAAATTCACAACATCCGCTGCAGGTATGGATTCGCCACACACATTGGTTTAAACCTGCTCAACGAATAACACCATTTGCGTGGTGAATAAAGTGCGGCTAAAGAATTCTGTTCAGGAAAACCATTACTGGAAATTATTAATATACGTATTAAATCTTAATGGTAATAGCCGAGGTATATGAAATCGAAATATCGACTTGGTGCACAGATACTGAGCAGTTCTTTTCAAACGGTATTGGAGAATGCAACATTATTGATTCTATCTAAACTATCGTATGAAACAGAATTATACACCAGAATCAAATACAGTGATACCGCTGAAATACGTACATAATCATGAGTTCAATAGAATAGCAAAAATACTGACAGACCGCACTTGTGGGTATCATGTGTCACCGAAATAGATGGGCTCAGAATCAGAGTGCAATGAGCTTTAACTTCAGAAATAAATTCGGGTCAAATTTATTGGTTGAGATAATGGATTCCTTTTGGGGTTGTGTTATGTACTATGAGAACATGTTCAAATCTATGGCAAGAGGTGTTAATGGTTATTTATCATTTTTGGCCAAACTCGAACTTACCAGAAAAAAATTCAGTGACAATTAATCGAGATGATTGACACCTTTTGCAGTTGAACGAGAAGACTATTGAGCTATTTTATGTATTTTCGGAAGTCGAAATCTCTGACAAGAATGTTAATTTGGCCGTTTATCATTTTCGGTTAAACTTCAACTTATACCAGAAAAACATTTTCGGGCAGCCGATCTATATCTCACTCGATACAACACAACAATAAAAATTAATAACAAAAAAACAAATCTAAATATACACAATTCAATTATTATGTATAACAAAGTGCGCATTATAAAAAAAAACATAAAAGCTTCTTGAACCCCCATCCTCCACACACACACACGAAGATAAAAAAATATTTAACAATAATTGATTGTCATTATAATAATAATAATAATAACAATAAATAATAAAATAAGTACGCTTCAATTGCTTTTCAGTCTTCCATCGCTTGTTCGCTCCCATTCATGGTCTTAAATTAGAATATGATTGAAATACAGTATTTTTTTGTTATTCGGTTGTTAATCAAAAAAAAAAAAAATTGAAAGAATAAACAAATAGACGACGAGCATTTTTTGCTCATCCTTATCCCTATATATATATAAGACATAATAAGATTACGCCATTGTTATCATTAAAAATTCACATTTTTTCGTCGTATTTAAAGCTTTTTTGTTATTAAAAATTGAAAAAAAAAACGAAAAAATTCAAAAATATTTCTATTATCATTCCATAATCATGATTAATTTTATTATTATCACTATGTATATATATATAAATTTTTGTCTTGCTACCGTCAGAATAATATCACTTAGTTATACATAACATAATTTATAAGAAGAAGGCGCAAAAATTATTGTAAGTCAATTTTTGAGATGACAATAGCTGCTACATATTATATAGCGACGGATTGAGTTAATTTAATGAATTAATATTGTGTTCGTCGCGTCTTCATCACTCTTTTATAATAATTTATAAATTAATTAATTACTTATTATGTATATACATACATATATAGGTATAAGGATGAATATGATATTTTGTAATAATTTTTAATTAGTATAATTTATTTATAATTATTACACGGGTGGCATGACGTACTTTGCGTATATTTTATACACCTCCGCAATATCAAATGTACATATATTTCTATATGTAATCAGTAATTATTTATATTTAAAATATTTTAATCCTATTAAAATGTAAATGAACAGCGATTTTGCCTTTGTGTTTTGTTTTTAAATTCAATGTTTAAAGAAATTAAATTTCATGTTCTACGTGAAATATGATATATTTATATTACCTTCTGGTAAAATTGGAGTAACGCATAAATCACACGCACTTCAATGTATCCAAAAGCAGTTCTTAATTTGACTTTTTACTTAACTCCATACGTTATTAACATAAAAGTTTGTTTTAACAGTCTCAAATTGGTATATCTGCTGCATTGTATTAACATTATGTTCCAAGACATTTGAAGCACGCACAGTTTCAAAATTTAACACTAATATTTGGTGGCACCACTACATGGTCAGCAAAATGTCTGGCTCAAGTAACCCCATTACTACGTGCCACTACATTGTCAGAAAAATATTTGGCTCAAGTATCCCCATTCCTACTTTAAAAACTAGATTTGATGGCGCCACACATACATGTGTTCAATTCTGTGAAATGAATGAAAAAGGCAAATTTGAAATCCAACATGAATAAATACGGCCTTAAATGTATTTATGGCATCAATTTTAAAGTCCATGTGTTTTTATGTAGTCTTATTTCGGTTATAAAAGAATTGATAAAAGCTGTGTTTATGACATAAACATGGCAAAATAAGACAGTGGGATATACCGAAATTACTGTAATGGAGAAATATTTTTGCCAAATTTGGCAAAAATAATAGTCCTGTTTTGGCTTGTTGGACCTTCGGAAACTCTGTCATAAAATATTAACGGTTGGTTTTTAGCTGTAATTTTATATTTTCAGGAAATAAAATATATTTATACTATAATCTGGTATAATTGAATTAACGCATAACTCGCATTCAATGTATCCAAAAGTAATAGTTAATTTGACTTTTGACTTAACTCCGCACGCAATAAAATTTCTGGCTCAAGTAATGCCATACCTATATAATATAAGTCCTAAATGCACCCGTCCTGCTGACACAAATTTAGTTTAAAACATTAACTTTGGTGACGCCACTACATATTCAGCAAAATGCCTGGCTCAAGTAACGCCATTCCTACGCTAATTATAATTTATCGCAATATTCAAAAATTTTCTATAATTTAATTCTTGTACACTGTTATTCCCTGGATACAAAATAGCCAGAAACGTTATTTTAAACTACCGTGAGTATTTATCTGGCAGCCTTGCTAAGATGCCAATGTGAAAAGGTTGTTTACATTTAATGATACCTGTACAGCGCGAGCTACTCTAAACGTTACATATCATTTTAAAATGGTGTTATGCGCGGATTTATTGGAGTAAGTAAAATTTGGCAAAGGCATCTTATGTTCAAAGCTCAGATAAATATGAATCTTCGGAATTCTCTGAGGACCCTAACTGAAATTAGGATTCTCTCAGTTATATGATTTTGTGCAATATGGAATATTGTGTTGTTCATTTGTTGGTTTAACTTTCAAATTTTTTATGCGAACTAGTTTGTTTTAATTTTTTTGTTGTTTATTTGCAACATTAGCCGCCTTCATAATTTTCAAAAATGTCCTCTGTTTTAGATGAATGTTCTCTTTTCCCGTTAAGGACACTACATACGACTTATTCACAATATTTGTGAAGGAATGGTGTTACTTGAGCCAAACATTTTGCTGATAATGTGGTGGCGCCACCAAATATTAGTGTTTAATGTAGGAATGGCGTTACCTGTGTCAGAAATTTTGCTGACAATATAGTGACGCCACTAAATATGACTGTAACTTTGGAACTAAACTTGTGGCTGAATAGGGCTACTCTATTTTGACAACATTTATGATAAACTTAAGCTATACACAAATTCCGATGTGAGTTTGGCGGCAGTATTGTTCTATTTAAGACGCCTGTTTTCGGTAACCTTGACGCACCCGCCATTATTCTTCAGCATTCTTTTCACTATTTCCAAATATCTTTGGATAAGTCAAAAGAAAACCGGTCGGCGTAGGTAACTTTGAGATAACATTGACCAATTATGATAAAACTGAAGGTGGTGTGGTGCTAATGGGATGATAATTATAATAAAATAATTTTTGAAGGAAATTCTGGCTTGCCTATATGTAGGTGCTGAGTTATTTCTTAACCGATTATAATGAAAGCCAACATCTTGGATGGAAATGGGATTATACGTTCATTTTAGGATAAAGTTATAAAACTTTTATATGGTTGTGGGAAATACAAAATTATTTTGGTATAATTTTCTGGAATATGGCCAACTGGACTAGAACTAGGATATTTCAGTAAAAGATACCAATAAGGGCAAAATTAATTTAATTTTAAAGTATTATTACTATTTTTGTTTGTTAATAAATTAATACAACCGCATATCTCACATAACCCTATTTCGAGCATGCAACTCAATGATTGAGCAAAAACTGATAATTTAGGCCAATTTTTTATTTGGTGTACATTGATTCTCGTATAAAGCAAAATATTATTTTAAAAAAATTTACATATTTTTAATCCAATTTATATTAAAATCAAAGTTTGTTTAGAAAGATTACAAGCAGGAAGATATAATATTTAAAACGCTTGTTCCTATTTGCATGATCCTGTAATCTATTAGATGCATCAAAAATAAATAAATACAACCGCGTATCTTACATAACTCTATTTCGAGCATGCAACTCAATGATTGAGCAAAAACTGATACGTTTAAGTCAATTTTTTAAATCGCGTACGTTATTACGCGTAATAAGGCAAAATATAATTTTAATAAAATTTCCATATTTTTTATCCAATTTAAATTAAAATCAAAGCTTGTTTAGAAAGATTACAAGCAGGAAGTAATAATATTAAAACGTTTGTTCCTATTTGCATGCTCCTGTAATCCATTAGATGCATGAAAAAGAAATAAATACAATTGCGAATCTCACATAACTCTATTTCGAGCGAGCAAATCAATGATTGAGCAAAAACTGATAATTTTGGGCCAATTTTTTATTTAGTGTACGTTAATTCTCGTATGAAGCAAAATATTATTTTAAAAAAATTTACATACTTTTTATCCAATTTAAATTAAAATCAAAATTGGTTTAAAAAGATTGCAAGCAGGAAGTAATAATATTTAAAACGCTTGTTCCTATTTGCATGCTCCTGTAATCTATTAGATTCATCAAAAATAAATAAATACAACCGCGTATCTCACATAACTCTATTTCGAGCATGCAACTCAATGATTGAGCAAAAACTGATACGTTTAAGCCAATTTTTTATTTGGTGTACGTTAGTTCTCGTATAAAGCAAAATATTATTTTAAAAAAATTTACATATTTTCTATCCAATTTAAATTAAAATCAAAGCTTGTTTAGAAAGATTACAAGCAGGAAGTAATAATATTTAAAACGCTTGACCCTATTTGCATGCTCCTGTAATCTATTAGATGCATGAAAAATAAATAAATACAACCGCGTATCTTACATAACTCTATTTCGAGCATGCAACTCAATGATTGAGCAAAAACTGATAATTTTGGGCCAATTTTTTATTTAGTGTACGTTAATTCTCGTATAAAGCAAAATATTATTTTAAAAAAATTTACATACTTTTTATCCAATTTAAATTAAAATCAAAATTGGTTTAAAAAGATTGCAAGCAGGAAGTAATAATATTTAAAACGCTTGTTCCTATTTGCATGCTCCTGTAATCTATTAGATTCATCAAAAATAAATAAATACAACCGCGTATCTCACATAACTCTATTTCGAGCATGCAACTCAATGATTGAGCAAAAACTGATACGTTTAAGCCAATTTTTTATTTGGTGTACGTTAATTCTCGTATAAAGCAAAATATTATTTAAAAAAAATTTACATATTTTCTATCCAATTTAAATTAAAATCAAAGCTTGTTTAGAAAGATTACAAGCAGGAAGTAATAATATTTAAAACGCTTGACCCTATTTGCATGCTCCTGTAATCTATTAGATGCATGAAAAATAAATAAATACAACCGCGTATCTTACATAACTCTATTTCGAGCATGCAACTCAATGATTGAGCAAAAACTGATAATTTTGGGCCAATTTTTTATTTAGTGTACGTTAATTCTCGTATAAAGCAAAATATTATTTTAAAAAAATTTACATACTTTTTATCCAATTTAAATTAAAATCAAAATTGGTTTAAAAAGATTGCAAGCAGGAAGTAATAATATTTAAAACGCTTGTTCCTATTTGCATGCTCCTGTAATCTATTAGATTCATCAAAAATAAATAAATACAACCGCGTATCTCACATAACTCTATTTCGAGCATGCAACTCAATGATTGAGCAAAAACTGATACGTTTAAGCCAATTTTTTATTTGGTGTACGTTAATTCTCGTATAAAGCAAAATATTATTTAAAAAAAATTTACATATTTTCTATCCAATTTAAATTAAAATCAAAGCTTGTTTAGAAAGATTACAAGCAGGAAGTAATAATATTTAAAACGCTTGACCCTATTTGCATGCTCCTGTAATCTATTAGATGCATGAAAAATAAATAAATACAACCGCGTATCTTACATAACTCTATTTCGAGCATGCAACTCAATGATTGAGCAAAAACTGATAATTTTGGGCCAATTTTTTATTTAGTGTACGTTAATTCTCGTATAAAGCAAAATATTATTTTAAAAAAATTTACATACTTTTTATCCAATTTAAATTAAAATCAAAATTGGTTTAAAAAGATTGCAAGCAGGAAGTAATAATATTTAAAACGCTTGTTCCTATTTGCATGCTCCTGTAATCTATTAGATTCATCAAAAATAAATAAATACAACCGCGTATCTCACATAACTCTATTTCGAGCATGCAACTCAATGATTGAGCAAAAACTGATACGTTTAAGCCAATTTTTTATTTGGTGTACGTTAATTCTCGTATAAAGCAAAATATTATTTAAAAAAAATTTACATATTTTCTATCCAATTTAAATTAAAATCAAAGCTTGTTTAGAAAGATTACAAGCAGGAAGTAATAATATTTAAAACGCTTGACCCTATTTGCATGCTCCTGTATTCTATTAGATGCATGAAAAATAAATAAATACAACCGCGTATCTTACATAACTCTATTTCGAGCATGCAACTCAATGATTGAGCAAAAACTGATAATTTTGGGCCAATTTTTTATTTAGTGTACGTTAATTCTCGTATAAAGCAAAATATTATTTTAAAAAAATTTACATACTTTTTATCCAATTTAAATTAAAATCAAAATTGGTTTAAAAAGATTGCAAGCAGGAAGTAATAATATTTAAAACGCTTGTTCCTATTTGCATGCTCCTGTAATCTATTAGATTCATCAAAAATAAATAAATACAACCGCGTATCTCACATAACTCTATTTCGAGCATGCAACTCAATGATTGAGCAAAAACTGATACGTTTAAGCCAATTTTTTATTTGGTGTACGTTAATTCTCGTATAAAGCAAAATATTATTTAAAAAAAATTTACATATTTTCTATCCAATTTAAATTAAAATCAAAGCTTGTTTAGAAAGATTACAAGCAGGAAGTAATAATATTTAAAACGCTTGACCCTATTTGCATGCTCCTGTATTCTATTAGATGCATGAAAAATAAATAAATACAACCGCGTATCTTACATAACTCTATTTCGAGCATGCAACTCAATGATTGAGCAAAAACTGATAATTTTGGGCCAATTTTTTATTTAGTGTACGTTAATTCTCGTATAAAGCAAGATATTATTTTAAAAAAATTTACATACTTCTTATCCAATTTAAATTAAAATCAAAATTGGTTTAAAAAGATTGCAAGCAGGAAGTAATAATATTTAAAACGCTTGTTCCTATTTGCATGCTCCTGTAATCTATTAGATTCATCAAAAATAAATAAATAGAACTGCGTATCTCACATAACTCTATTTCGAGCATGCAACTCAATGATTGAGTGATTATATATATACATACATATATATATATATATATATATATATATATATATATATATATATATATATATATATATATATATATATATATATATATATATATATATATATATATATATATATATATATATATATATATATATATATATATATATATATATATATTTATATGTATATATATATATATATATATATATATATATATATATATATATATATATATATATATATATATATATATATATATATATAAACGCCATTGCGCCTTTTTGGTATTGAATTTTATTTGATTTAAAGAAATTTTCATTGATTTTAAGTTGATTTTTCTTTCAGTGTAGACACCTATAGATGGGGTATAGGTGATTCTAACCGTGACATGATGACCTGCTCACTGCCGGTGATAGTGGTCGCATTTGGAATACTTGAACATGCCACTTCTGACTCCAGATTGTTATGAATTTTGGGCTCTTCTATAAGGATTTGTAAGCAATTGTGCAATAAAACTTCGAACTATTTATTAATACTGTACGATTTATTCGAGAATAAATTACAACATTTGTTTTCAGCACTTTTAGGTTGCATTTAAACTGATCTTAATCTGCAACCTGGTTTCATTTATACGCCTTTATATGCCCTCAATATGCCTTAAAATTGCAATTGCCTTGGTGAGGAGTCAGGATCGGACCAACGATCATTACCACATGCTACGCAGCTGACACCCTAGCCTACAAATATGGCTGTATTCTATATTAGGCATAATCGTCACAATACGATAAAATTAATAAATTTTTTTAAACTGTGTACAATTGTACATATACCTTCATAATGTATATGTATAATGTACACACATATGAATATATCAATTTGAAAATTTGTACACTTAACAATTTCATAAATTGAAACATTTTAGTTTTTATTTTAGTTATCAAATATTTCATTTGGAAAAATATGAAACGTCAAACTTTTTTCCCCCCATCACCAAATATAAATTAAAATCAAATATCAACAACATGTACATATATAGCATACAACAACAGAAAAATAAATAAATTTTTTCTAACAAAACATGCAAATGGTATATTGCCACTATATATACATACATATATGTCAGTGATAATATTTGTGCTAAAAGCGTTTTAATTTATATATGTATTAAGCTTTTTGTTTGATTTTCACAAATTTCGAAGTGAATCAATTAATGGCTCACTAAACAAACAAAAAACTAAGTTGGTAACACTTTGTGCCAATTTCATGATGTTTTTATAGTTGTTTTGTTTTGATGAAAATTTTATCTATATGTTCGCCTGTAATCTGTGCACACACGAAAACATCCTTGTCACTTTTCCTCGTTTTGTATAAATCAATGGTAAAGTTTTTCTGTAACTAATGTCGTGTGTTTTTAGGTGTGCAGTGTAAATCATGATTTAACAAACTATGTATATAGCCTCGAAAAATTAATTGCTTTAGATTTTGGTTTCGAGTGACATGTTATATTTTTTGTCTGAAAAATTTGACATTTTCTAGTTATATACGCATATATATTATGTACATCTCATCCAATACATAAAAGTAAAACGGACCTAAATTATTCCTTTTCATGTTCGGTCTCGGTATTCACATTTGAACTGAATTTATTTTTTTGCCATTTTCATCTCATTTAAGATTATTATTTGTATCATTTGCTATATATGTACACATAGTACATATACATACATAAAATGATTTATGATGATTTTTTATGCTTTATGTTGTGTAAACATAAATTATTTAAAAACTTAAGTACGAAAAGCACAAAATAAAAAAGCTCTGAAGAAAATTTAATATTTTTATTTTATTTTTTAAATAAAGACGAATGTAGTTTTTATCTTATGTATACGAAAAGAAAAATTGTAATTTATTATTAAACAATTTTTTTCGTTTACAATTTTATTTAAGATTTATACTTTAATATGGTAAAAATTTCTATGTGTGTGTGTGTCTTTATATACATATCTAAGTATTAAATTGGTTATCATTAAAGTAGATATAAATTTTCCTTTTGCACACAAATTTTTTAAACTTAACTTTTTTGTGAATAGAAATTCAAGTGCTTGTAATTTGTTATGCTCGTTATGTGGCAAAAATGAATTTTATTTTACTTCATTATTTGATCACTATGGTGAAATATAATGGTTCTGTATAACAATCACTTGTACATATAAAGGGTGTTTTTTTAACCCTGAAATTGTAAGAAATAAAACAAAAATTTACATTTTTATGCAAATTTTACTCTAGCAGATCTCAGTATACTCTGGCAAATCATCATGAATAGTCTCACGCTTGAACAACGCTACGAAATTATAAAATTTATTTTGAAAGCCATCCGTCGAACTGTGGATAGATTTCGTACCACATTCTCTCTAGAGGATGCAATAACATCGAAACGTCGAAGGAATGTGCGTAGTGAAGATGATATTGCCGATGTAAACGAAAGTGTGGAAAAAGTACCAAATTTATAGTTTCTTCGTAGTTTGCAGGAATTGTCGGTCTGTTTTTTGTTTGAAAATATGGATGACATTGATCCATGAGATGTGGTGGTGGGATGGTGGTACGTGTCATACGTGCGACCGCAACCATCGACTTATAAAAATCAAAATTTGGCGGTAAGTTGATTTCGAGAAATGGACCTGTCAATTGGTCTCCAAAGTCGTGCGATTTGACGCCTTGAAGGCCAACATTGTTCGTGCTATTCGTGACATACGGTCGGCAGTGTTCGAAAAAGGGCCCAAAATTGGACGTCCAGAATGCTTTTCGTCAAGAACAGCCGCGGTGCCCTTATTCCCGAAATCATTTTCAAATATTAATATATATTTATATATAAGTGGGCACAATTGATGAGCTTAATCTATGCTATTTTACATTATCTATAACGGTGTATATGAAACGCATTGTTTATTTTAAATAACAGTAATGTATTGTCTCTTTACTCAATTGTCATCTTTTGTAAAATATTTTAAAAAATCAAATAAATATTTCGAGTAGTTGGTACCGAGCAGTCGTGTGTTTCGCTTGTGTAGTTCATCAATGTTCCTACATGGGGGCTCAACCGTTTTAATCCGGAATTGAAAATAAAGGCGTGCGTTTTCAATGTTGTATAAAGTTTAAAATATCGTGGCGAAATATATTTTAATTATCGTGTTGTATTATAAATTGAATATTGGTGAAGCGAAAGTAAAACGCGGCACCGGTACTTATTGGAAGAAATTGTTAATCACGTGGCGCGTGCATTAAAAGTTGTTTAATTATAAATTAACGCGTATAGTTGAATTCAATTCGAGTAAAATTTTCCAAAGCATTAACGGTACGTCAAACAGTTTGGTGTTTTATTACCTTAGTGGAAGTGACGTCATCATGGGCAAAGGCAAAAGACACAGGAAACCAGAAGAACAAAAGGCGGCCGATTCTTTACGTGATAATTTCTACGAAATGATGAAAGAAAGCTTTCAACGAAAAATTGATGAATGTACCTTATCAGGAAATCAACTTATCACTTCACAACCAATAACAAGCGGTAGCAGGTCGAGTATGGATAATGAAACACTACGAATTAAGGAAATTGAACTGAAGAACAAAGAAATTTAACTGCTGAAGAAAGAAAACGAATTGATTAAAGCCCAATCACCAACATATGCTCATCCAAGCCCCGCGATGCCACAATTCAGTTTCAAAGATGTAGAAGACTCTCTAACGAAATTCAATGGTACAGATAGTTACACTGTCGAGAAATGGATATCAGACGTTGATGAAGCAAGTAATTGTTTAAAATGGACTGACGAGCAAAAAGTTGTTTATGCTAAGAGGTTGTTAGTCGGTAGTGCTAAAACGAGTCTACGCTTCGCATCAAAGGTTGACACATGGGATAGTCTCAAAGCCTTTTTGTCATCAGAGTTCGAAAAAACCTACAACAGCGCTGAAATTCACAAGAAACTTGCAGATCGAAGAAAAACGCAGAGCGAAACATTTGATGACTACTTAATTTGTTTACGAGAAATGGCGAAACTGGGTAACGTTGAAGATGCTGCAGTTATGGTCCACTGCATTAACGGTATAAACGACATAGAAGTAAACAAAAGTATTTTGTACGGTGCATTAACAATAGCAGAATTTAAAATCAAGTTGTCTCATTATTCTGAAATGCGCGACAAGATGGGACGGTCAAACTCAGTTGTTAATTCCGTTCCCGATTCTACAAGTAAGCAAGAACGTGGTGCCAAGACTGTATGTTTTAATTGCGGCGGTAAAGGGCACATCAGTAAACATTGTCGATCAAGGGATAAAGGCCCAAAGTGTTATAAATGCCAGAATTTTGGACATGTATCCATAAATTGTGGAAAATCTAAACCAAATAGTGACCACGACCAGCAACATGAACCTAAAAAAGCACTCGTTACAAAAACTGAAGGTTATGTCAACTATGGCGACTTGAAACAAATCGAAATAAATGGATGTCAACTGTATGCTCTCGTGGACAGCGGAAGCGATTTAAACATAATTACAAAATCAAAATTTTATTTATTGGGTCACGACATCGAAATTCATTCCTTCAAAGATACTTTTAAAGGTGTCGGTAAAGAGAAGCAAACCACCATGGGATTTTTTGTTGCGCATGTCACCATTGACGGCGAGTCATATCAAACAAACATACATGTCGTTGATGATGAACTACTACCTGTGGAATGTATTATTGGAAAAGAGTTGATGAAACAAACCATCACAGTTATTACACCGGAAGAGACGAGAATGTTGAAATACGGGCCAGTCGAAATGTTATGCCTTACAGTTGAGCGTGGAACTGTGGATTTGAAAATCGGAGTTGTGGACAAACCCAAAACTTTTGCAATTAAGAAGATGGTTGCAAATTATAAACCGAATAAAGTAATTCATAACGATGAAATAAAAATGAAAATTCTCCTGGTAGATGATATTCCAATATTCCAGCGGCCTAGAAGATTGGCACCTCTGGAAAGCGAAATCGTGCGAAAACAAACTGATGATTGGTTAAAGGAAGGTGTGATTCGTCAGAGTAAATCAAATTATGCAAGCCCAATTGTCTTAACCAGGAAGAAAGACGGATCGAGAAGGTTATGTGTTGATTATCGGTTGTTAAATAAGAAGATAATTAAAGATTGATACCCAATGCCGTTAATTGACGCCCAAATAGATCAATTGAAGGACGCCAAACTATTCTCGACGCTCGACCTAAAGAACGGATTTTTTCACATACCTATCGATGACGACTCGATAAAATACACCTCGTTCGTCACACCGTTTGGTCAATTTGAATTTCTCAAAGTACCATTTGGACTGTGCAATTCACCAGCCGTTTTTCAGCGCTACATCAACAATGTTTTCAAAGACTTAGTCGATGAGAAAATAGTGTGTGTTTACATGGACGATGTCATTATCCCTGCAGGTGATGATGAAGAAGCATTGGCAAGATTATCGCGAGTTATAAAATTAGCCGAAGTAAATGGATTAGTAATCAAATGGGAGAAGTGCCAATTTTTGTCTCCTCAAGTAGAGTATCTTGGCTACGAAATCGCGAATGGTGAAATAAAACCATCAAAAGCCAAAATTAAAGCGGTGAAGTCGTTTCCAGAGCCCAACTCATACAAAGCAGTTCAACGTTTTCTGGGGTTAACTGGCTACTTCCGGAAATTCGTCGCGGGCTACTCCATAATCGCCAAACCACTATCAGACCTGCTAGGGAAAGATACGCATTTTAAGTTTGGTGAACTCCAACGATCTGTAGTCGCAGAGTTGAAAGAACAAATGACGACAAAACCGGTTCTAAAGATTTACTCTCAAACGGCCGAAACACAACTGCACACAGACGCCAGTAAAATTGGATTGGGTGCTGTCCTATTGCAACGTGACAGTGAAGACCAAAAATTGCATCCAGTCTATTATTACAGCAAAAAAACATCACCAGCTGAAGAAAGATATTCGAGTTACGAGTTAGAAGTACTCGCAGTTGTAACAGCACTGAAGAAATTGCGTGTGTACTTGCTTGGACTGAACTTTTGCATTGTAACCGATTGCTCGGCGTTCAAGTCAACTATGGAGAAACGTGATTTAATTCCAAGAATATCGGGATGGGCGCTATATCTACAAGAGTTCGATTATCAGTTGGAGCATCGGTCAAGCACAAGGATGAAACACATCGATGCACTAAGCCGAGGTCCAATAGTTCTAACAATCGAAAACGATCTCATCAAGAAAGTTAAAGCAGCGCAGAAAACCGATGAGCAAATTAAAACAATTTTAAAATTGCTCGAGTCAGGTGCGTATCTGAATTATATTACTAATCATGGTATTTTGTTTAAAGAATGTGGAGGCCAACAACTGCTGGTAGTCCCCAAGAGCTATGCAACCCGAAGTTATTAAAATGTGCCACGATCAAGGGCATTTTGCAGTAAAAAAGACAAACGAACTGATTCAACGACAATTTTTTCTACCAGACGCCGAAGAAAAAATCAAAAAAATTGTGAGAAATTGTATTCCATGCATCTTAGCTGAACGTAAGATGGGTAAACAAGATGGGCTCCTCAACCCTATACCAAAAGGAGATGCACCATTAATCACTTTGTACGTCGATCATTTAGGACATCTAACGCCTACAAAGAAGCTGTACAAGTATATACTCAGCGTGATTGATGGGTTCACAAAATTCGTGTGGTTGTATCCAGTGAAAACAACGAACGCAAAAGAAGTTGTCCAAAAATTAAAATTGCAGAGCGCTGTGTTTGGAAACCCGAAATACATCGTATCAGATAAAGGCGGTGCTTTTATATCAAATGAATTTAAAGAATACTGTCAAGATGAGGATATAGTATCCTTCACATCCACTCCAGGGGTATCCACTGGAACGGGACAAGTAGAACGTCTCAATCGTATCATAATACCAGCACTTGCAAAGCTTAGCCGTGATGAACCTGAGAATTGGTTCAAATATGTCGAAAAAGTACAGAGGTTTCTTAACAATTCATACCAACGAAGTATTGGACGGTCTCCGTTTGAACTGTTGACGAGTATCAAAATGAGATGTCCTGAAGAACTTAAAGTGAGAGAAGCAATTAATGAAGAGGTTGCGCAATTGTTCGAAGAAGACAGATGGCAGATGAGACAGGACGCTATCGTTAAACTATCCGCAATTCAGGAAGAAAATAAACGAACATACAACAAGCGACGGAAACCAGCGCCGAAATACAACGTCGGAGAACACGTCTTGATAAAACGAACGCAATTCAATCCTTCAGCCAAACTAAAGGATAAGTTTTTGGGACCATACGAAATTGTTCGAGTTAAGGATCATGATCGATACGACGTCAAAAAAATTGGAGATTCAGAAGGTCCGAATGTAACATCAACTTCAGCCGAAAACATAAAAAGGGGATACTGTCGATGGTCAGATGACGAACCAGATGACAGCGACCAAGATTCCAATGTTCAGCAGATATCATCCGGGCCGGATGATGATCCAGGAGGGCCGAGTGGGCACAATTGATGAGCTTAATCTATGCTATTAATTTACATTATCTATAACGGTGTATATGAAACGCATTGTTTATTTTAAATAACAGTAATGTATTGTCTCTTTACTCAATTGTCATCTTTTGTAAAATATTTTAAAAAATCAAATAAATATTTCGAGTAGTTGGTACCGAGCAGTCGTGTGTTTCGCTTGTGTAGTTCATCAATGTTCCTACATATATATATATATATATATATATATATATATATATATATATATATATATATATATATATATATATATATATATATATATATTTATATATATATATATATATATATATATATATATATATATATATATATATATATATATATATACATATATATATATATATATATATATATATATATATATATATATATATATATATATATATATATATATATATATATATATAATATAATATATATATATATATATATATATATATATATATATATATATATATATATATATATATATATATATATATATATATATATATATATATATATATATATATATATATATATATATATATATATATATATATATATATATAATATATATATATATATATATATATATATATATATATGGACATCAGGTCCTTTTCTTTTCATTACTTATTTTTATTGTGGCAGTATAACATTTTGTTAGGTCTGATGGAGAAATAGAATTAATTCCTCTTTTTCTTATGTTTTAAATTTTATGGCTCAGTTTCATTGAAACTAGTTTGAAATTGAATTTCTCCAAATTCTTTGGTATATCGTAATCATCTCACGAAAAGCCATGAAAATGAGTTAACTTCTAAATTTGAAAGATATAAAAAATATAGCTGATAAATTAAATAAAAATTATTGTAATAAAACTTACCTCTCATGAGTCATTTTTACAACTCGCTGCTTTTCTTTGCCTAACACTCGCTTGATGCAATCTCATTTCCCCCACGTTTGCCAATTGAATCGTGCCACATATGGTTAAATGGAATATGGGGCGCGCATTCTTCTAAATTGAACGTCCATAATTGAAGTTTATAAAATGAAATAGAAGTCCAAATAAAAGGCGTGGGAAGGCACTGGTGTAAATCAAAAGTGTACACTCTCATTCAAGAATCGGTACTGTTGTTCCTTCAGACAACTATATTTGTAGTTTTATTTTGTCACACGAACTGGAAGTGTCTAATTTTGGTTTCTTAAAAGGCAAGTTCGTTTCCTTAAAAATGGTCGTATATGTACTTAATGAAACTGAATTTTCGCTGGTGTCACAGTACATTCGGTACATCTTAGTGATATTCAAATCAGTTCGTAAATATTTCTTTGTAGTGTCGCGGCGTGTGTAGTGCGATTCATATAGGCCGGGAATGAATTGATGTGTCATCTTACTTTATTCGCGGTGTCTTGTTGTAGTTTATGTGCTGGTGGATGTTTTCCACGTTGATCCATTATAATAACGGTGTCAGAAGAATTACGCTTCTTGTCAATTACGGTATTGATAAATTTAAGCGACTTGCAAAGCGTATAGCAATAAAAACCAATAGAGGCAAGAGTGACGACGATTTCTTAATGGTATTTCATCGTGATATAATTTTAGGTATTTTTTGTTAACAAGCTCGATTAATCCTAGACAATTGATACTATCAAGTCATAGCTTCCTAGTGCTAGTATTAAATAGCTTTCTCATTATTGTCCTGATGATTGTTGAGTCGGTAGTGTCCACAGTTAAATAATCTGGAATTCATGTTTTTCGATTTTGGTTTCTATAAGTATTTTCCTTGTGAGACTTTCAAATGTTCTGTGTTCTGCGAAAGAGATTTCAGAGAAAGAAAAAATTCAGATATCGATCATCAAAGTTAAATCATTTATAAAATATTAGTTTGTCAGTCGATTTGCAAAATCAGAATATTTTAAATTGTTGATAAAAAAGTAAACAACTGCCCACATACACGTGTATTTCAATATTTCACTCAAAAGTTGGAGGCCAACATTTGAGTCAAACAATCTTCGCGTCGTCTGGCACCGGCTTTAGCTTGTTGAAATATGGAGTAAATTGTATCGATAAAAGCGTCATCTAGTACAAGCTGAACGCGATGAGTTAAATAATGCCAAACTATTATATATGGAAATGGCTCCTGTAATATTGTAAATCTAAATTGCACGAACATGTTTTCCAAGAATACCACCATGGTATCCTTTTTTTGTCGTAAAACGGTTGGATCGCTGAGCTGAGGACTCCTAAAAAAACACCGGCCCCCGGCTCAAGTATATCCAGACACGAGATTGAGGATCGGCACGTAGAACGTACTATTACCTAGGAAACCAGGAGCATTGGAAGGCCTAATCACGTGCATGAAGGTGTATCTGCTGGAACTCATTACTCTTCAAGAAACTGGCCTGAAAGTAGGCTATACGTTGCTTTAGAGTAGAGATGATCTCGTAAATCTTAGAGGTGGATTACTTCTTGGGCTGCCGATAAAGAAGTCTGTTTCAAATTTTCCAAAAACTGGGTATACTCGAGTGAAGTGCAACAGTGTCTCACAATCACGAGCAAAACCCTGGCTGCTTTTGGTAGGAGAGCAGCTAAACGGATTTGTAGACGGAAGAAGTTCGCGTAATTTTTTTAAAGGAATAATTGCACCATATTTTCAGGCCAGCGTCAACCGGCATTCGGGACCGGGATGGAAACTTCTGTGTGAACCTCGATGCAGTACCAGACGCATGGAGTGGACATTTTATCCTGCTTGATGTTCATCATGCATCACAGACTATAGTTGAGGCACCTCAAACACAGACTGTATAGAGATTTGCATTGAGGATTCATCCCATGAGGAATTCACTAAGGCTCTGCATAAATTAAAGTGAAACCGCTCTATGGGGTGGATTACAATACATTACCGCTTGAAGTGTCAGAATGCCAAAAAAACTCGTACCATTGTGTAAAATGACAGTGACCTAGTCGCAATGTTGTGTTTATATTGAGAACTGGCTATCGTGAACTTTTGCAGACCATCTCCATACCAACATGTTTGGTATGGAGATGGTCTATCCCCGATACTGTTGAATCTCATGTTGGGGCACATCTTTCGTAAAACTGAAAAACCTCGGCACAATATATCATATCACCAGTTTAATCAGGTGGTATAGGAACAATGACACACCTGATTTTAGTAGTGGCCTAATGGATAGTAGGGCGCTGATGGATGAGTACGAGAGATGGCTCTTTACATATGAGATAATATACATGAAGTAAGGTTTCAGCTTATAGTACGCCGTCTCGGTCACGTTCTGAGTGCTGATGTTGAACGAACTTTGCAGCGGTCTTTGAGAGGAGAGCCACCATATGGTAGGTGCAGAGGCCTTTGTTGGTGACGATGGCTCGACGGTGTGGATAACGACGTGGTTTCTTTAAATTGTCTAGGACAGTATGAAGAACATGCTCAGAATCGAAACCATTGGCGCCAAATTGTTGACACAGTAAGGGGCCAGTAATGGCCTTGATCAACTGTTTTATTATTTATATAAGGTAATTGTTTTGTTAATTTGGATGCAACGTCTGAAAATTAAATTTTGTTGTATAAACTCGATGGAAAAGTGGTTTTTAATATTTCAAGCAGAACATTAAAAATATTTTCAGCGGTTTGAGATTCCAAATGAACTATAAATCCAAGAAAATTGTGGGATTTTCGATCTATATTTCAAATTTCAAAAAAATTTCAAGTACAAATTTACTTGAAATGGTTTACGCCTCAACACAAATTTTTGATTTTAGTTCGATTATTTTTGGAATTATTTTATTTCTGCAATTTTAATAGCCGTAAATCTCGAATGAAGCAACTCTCTAAAGTCTATAGGTTTTTTTGATTCGAAGTTCAATCTCTGCTTCCATATCGGAAAGTGGCCAATTTCTTTTTATTAAACTGTAAACTGTTATACTTGCGGTTCCCACATTTTTGTTATTTTTTCTTTACTTTTGATTTTCTTGACGCGCTAATTTAAAAACTTAACCATGGTTCCGTTATGTGAATATTTTGCTTATTGACAATAAGAAGTTTATCAACAGCAGTAGAAGCGCCATTACCTTGCTCTACAAAACAAGCATAGTAAATATAGATTATAGACTGAAATTGCAATCTTTGAAAATCAATTTTTTAACCCAATAGTTCAACGGGAGACAGACACCTCTTATAATAATGGTTTAATGAATTATGTTATTGTCAAACTGAATTCAATGTATGAAGGAACATTAGCCTCTACCAATAGTAAAATTGAATCTGATATGAGCTAAGATCTCGGTGAAGATGATGTTGTGTATCACAACAGTTAAGTGTCGAATGAAGCAACCGTTGCAAACTTAATTCCTATGGTAAGTGAAATAGAGAAAAATATTGAAAAGCCTTAACCTCAAAAACGCCAAAGACGAGAGATTGTAACAAAGCGTAAATTAAGAGAATAATATTTTACGGCCAAAAGCAAACTCGTTTTGGGTAGAAATATAAAGCCATTAGATCCAAATTGTAAAGGGAAGTATTTCAGGCCATTACACTCATCGACATAAAAAGCCATAGCCCGATGTCTGTAATAAATGTGAGGTGCCGCGAATGCAAATTTAGTGTGCCGAAAATTTGGAAAGGATAGAACATTTGCAACAGGTGGATTTTGCATATGAAAGTAAGAGAGAAGATCGACAAATTGCGAAAGTCAACCATGATTACGTACCTTTTCGTACGTCAATAAGTTTTTGTAAGCGGAAACTTGAGGCAGCTGAAAATAGAAAAGATAATGAAATCACCTCGTGTTGGTTTGAACGTGTATATCGTCCTTATACCAACAGAAATTACGCATGTCAGAACGAACTGTATGTTTGTACCAAAATTCTTTTTTTAACAGGAATGTTTCAATGTTTTTAATATTTTTCTGGTTTGGTAAAAAAAAAGTTTACTTGGAGAAAAAACAATAAAGCTGGTAAGTTTTTACGTCATTACATTATGCTGAAATCTTAATGGATTTTAAATTGTTACAAGTGAACGGTTTCTTTGGCAAGAAATGAAATGGTTGTGGTACCCTAGAAAATTAAACATCGCCGAAGTATCATTTCCGTCACTCAACAGGACTTAAGGTTGTGTTATGATTCTACAATAGAAATTACCGAGAAAAAGAAACGTGACTTACTGGGGATGCTCTGACTAATTAGAAAAGAGTTCCATATCTTTTACAAAGATTTATCGACGGACCCGATAATTATCCAGACCTTTTCGAACAGCCTGAATATGAAAAATATTTAATCTCACATAGTAGAATGTGTTCTGCAATATTTTTGTAGTTAGATGAATTCTTACTTATTTACTAGTCTTTAACTTTATTAATATTTTAAAATATCTTATATCTAATTAAGTCGAAAAAATGGATAAATTTGGATAAATCGCTTAAAACAATGCCACAATTGAAAATACTTATTTATTATAGACGAGTTCATAATACTGTTGCAGTTTACACAGTGTCAACACAGCATTGTAGGTAGTCGACAATCATAAAAGAAGTTGACCGTAAATTGCCCAGTGAAGTATTCCAATTGTCTATAGAGTTGTACCACAATATACATTTTGGGAATATTCATAAAAAAAAATTAACGCGTGTATAATCCATTTTAATCGTATTTATAAAATACGAAATAAATTTAATTTATTTTGCAATAAACCATAAAAAGTCCCTAAAAATTTTTTTATTTGTTTCATCGGATTATAAACGCGCTTAATGGTATACATATAAAGTTGAAGGATCATATATAGCATTTCACACAAAACCGAATGCCAACGTATAATTAAATTGTAATTATGAAATTACTAAAACCAACAAAGAGCGATTTTTTTGTTCACGCCACGTGCGGATTAAAAAGTTAAAAAGCTTTAATCCTTTGCTGTGGTTTGATATACTATATATTCTGCGTATACTGACGGCAGAATATACTCACGTTGTTCAAACCATTAAAGTTTTCTTTTGCATTCAATTTTTGAAATATGAAACATATAACCAGATTTCCAACAACAACAACAAAATATCCCATTTACAGAGAATATTTCCTTTCATTAGAATTCTGGATTTAATTTTTTATAACAATTCTGGTGGAAATAATCGTATCGTTCCTGCATCTTGTCTGTCTGTGTTTATTCCTATGCTGTGTGTATATGGGTATGTATGTGTAAAATATAATTTTGGAAAAGTGCTTAAATAAATCACTGAAGCAGAATATTTAATGAGCGGAATTTATTTTTTGTTTGTGCGAATGCTTTCTTTATGATAATGCTACAAAAAAGTTTTTTACTTTGGTTCGTATACATTTATTCGGTTAAACTTAAAAGCGTATATATGTATGTATGTAGCAAAAATCAAGCCGCTGACCAATAAAATTTGAATGAATAGACTTTGGATTAAATTATAAATTATTCACAATCTTTAATCGGTTTTTTACTCTATATACTAACATAAAAGCTTAATGCGTGCTTTTCCATGTGTTTCCAGATCAAAACAACGAAATACCATTTACATTTGTATCAGGCTTCTTTTAATATGTATATAGTAAATTCCGGAAAATATTTTTTTCTTTTCCCCATTGTAACGCCTCAAAAACCAATTTATTGACTTTCTCGGAAAGGTGAAGATTTTTCCGAGAAATTTAAATATTTTTAATTTTGATTATTTAAGAAGATTTATTTAAAATTTAATCAAATAATTGCTTGAGGGCGATGTTTTCCACAGCGTAACCACAGTGGAAATTCGAATCATAATTTGTTATAAAATTAACAGTCTATATAATGACAAATTCATACTTTGAAAAACTATATATGAAATCGGTTAGTTTTGGTCGTTTTTTAGTGATCAAACCACTTCGTTTGTAATTTCACAATTATAATTTGAAAGTAATGGAACTGCCTAAATTTTAGTGAACATACTTTGTAAACTCTCAACTAAAAAATAATAAACAGGGCGTTTTTTACAATAATGTTAATGGTTAAAAATTGACAATTTTCGAACCTTAAATAAAATTCAAATCTAAGTCTCCCTAATAAAATTATTTCAATATTAGTTGTTTACATTATTGGTAAAGGTAAAATTGAAAAAGCGCCCTAATTTTTATCTGCATTAAATTTAATGTGCACTGTACAAAATATTGCTGTTTTATGTGATTAGGAGTTAAGGTCAAATATACTATCCACAGACTAAACATATGGTTGTGGAAGCAATTGACTATTATTATTGAACTTGGTAGTTAACGCATTTAACTTTGAATCCATCAATAATTTCTACACATAGTCCTTCTGCAGTACCTTTTTCTAATTATATTCAAACGTTAGTGAATTTGAGATCTCAAAAATCCTCGAGTTACGTAAGTCACAGGCCAAATTAGTTGCCAAGTGTGGATCTTGGTGATCTTAAATCTTGGATACATACTGGCAAAAATAATGTTTAATGTTCGACATTGAGTTGTTCAGGAATTGGAAAGTTTTCTTCATCCAAAAAACTAACATAAATATTTTTCTTAATTTTTCAATTTTATCCCGTATATACCTTCCAATTTTAGGAAATGTTGAAATGTTGCAACTTCAGTACAAGGAAGTGTAAAATGTAATTTAACCCTACTTAAAGAAAGATCCACGTTATAACTAGGCGGAATAGATATTTTCGACAGTAACATAGTATTTTTAACAGACTTCAAATATTAACTCGTTCCAACCAAGCATCAAACAATTTTTTCAGTTCTTGCAGTCCAGCTACAGGCAATGGTTTCATTCGTTATATAATCGATCCTCGACTGAAATTCGACATTTCGAGCTACAAAGTTAACAAAATTCAATCGTGCATCCAAAATTGGTCGGAACTGTATTAAAACTCAAATTAAAATTAATTTCATATATTAATTGTCTTTTGTGACAATTATAGACAAATATAGAAAAAACTTTTTTTAAAAATTGAATATTCGTTCAACTACATCGCACTGTGGAATTTTGAAATTGGTTCAAATTGCAAATTTAAAGGGTCAGAGGTCGCTTCCAAAAAATTCATTTCGATTTTTAATAGGAGTTTATATTTGAAAATTGGGATTTAAAAATTGTATATATAAAGATGATTACATTTTAAAAATACGATATAAAATTTAAGAGGAATATTCTTCATCTTAATATCAAAATTCTATACATCTAAAGTGGCCATAAGGTGCATTGTTTATTGTAAAGTATCCAGATTCGAAATTTAACTTGTTCTTACTTCTATATTCTAGGTTAAAAGAACCTCAGGACTGAGACTCCGAATTTGGATCAAAATTCTTCATCTGAACTTACCGTAAACTTTGAATTAACAAATTTACCTTCTATGCTAATTAATTACTAATTCGAAGTTTATCAATTTCTCGATTCTAAATCCGCTAGATTCAAAATTTCTTTTCCAAAAATGGGGGAACCTTAGATCTGATCAGACTCTAAATTTTGTTTCACAATATTTTTCAAATGACGGTGGTAGGTAGGTACCCTTTCTAAAATCAATCTAGCAAAATATGTGCATGTGGCCTTTGTAATAAGCGCGGCCGGGCATATGTGGGCAAGGTGGACAGTGCTCACACCATTCATTCAGTGCACAATAAATAACATCATCCAAAATAAAATTATTTAAAAAAACAAGCCATATAGTGTGTACTATTCAATACCAAATTTTAGTCGACCCTGCCAGGTATTCTCATAATAAAATACACGAAAAGTTGTTTAGCACAGAGAGATGATAATTTTTCGTGTTTTACTATGTAAGTGCTGGGAAAGGTCGAGTTTTATTTGGTGACGAGAAATTTTCATTTCATAATTTATTGTTAATGTAATTTTTCAAAACAAAACAAAATTTAATATAGCAAATTTTAATCGACCTTGCCAAGCACTCACATAGTAAAACACACGAAAAATTGTCAAAGGCTGATGCAAGTCAATTATTCGTGTGTTTTACTATGAGTGAGTGATTAGAAAGGTTGACTAAAATTTGGCATCGACCATATTTAATATTTTTTTTTTATTGTTCCGTTAATTGTATTTTGTATATCGTTTTGGCTAATTTATTCCTTCTAGTCAGGCGATACCATATGAAGGTCAGCGAATTTTTTGTATAGCAACGAGTTCACCTGACACTGCTTAATGCATGTGTTTAAACCTTACAACGCCCCTGGTTTCCTAAGTGACAGCACGTTCCACCATTTAGTCTCCTCCTACGACAAGCAAAGGATACACAGTGGTGGCATTCTTGAAAAACATGTTCGTGTAATTTAGATCTACTAGATGTATACATAAAAGTAAAAAAGCTGCTGTTAAATAAATATATTTACAAAGCAATAATTATTAATTTCCGCTTTGCAGATGTATATAAATTCACTTTTCCACTTCAAGCTATATGCTTCTTAATTATACGTTTGCGAATTTACCATGGTAAAATTTACCAAAGAAAATGTTCGTTTCTAATAATTCTGTATATTAGCCGTTTTTTAAATGTTCAACGATCTAAGATAAATGTTTAGTGCATATTTTATACCGCGGTTTTTGTTCCATAATTTTTTAATTTAATTTCTTTTACAATTATAAATATTTTAAATGTACCTGCAATATTCATATTCAACACGTCCTTTTTTTCTAATTATTTGCTAAATATTTATATAACGTATATACATTATAAACAAACCGTTGCATGATAATTTATTGTAATACGTGATAGTTCAGTCATCCCAGTAATATGAACACTAAAAAGTACAACACTTTCCAATATTATAGAATTTTATACACGTTATTAAATAAATATAGGAAACTATATATAATTTAAAAAATTAAATTTATTTACTAGTTTTCGAAATAAAACTGTTAAAATAAAATAAATTAACGCTAGATTATAACTACATATTTTTTTTTAGTTGTAAATATATTTATTTAAATAAGTATAATGAACTAATTCAAATACATTTTTTTTTGTTCACATAATAATTATTTAAAGTTTATACTACTATATGTACATAATATATACTTATACCATATACATATATATTTATATTTATTTAAAATAAAACAAATAAATAAATTTATTTTTTTATACTCATAAAATAAAAATAATTTTTATTTTTTAAATAAATTTTTAAAACAACAAAAAGTGAAATTAAATTGTAAAACTTATATTGCATTTATTATAAATTGTTAGTTTGTTATTTATTTATAGCTTTATATTATTATTTAAATTTTAATAGTTTTATAATTTAAGTTTTTTAGATTGTTCATTTTTTACTGGAATAAACAATAGTGGCATGCAAATGTTTTTTAATTTATATTTAAATATTTCCACCTTTGTAGCGGTTTGTTATTTTTTTTAAATTTAATTCCTGGAAAATATTTTATTTTATTTTTGATATATGGAATACCTTTATCAGGCGGAAAACTTAAATATTGAGTGGTTTTAAATGGAGTTTATATATATATACAGCGCTGCAGAATTAACTCGATTGAATCCAATTCATTGTATATCTAATTCAGCTACCGGAGTTGGAAGAATTAACCAGACCAAAGTTAGTCTGATGAGTGCCATCCGAGCCATTCCACCAGCTCCTCTGACTTAAGAGAAACACCGTATTACACGATCCCTGTCCAAGGCGGCCTGTCAATTAAATTTAGCAGAACCAACATCGCCGATATCTTATAACCAAGAACAGAATTCAAGATCGGCGTTACCAATACATGATAATTGGGGGTGCCTTCAAACGAAATGCCACGAAAACCAGCCTTCAGCGACCATACGCTGATCAAATAACGACAGCACATCAACTTTTCGATTGGGCTGAAAAAATGAATCAAACATTACTTTGGATTTTTGCAAAAGGGTGGCACGCACGATCACCAGCAAAAAAATTTGATTAAGTAAAACCGATCGGAGGAACGCATTATCATTGTTTTGTTCCGAATGGTAACAACCACATCACTGCGCGTCGTTCTTCCAATTCTGATAATTTTCTGAAATGTTAAATTCCACCCTAACTTGTAATGACGTTTTGTTCTATAAAACTCGAACGCGTTGAGGTTTCATCGTGAAAGATGGCTTGTTGGAAAGGTATTGTCAAGTGCTTTACGATAAAAATAAAAAAATAAAACTGAAAAGGGGAGCAGTTAGATTTTGAAATTTAAACGATATATTGTGCATTAACACCAAAGTTGAAAACGGTTACTTAAAGTATGTACAATTGTCTTTCTAATGAGCTATTACACGTGAAAATCGGACAAGGAATTCTTAAGATACATGAATTTAAAAATGTGGACAATTGAGTTTCCGCCAAAAACAAGTTATAACGGAACTCCGCGTATTTTGACCCCACCGAGCTTTTACTCAAATTATTATTTTTTATCTATATCTACCATCTCCTCGAATTTCAAAAAAATTGGACACCTTGCCTCCGGATGGGTGTCTGATTTCGCGTGGAATGGCTCGCGTGGAATGGCTTACATACTTTCAATTAGTAAGCGGATTAAACTTTGGTGTTAATGTACAATATATCGTTTAAATTTCAGTTTTAAATAGTATTTTCCTGAAAAATCGAACTGCTCACCCTTTTTTTTTTTTTTTATAATAAAGCACTTAAAAATACCTTTTCAACAAGCCATCTTTCACGATGGAGGCTCAACGCGTTCGAGTTTTATAGAACAAAACGTCATAACAAGTTAGGGTGGAATTTAACATTTCAGAAAATTATCAGGTTGTTACCATTGGCAACAAAGCAATGATAATCGTGAGTTCCTCTGATGGCTTTTACTGAATCAAACTTTTTTGCTAGTGATCGTGCTACCCTTCTGCGCGTACTCTTGATTTGTACAAAATCTAAAAATAATATTTGATTCATTTTTTGCAGCCCAATCGGAAAGTTGTTGTGCTGTCGTTATTTGATCAGCGTATATGGTCACGGAAGGCCAAGGCTGGCTTTCGTGGCATTTCGTTTGAAGGCACCCCCAATTCCATCGCAAGGACCTTTTCCTTGAGATGTTGCAAAGAGTTGCCATTTAGTATCAAAACCATGACTTGTCTTGTATTGACACAGTTGGTAGAAGTTGTTTTTGTTTTTGTACTGCCCGCCAGCTCCATCGGAAAAAAATATTATTTTGTGTATGGTGGTAAATCGTTCAATTAGGAAATTAAATAGCTTCTGATGAAACTGATACACACCTTCGTAGTTGTATTTCAAGCTTCAAATACTCAGCTTGCTGCCTTGCTATGAATGCATGAGGTATCAAGGCAGCAAGCTGCTTGCTGAATTCTGCTATGAAAACATACGATGATTTTGATAAATTTTCTAAATTTGACCTTCCTTAAAAATTGGAAATAAATGTTTAATTACCTAATGTAATAAGCTTCATTAAATTTTATTCTTACCATTTTGATTAATCCACTGTTTGTAAGACACAATGTTTACCTAAAATAAGTAGAAATATTTAAGTTAAGTAATCCGAGTTTGGGAATTCACACAATATCATCTTGAAGAGATCACGATATGTATCGACACCGAATATCCTCTTCATTGGTTCAAATATCAGTTTAACATTCTGATGATAACAGCAAAAACACAAACAGAATGCGTTCCGTGGTGGTCGAGTGCCAAAAGACAATCAGCCGGCCGTAACAATGCAAATTTAGAAAATCCAATTTTGCGACCAATATTTTGTTGCTTGAATAGAGCATATACTTGATTCATGAGAATTAGTCAAAAATTTGAAATTTGACAGTCACATATTCTCTTTTTCCAGCACACACACGACTGATTTCGTCACTCACATAGAATTCTTTCACAAGCTCTTCACAAGGACTGTTGACATTTGTGCCAACGCGCTATGAGTGATTGAACATGATTCCATTTTCCTCTACAAGTTTCTTGGTGAGCAGCGCTAAATGCATTGTGGTATTGAACTCCTTGACAATTGTTCGCGCTGACCATGATCGTGGAAGAACTGACAGAACTTTTATTTTAAATCCTTTATCGGTGGCTTCAGCAAATACTTTTAATTGGTTTATCATCTCATTTTCACTGTACTAGTTGTTTCAGTCTGAGATGCAGTGGAGTCCAAGGACATTTCAAAAGTATTGCGCTTGCCAGTTTCTTTGCTATTTGGTCAATTAAACTGCGGCAGTACAACTGTGACTTCTTAATTAATGAAATTAATTAACAGTTACTTGGTACTTTCATCTATCTCCCCTATGGTAATTATTATTTTATTTTGAAAAGGTGAATCATCTGTTTATTACTCTATAGTTCGTTTATGAATAGTTTGACTAAACTTTTATTTAACTTTTATTTCTTTTATTAGTTTATAAAGGCAATTTTTAAGCAATCTGTTGTGGGTTTTAGTCAACCTTCTGCCGGTATTATGTTGTTACATGGTCAACACCATATTGACCGAAGCCATAAAAACTCAATGACTATAGAAAATTTTAGTTTGTAATTGGTAACTATACTGAAATGTTGAATTCCACCTTAACGTTGTTATGACGTTTTGTTCTATAAAACTCGATTACGTTGAGTCTCACAAGCCATCGTGAAAGATGGCTTGTTGGAAAGGTATTTTCAAGTGCTTTACGACAAAAAAGGGTGAGCAGTTCGATTTTTCAGAGAGGAGTGGAGGTATTCAAATAATACCGATTCAAAATCTAGTAAATATGAAGATTAGAAATATGTATTCGCCCGGCAGTTCACCGGTAAGTAGCTATATCAACATTCGAGCATTAATACCGTAAACACTTTGGTACCCGTCAATATATAAATATCGAATCGGTTAACAAATATGTTGGAATGGTACTAATGGTTTTGGTTTATATTTTGGAGAGTGTACAGAAAGTGATACATTCATGAGCAGTAGTTTGAGATGTCTACTTAATACCGAGGAGCTAAATGAAGATGAGTAAGGCTTTGTTGTGTATGTCTGCAGCTCTGATACCTAATGATTTTTTTTTTACTTTTAGTATTTTGCTTAAATTTTTTAATTCGTTTGTAAACTGAAGGGGCACGAGAGTCGAACAAAACTATTTTGCCTGATGGATTTTTGAATATGATATGTAAGCGTATGATTAAGTATGCATTGATGCGGAAGGAAATGCCGAAATCTGGTAAGATTAAACCGAATAGTGTTGCTCTAATTTTCATCATTTGTGCTATACATCAAATATATTTTCGTTTCTTATACTTTCAGACATTAACTACATACTTGATAATAAGGGCCATCAAAAACCCATACAATTTTTTTTTTAAATTTTAGAGAACGATTTAAAGAGATAATAGGTAGATTGCGAGAGACAATCGTAAAAAGCATTATTATTGCATGTTGTGCAAGAAAAATATTACAACCTAGGTTACCACTTTCACGAATAGTACAATATTCAATTTGAATTTCATTTGTATCAGAAATCTCATGATAAGCAGTTAAGCGATGATTTTAATTGGGATATAGATTAAGTACTTATAACCCAGATCGTAACAATTATATGTGCCCAGGAAATTGATTACGACATTAACTATGATATATTCGGTAAGGAAGAGCTACTCGTGAAAACAGAATTCGAAGAAATTGTCGATATATTATGTCGACCATACATAACTCAGATGACCAATGTTGATCTTCGACATGTCTTACTAAATATTTGTCCGAACTTAATTTCTATTTTTTATGAAATGTATTTGTGTGCATACTAAGCGTAAGTTGTAAGCATACTATGCTGTAAGCATACTAAAAGTAACCAATCGTGTTACGCCCGAAATGTTATAAAGATTTTATATTATTTGAATATATATATATTGGCATATGTATGCATATGATGTGTATATATATATATATATATATATATATATATATATATATATATATATATATATATATATATATATATATATATATATATATATAAATATATATATATATATATATATATATATATATATATATAAATATCTATATATATATATATATATATATATATATATATATATATATATATATATATATATATATATATATATATATATTGTAACAGCCTCGTGAGATTGCGATTGCTGTTATAGATATCACTGCCCTTGACTTGGTGCGGTCGTATGATTCCGGCTATGTCTCAGGAGCCTTGGGGTGGGGTATTCCAAGTATGGCAGCAATTTATTTGAACCGCATTATTACCGTATATATAAAGCACTTTTTCTGACCTCGTCATCCAATTCCCGCCCAATTTATTGGAGTCTTTTTAATTCATATCTTTTTAATTCATGACTTTACCGATATATTTATATATATATATATATATATATATATATATATATATATATATATATATATATATATATATATATATATATATATATATATATATATATATATATATATATATATGCTTACACAAAAAAAAAATAACATAAATTATAAATAGAATACTTAGCTCTATGTGTTATCCGTTAAAACGGATAAATAGGACGGTAAAATAATTTTTCCTCTATCCGTTTAATCACTGTGTTTTATGTTCCACCCAACCGCCCCTCCTCCAATAACACACGCGCGAGAGATGGAGGCCTAATTGGGAAATATAAACACTACACTAAAACTATACTTAAACCTAAACTTGATTCACTAAACACAAGTCACTAAACTTAAATGGATACCTTGATATTAGTTTATAATGAATAGTATACCATGAAATTTAACTAAGTTGTTTTTAAACACCAATTTATTATAAAGCACTAATTGATTATTATTATTATTAAGATATATATTTATATATATCTAAAAAAAAACATGTGGTTCACTTTTACTCACGTTAAGCATGCACTATCTAATGTTTTTTTTTTGCTTTAACTTTATCTACAACCTTCTTGGTTGTTATCACGACCCGCACTGTCGTTTTTTTTTTATCTTCGTTCCCCGTCCATCGATAAAAAAAAATTAAAAAAAACGAAAAATAACCGGCCAAGTCATTCAAACAATGTCGTTTGATCAACCGTTCTCTTCCACAGGGTGATCATATACAGTCAACTGCCATACACGCAACCAAATCAAGGGCAGTAGCAATACATCACGATAAGGGGCTACAATATACTTATATATATATATATATATATATATATATATATATATATATATATATATATATATATATATATATATATATATATATATATATATATATATATATATATATATATATATATATATATATATATATATATATATATATATATATATATATATATATATATATATATATATATATATGCATACGATATGATATTGTATAATTGTTATATTGGTTTTTTTTTTATTGGTTTTAAACCATCAAACATAATTTCTTATGTTAATTGTCACCACTTCAGTTTATGAAATACTTTTGGTTTCAAATGATTATTTGAACTAAATACATATTAAGTACATAATTTACTTGTTTTATATTATTATTTCTTGTTGAGACGAAACTATACCCCATATACAATAGGTTTGTTATTGATGAAATTATGTTGAAATCATAATTTGGTAGCAAAATTTTGTTTACATCGAAAACTGAGATGCACCTTTAACCAAAATCATTTACTGTAATTGGCGATGATAGCAATTGAAAAATATATGTGATCATGCATGTTTTAGCGGTTAACTAATTTGAAGTTAATTGAATTATGAATTTAGTAGAGTGTTGTGAAGTGTGAACCGGGGGCCCTACTATCACTTTCGACAACGATTTTCGACGACGGTCGTTTTCCTATAGTAGGCAAAGGAAGAAAAAGGAAAACAATATTATAAATTTACTATTGTTTACCTTTTTCTTCCTTTGCCTACTATAGGAAAACGACCGTCGTCGAAAATCGTTGTCGAAAGTGATAGTAGGGCCCCGGGTGAAGTAATTTAAGGCCTTCAGTAGAAATTGTGATAATGTAATATTTGTCAATGCTAATATTTGTCAAGCTGAATTAATAAATCGTGGAACGTTTTAAATTAACATTCACGAAGTGACGAGTTTACTTACCTCTTCTACGACATAAATCAATATTTTTGCATAATCATACTATCGATCTAGAAATCTGTTTATTGCATAGGATATGTGCAGATATGTGCATACAAACATGCATACAAACATTTTATTTACATTATTTAAATTAAATTCAATTCAAATAAATTAAATTCAATAAAAAATTGTGTTAATATGATTTCAAAGAAAAACATGAAATGTTATCATTGCTTATTTGATCGATACAATCTATATTTATCGTTTTATTAAACGATAAATTTTCCAGGATTAATGTAATATTTATCCAAAATTTTCTTTTAGCATAATTATCATATTTGTATACATGTTTTTCATTGTTTATGTAGTGCAACGAGTTATTATATTTTATAAAGGAGTGAATCCAATATATTTAAAGAGAGAATTAGATTAAATCAGGGGCCCTACTATCACTTTCGACAACGATTTTCGACGACTGTCGTTTTCCTATAGTAGGCAAAGGAAGAAAAAGGAAAACAATATTATAAATTTACTATTGTTTATCTTTTTCTTCCTTTGCCTACTATAGAAAAACGACCGTCGTCGAAAATCGTTGTCGAAAGTGATAGTAGGGCCCCAGATATATATTTATACGTTCAAATTTAAAAGCACAAAACAAATTAAATTAATGCCAATTTTATAATCATAAAAACGTTGATTTATTAGTATATGTAATTTCGAATAACAACGCTGGTCACATGATAATTCAATTCTTTCTCGCTATTACATTATTAGCGTTTTTTTATTAACAGAACTTCAAGTTCTATAAGAACATCGGGAATAATGCTGGGAAATTTTATTTAGTTTAACCAATATATTTAATTTAAGTTCTATTTATTTGAATAAATTTCAACTTCTAACTATATTTTTTGACGTCTATTTTGTGAAATAATACAGGTATCAAGCATAAAACAATGAAAAATATTTCCTTTTAAAATTCCCCTTTTTTTCGAGTTCGTGTACTATGAATTTATCGCGAACTTGAAAAAACCAATGTTTTATCCAGAACATTCAAAAATAAAGTTAAATTTTATTTTATTTCGATAATAGTGAATTAAAATGTGTAGTTTAACATTGAATGTATCTTTTTTATTGATAAAAAATTAAATTCATTTGGATTTTACTGAAAAAATGAGAAAATTCTTATCCAGAACTTCATTCCAATAAGAAAATTTTTGAATTAAAAAACACAACTATTATATGTAATAAAATATTAAAAGCTCTCATTATTAATAGTTGAAATAATCAAAACAAGTTTGTATCTTTTGTCATGGGTTCGCATATACTTTTTTGTAAATTACACATTTTTTGGTTTAATAAAAAAAGCTCGTTTCAAAATATCGCTCAACATGGAGGCTTTATATATTAAGGTGGCTTTGATCCATCTCACCTAATTTCAAAATAATTGGACACCTTGCTCCCGTAAATGTCTTTTTTTTGTCTGATTTCGCATGGAATGGCTGTATATATATATAATATATATATATATATATATATATATATATATATATATATATATATATATATATATATATATATATATATATATATATATATATATATATATATATATATATATATATATATATATATATATATATATATATATATATATATATATATATATATATATATATATATATATATATATATATATATATATATATATATATATATATATATATATATATATATATATATATATATATATATATATATATATATATATATATATATATATATATATATATATATATATATATATATATATATATATATATATATATATATATATGTGTTCCAACAATTATTTGCGTAGATGGACTATCGTTATTTGTTTCAGGAGAAGGTTCTTTCAAAGGCTCGTCTATAGATGAGTATTTGGTTAGGTTTTGTTTAAATTGGTTATCAAGATCTCTATATTTGAAATTTAGAGCTTGTGTTTCTTTGTACACGCTATATTTTCAAGCTATATAAATTAATAAATGCAGATGGTAAATTTAAAGGCGAACCTATAACCGTGTACAAAATAGGGATACAGTCCAGGGCAATTTTCAAAGGGCAATAAATCCTCTAGCCGGAAAGCAGTCTTCTTATTAATGTGTATATCTTGGTAATTTTTTAACAAATTAATTAATAAATAATAAATAAATTATTAAGTTAACAAATTAATTAAAAAACTAACTAAATAATAAATGACTACATTGTGGTGGAATTTTTTATTTTCGAAAGTATTTAGTAAATTTTATTCATGAGATACTTCGACATCTTATAGGGTTTTGACATTTGAACCATGCCATCAAAGCTCCTTAGAAAGTTCACGCTCGTTCGAATTAAAAACTCGGTATTTGTAAAAATAGTTTATCCCAAAAGAACTTAAGTTACACCGCCCAAATTTAAATAAAAACATCAAATTTGATTAATATATATAAACATGTTAAATAAAAACTAAATGAATTAAATAAAACATTAAAAATTTATTTTAATTTTATCGCCACAACCTGTAGATTACATAAATATATATATATATATATCATGTATGTACATATATATGCATATTTGCCAATCACATGCCAATTTAGGTAAACATTTTGAATAAAATCGTTCCGATCAGATTTTTTTTTTTGTTAAATTATATTTTTATTTAGAGCTAATCCAATTTAAATTATTTTAATCTATCGTATTATTATTATTTTATTATACCTATAGGACATATATGTATACCTATGTACACGGCAAATTATACAAAAAAAATTATTTTAAAATTTTAATCTAAATAAAATAAAAACATAAAACTATATATTTACATTCGTATATGTGTCTATACATATGTATATATAGATATGTTAATCCTATATACATATACATATAGTTTAGGGCAGTTTTATTGAATTTAGTTTAATTTTTTAGTTACTAAATATTTATTAATAAAATATAAATCAATAAAACAATACATTAAAATAATATTCAATATTTATTTTAACCGTGCATACAGAATTTAATAGAAAATTTATTTGTTCTATATAGTTGTTTGTAAATATGAATGTAAACATTAATAATTATTTATTGTTGTAATTATTAAAACAATACAATCGGTCGAATAAACATTGCATATAGACCAATTTGTTTATTTAATTGATTCGAAATATGTATATATACGTAATCAATGCAAAGAAATTTTATTAATTGAAATTCAAACGAATTTTTCAACAGTTTTCAAAATTTTACTTAAGACAATTAAATATCACTAGAATTTTTATTGAGGTTCCAAAATTTTTTTAATATTGAAATTGAGTTTTAATCTTTCCAGAATTATATTATTTTTATTTTTAAACTATTTTAAACTATGCTATGTGCATATAATAAAACTATATTTTTGCATATGTACTATGTTAATGAACCGTGATTCAATGCGAAGGTGAATGCAATTTTCCAAGAATTATGTTTTTGCAGTTAACTTGTTGCTAAAAAAAACAAAGAATTGTTTACGACATGCGACCTTGAGGCCATGCGTAAACATATCAATCAGAAGATATCATCTGCAGCAGTTGTCTGACCATAACTATCAGTCTGGGGCGTAGGGTAGTGCAGTTTTTGGACCGATATCGCTTTTAAAGCTATACACTAGCAGATTCATACTTCTCCTAACACACGCATGCCATTAGATCGTCATTTTTAATTGAAGAAAGCGAAGAGCTCGGCGAACCCCCAAAACCGAATTACAATTTAACTAAAATAACAAAAAATAATAATATATGCCTACCAATGCAGCGGGTTGCAACGTACCTGACATCTGAATTATTTTCACCACCTTGTTTTATTTCTATAAGTTAGTATAGTAACGGGTGGTATACATAAAAATGACAGATTGAGATCATTCCGGCAAGTATTCAACTTTATACATTAGATATGGCCCAGGAATAACAACATTATTTTTCGATAGTGCCAAAACTATAAATTATGTATATATATATAAATTCAACCAACCTAACACACCATAGCATCAATGTCAATGACCAGTTATGCCAGTGATGTTGGCTTGTAGTACTGTGGACGATATTGACTTGGTTACACCAAACTCTTTGTTTAATTTTGACATTGAATCATTAACTCGCTCATTGTTTATGATGAGATAAATGGAATGTATAGTTCGTTTGAAGATTTACGTCACCAAGTGGTGACAAATTAATCAAACCGGGCGGATTAAGGATAAATTTATTTGATTCTATATATCTTTCCCTTAGCAATATGATTATAATCATGAACGCTCACATAGTTAAAGCACACGAAAATTCGTGTAGCACCGATGAAATACAATTTTTCGTGTGTGTTTGGCAAGGTTGATTAAAAGTTAGGATCGAGAATATTTATTTTTCGTTATTATTTATAAATTATAGTAAATTGAATTAAATAAAAAATTAAACTTCGAATAACTAATTTTACTCGACCTTGTCATGGTATAAGACACACTCTATTGAATGTATTTTTGTATAGTCCATTCAGAGTAGAACAGATTATTAATATTTTAACAGCATGGTTGTGATTTGGGATTTATTTTTGAAAGTTAATTTTTGTGATTTTAAAATATTATGAATTTATTTTATAAATCAACAATAATAACAAATAACTAATTAATATTAAATATATGATTATAAAAATATTTTTATATTATTGTTTCAATGGTCGTTGAATATAATAAAATAATTCCGTATTTTTTCAGTAAATATATAAAACTAAATAAATAAATAAAAGGTAAACAATAAACAATTTGCTATCACAAAAAACATCAACTGAAACAATACACAGTTTCGATATATTATTACGGATCGTCCGTATGTTATTTTTACTTCGCGCTTGTAATTTATGGTTCGAAGCTGCTTTTTAATTACTTAACTAAAAAATAAAAAATATTTTATCTATATATAAATATAAAAATGATTGTTAATAATTCATGGATTTAATTATTAATAATTAATTCATTTGGAAAACATATTAATATTTTTTTTTTAAATTTTAGAATATGCTTTCTTTGGGTATTATATGGTATTGTTCTCTAAAGTAGCATAGGCGGGGGGTTTCTGGTACCGATAAGAGGTTTTAATAAAATACAATACAGAACAAAATCAGTATCCTTTTATGTACTAATGTTTAAGTATGTATGTATATATACAAACACAGGGTTCTATCTATTGTATCCTATAATAGAATTAACATTTTTGCGGTATTTATTTTAAAAACTTCAGTTGATAAAAAACAATGGATCTGTTATCTTTAAAAATTTTAATTCTAGGCTAAATGTTGTTTTTTCTTCAAATACTGCCATCAAAATATTGCGGATGTATAATAACAGTTTTGATATCTGTTTATTACGTTATTCTTGCTATAAGGTAAGAACGTGTTAAGTATTTAGTTTATACATACAGGACAGCCAGGGAACATTTTTGTTTGTGCTATATTTTATTTAAAATAAATAACGATGAAAACGGGACGGTCATTCTATGTTCATTTTTTTATATCACATTTGAAATATTTTTTTGATATAAATGTATTAAAAAATTCTATACGTATAACTGGAAACAATATACGTGTTTCGTCAAATTACGGATTAGCTATGTGCAAGTCTGAAACTAAAGTATTGCGGGCTAAATTAACAGAAGAGCCCATAACGACAATGCAAGCTTACCGCGCCCAGTTAATATGAATCAATTACCTGGGCGAGCTGCTAGCATGTCAAATAGTCAGATAATTCATCTTAAAAAATCATTTTCCTGTTCCCCTTATTTAATTATATATAAATTCACTTTAGGCAACAGCATCTACACTGCCTCTCAGCATCCTACTGCAAGAAGCTACGATTACGTATAAAAAGTATCCCAGAATTATATCCCAGAAAAATGAAAAATGTACATCAGGTAATACAAGTGATAGTATCCATTATCTCTCATGATAGAACAATGTATTTAACATATAAAAACTAAATCAGGTAATACAAGTTGTGAAATCATTACAAATAACGTTTAAAGATTAAAATTTTAAATTAAATTGACATAATAAACTGAAAAATACATTCAACATAAATAATTAATTTATTTAAAAAATTTTGAGCTTTTCAAATTAACACATACTTTTTTTTATTTCACCAGTCCCATCGCCTCCATATCCAACTAGGTAAAAGTGTCAGATTAGCTCGCATTTTTTAAGTTTGGCATACTAACACCAATTTATTCTGTTCGTTTCGAAAATCTTCCACGGTACGGAGGGAGCCAATTTACCTTTAAACTAACCATATCATATATTTATTTCACCAGTCCCATCGCCTCCATAGCCAACTAGGCAAAAGTGTCAGATTAGCTCGGATTTTTTAAGTTTGGCATATTACCACCAATTCATCCTGTTCGTTTCAAAAAACTTCCACGCTTGTGAGCGAGCCAATTTAGCTTTAAGCTAACCATTTCATATATGTGTAGCAGCTCGAATATTCGACTCACCGATATTCGATTCTGCCACAAACAAAACAATTAGTGAAATTCAAATATAAATCAACTTATTTGAATTAAGCATTCACTAACCCCATCACACATCCAATAGCCGAACCACTACTATAAAACAATTATAGTAAAGTGCAATGTTCACCGTCGCCGGCGCATGTGTTCCCTCTCCAATATACGACATGTATATTTGGACACGAAGGCGACGTCAGTACCAAAACAAACATGAAAGCAGACAACACGTCTTATATTATATACAACAAAATAAAATACAACAAACAGCAACACGTGAGGCAACAAGTTCGCCATTATATTTTTATCTAAAAATTAATACAAAAGTTGTGGTGGTGAAATTCCAAAAATATAAATAAAGTTTAATTTAATTTGTAAATGATGAAATAAATAAATAAATAAATTGTAAAAGTTGAAATAAATAAATAAATAAATAAATTTATAAATAAATAAATTAAAACAAATTTAACCAAATTAAATAAATAATTAATAAATAAAAATAATTAAAATTACAAAAGTGTTGTGTATATTAATTTGGATCATACAACTCAAAATTGGTGACTTCGACGGCGGTTTTTACCGCATTAGTAACAGTAAAAAACCGCGTTAACATACCGCGGGCAGAAAGGAACACGTGGCGAAGGGACCGCAAACCACCCACGCAACGCGGGACAACTAAAACGGTGAAGCGATCCACCCTCACCGCAACGCGGGACAACTAAAACGGTGAAGCGATCTACCCTCACCGCAACGCGGGACAACTCAAACGGTGAAGCGATCCACCCTCACCGCAACACGACCAGAAGCAGCGGCAGCAGAAACAACAACAACAAAAATTAACCGGTAAACAAGTTTTTTTTATATACAAAATTTTTTTTCTTGCCATTCAAAATAGTAATTTATTAATTTTCAAATCATAACGTAAAATAACTTGCATTAACGTAGAATCAAAATTTTAATTTTTTTTCAATCTCATTACAAAAAAAATTTAACGTAGAATCAATTTTCACAATTTAAAAATTATATTGAATGTAAATTTTCACCACCACAATCGTTCCCAATCAATTTTCACACACACTGGTCGAATCTCATTGCCGTCCTCCCGCCATCACCGCTGTGGTAAAATAAAAAGAATAATACAACGGTTTTTCTTAAAACCACAACCACAACGGTGACAAAAAAAAAACCCGCTGTTTCAATTCAATCGCATAACCTTAACATTTTTACTAGATTTTAAATTTCAACGAGCCCCCCCAATATAAGGTAGGACATAAAGGAACTCCATATTCGGGGGTATCTCGCATCGGGCGTTAAAAGAAGGAGCATCCCGGCCTTCAAACCATTCACTACACGGTAACCATTCCGCTTAACTGTTCATTGTTTTTGGTCAATTATATTTTTTTATACGGTAACCATTCCGCTTTAAAATTTTGTATTGTTGTATTTTTTTTGTTGTATTGGTTTGTTGTTAACAAAAGAACAAAATGACAGAAGATGCAAAACATCTATCACAGGACATGGACACCACGCCTGAAGGCGCTAGTCCACAAGTAGAGATCGCGGCATCACATCAGCGAATCACAATACAACCTTTCTGGCCACAAAGAGCAAACACATGGTTTCAGCTCGCCGAAATACAATTCGGACTGCAAGGTATATACGCTGATAAAACCAAGTACCTGCAAACATTATCAGCCTTGCAACCAGAAACGTGCGATGTGATCTCGGATCTCCTCCTCAATCCGCCGACAACCAACCAATACAACACATTAAAGCAAACGCTGCTAGAACGACTAGCACCATCGGGCGAACGTCAGCTAGAACAATTGCTTTCAGGCCAGCAATTAGGCGACCAAAAACCATCTCATGCTTTACGGCACATACAAACACTGGCTAACAACAATTTTAATGAAAATATCATTAAATCTTTGTGGGTACGTAAAATGCCGGAGTTGATTCGCATAGCGCTGGTAGCACAGCCCGAATCCTCCACGACCCAAACGTTAGCCAAGATAGCCGACAAGATGTATGATGTCATAAACATCACATCTCAAAGCGTCAGTCAAGTCAATGCACCATACCGGCAATCAAGAGAACGCAGTGGAGACAGAACTCCCCGTTCAGCAACAACACCAAACACACTCGAACAAAGACTGTCAAGAATCGAGTCCAGACTCGACGGGCTACTCAGAGGTCGAAGCCGTTCGCGTGGACGACGAGCTCCCTCACGAAATCGAACCCGCAGTCCCAGCAACAACACGTACCAACATGGTAAATGCTGGTTCCACACAAAGTTTGGTAGAGCCGCCAGAAAATGCACGCCACCGTGCAATTTCACCACGTCGCAACCATCGACGTCCGCGGCCGCCGTAAAAATGGACATTGACCATCAAAAAAACTTTTAGAGTCACGGGTAGAGAGCAACATGCCTCCCCTGACCACAAACACACCCTATACGTCACGTTTGTTTGTGTACGATAAACACAACAAACTCACCTACCTAGTCGACACTGGCGCTGACCTTTCGGTTATTCCAGCAATGAATTTCAGAATGAAATACTCATTAGCCAATCGAAATTCAAATCTAGTCTTATCGGCTGCCAATGGTTCAATCATCCACACGTACGGCACAAAATTGCTTAACGTGGATATCGGACTCAAACGAACCTTCACGCACGCTTTCATACTAGCTGCAGTGAATCGTCCGATCATTGGCGCCGATTTTCTAAGCAAATTCGGACTTCTTGTCGATGTCAAACGCAAACGGCTGATTGACCCAGCTACAAAGCTGTCAATAAACGCCACAATGGTTCGTGTTAACACACCAACACCGATCCATTTTAACATCGACAACGGCTACGGCACTCTGCTCAAAAAGTACCCACTACTTACAGCAGAGCCGAACTACAAAATGCCAGTCCGACACAACGTGGTTCATCACATCGTCACGGAAGGCCATCTGCCCGTGTCGAGACCACGCAGACTAGATCAGGTGCGTCACAAAGCTGCACAAGCAGAATTTCAACACATGGTGGAATTAGGAATTTGTCGAACATCGACATCTTCCGTCTCTTGTCCATTACACATGGTCAAGAAGAAAGATCAAGACTGGAGGCCATGTGGGGACTATCGGCGTTTAAACACGGTTACGATACCGGATCGCTACCCGATACCCCACATTCAAAACTTCACCATGCACTTGCATGGCTGCAAAGTTTTCTCCAAACTTGATCTCATCAGAGGTTATCACCACATTCCCGTGGCACCTGAAGACGTTTTCAAAACGGCAATCACCACACCATTTGGCCTCTTCGAATACACCCGAATGCCATTTGGATTACGCAATGCCGCACAAACGTTTCAGCGCTTCATGAACGAAGTCGTTCGAGATCTCGACTTCGTTTTCGTCTACATAGACGACATTCTTGTGGCATCACAAACTGAGGAACAACACAAACTCCATCTGGAAACACTTTTCCAACGACTTGTCGAGTTTGATGTTCACATCAAGAGCTCAAAATGCGTCTTCGGCGCATCCACTCTTGATTTCCTCAGCCACAAGATTACCGCTGATGGCATCCTTCCGTCACAAGACCGAATCAATGCCATTAAAGAATTCCCAGCTCCAACCTCAATCAAAAGTATTCAGCGATTCATCGGCATGGTCAACTACTACCACCGATTTATACCAAAGCTCGCTGAAATACTCAACCCAATTCACAGCCACCTGGCAGTACTACTACGTAAGCCCAAAACCGCCAAGAACTTCTCTTGGCCTGACGAATGTCAACACGCATTCACGTCACTCAAGGCTGAATTGGAACGCACAACACTCTTGTCACATCCACTGAGCGACTCAACAGCATTACTACTGATGCATCAAACACTGCTGTCGGAGCAGTCATGCAACAGTACAACGACAAGTGTTGGGAGCCCCTGGGATTCTTCTCAAAGAAGCTCTCGGATGCCGAAAAGAAATACTCTGCATTCGATCGGGAATTACTCGCAATATATCTAGCAATCAAACACTTCAGATATTTTGTCGAGGGTCGGAACTTCACAATTTACACCGACCACAAGCCTCTCACTCGAGCAATTCAGTCTAAAACTGAACGCAATCCAAGGCAAGCACGCCACTTGGATTACATTAGTCAATTTACCACGGACATCCAGCATGTTCAAGGTACCGAAAACGTTGTCGCGGATACACTTTCGCGCACAACATCAAACGAAACGGCCACAGTCGAGACTCACTTCGACTGCAACAAGATCGCACAAGCGCAAAAAGCAGACTTGGAACTTCAGAATTTACTTTCTGGTTCTGCTTGTCACGCCAGTTCATCACTGAAACTGGAGCTTTTCAAACTACCTGGCCTCGAAATCTACTGCGAAACATCTACGGGTGCAAATCGCCCGTACATCGCAGAGCAACTACGTCGAACCATCTTCGACACACTACACGGTATCTCACATCCTGGTGTCCGCGCAACTCGTAAATTGATTACTGCTCGATACTTTTGGCCCAGCATAAACAAAGACGTGACCCATTGGGCACAATCCTGTTTATCCTGCCAAAAATCAAAAGTCCAGCGACACACAAAATCGCCTCTTGGACAATTCGCAATTCCACCTGGTCGATTCGAGCATATTCATTTGGATGTCGTAGGACCACTTCCTCCATCCAATGGATACTCATACCTACTCACCTGTGTCGATCGTTTCACTCGATGGCCAGAAGCGTACTGCATGAGCGACATGTCTGCAGCAACCATTGCCACCACATTCGTTCAGAACTACGTATCACGATTTGGCGTTCCACTTGACATCACCACTGATCAAGGAACCCAATTCGAGTCGAAGCTCTTCTCGGAGTTAACGAAACTCCTCGGCTCGCATCGTATACGTACAACGGCTTACCATCCGCAAGCCAATGGCATGGTCGAACGTTTCCACCGCCAGCTCAAAGCTGCTCTCAAGGCCCGAGGCAACACAATTCACTGGAGCTCCGAAGTACCAATCGTTCTACTTGGTATTCGAGCAACGGTTAAAGAAGATCTGAAGTGCTCACCAGCTGAAATGGTTTACGGTCAAACCATCAAGCTACCCGGTGAGTTCTTCGTCGAACATCCTCTACCGTCTCCATCCACAACCGACACAGTCATCGACCAACTCCGCACCACCATGCAAAATCTTATCCCTACGACAACAAGACCAACGAATCAAACCAATATATTCGTTCCAAAATCGCTCAACAATTGCGATTACGTCTTTGTCCGGGTTGATAAGGTTCGAACTGGATTACAATCTCCATACGATGGGCCATACAAAGTTATACGCCGCTTACGTAAGCAATTCATTGTCTCAATCAAAGACAAGCATCACTCAATCTCCATAGACAGATTGAAACCGGCCTACGGTATTCTCAACACAGCTGATCAAATATCAGCCAGCAAACGATTTAAAACCGTCCGGTTCAACGTATAACGTCTCAAAACCTATGGTTTCTCATCTGGAGAGGGGGTACTGTAGCAGCTCGAATATTCGACTCACCGATATTCGATTCTGCCACAAACAAAACAATTAGTGAAATTCAAATATAAATCAACTTATTTGAATTAAGCATTCACTAACCCCATCACACATCCAATAGCCGAACCACTACTATAAAACAATTATAGTAAAGTGCAATGTTCACCGTCGCCGGCGCATGTGTTCCCTCTCCAATATACGACATGTATATTTGGACACGAAGGCGACGTCAGTACCAAAACAAACATGAAAGCAGACAACACGTCTTATATTATATACAACAAAATAAAATACAACAAACAGCAACACGTGAGGCAACAAGTTCGCCATTATATTTTTATCTAAAAATTAATACAAAAGTTGTGGTGGTGAAATTCCAAAAATATAAATAAAGTTTAATTTAATTTGTAAATGATGAAATAAATAAATAAATAAATTGTAAAAGTTGAAATAAATAAATAAATAAATAAATTTATAAATAAATAAATTAAAACAAATTTAACCAAATTAAATAAATAATTAATAAATAAAAATAATTAAAATTACAAAAGTGTTGTGTATATTAATTTGGATCATACAACTCAAAATATGTTTCATTATTTTTAATTATTTCACCAGACCCATCGTCTCCAGAGTCAATTAGGTAAAACTGTCGGATTTGCTCGGGCGTTTTTAAAGTTTGGCATACTAACACCAATTTATCCTGTTCGTTTCCAAAAACTTCCAAAAAAGTTAAATTGGTTTTTGAAACGATCTGAAAAAGATTAACCATGTGAATGCTTGACAAAACCGAGCTAGTCCGATAACGGCTCGAGTTGATATTGAGTGATTTTCTGGGATGATAGTTTTATGAAACTGTCGCGACATTAGGACATGTTTTCCTGGGATGGGGTAAAATTTTTGAATAATAGTTATTCCTGGGGAAGATAAATAATGAACAGTTTTAAAGGCCATTACTGGCCCCTTACTGAGTCAACTATTAGGCTCCAACGATTTCGATCCTGAACTTGGTCTTCATACTGTCTAAGACAATTTGAAGAGGCCAAGTCGTTCTCTCATCGTGGATCCATCGTCACCTACGACCTCTGCGCCTACCATATGGTGGCTCTCCTTTCAGAGATCGCTGCACAATTCGTTCCGGATCAGCACGCAGAAAGTGACCGAGCCAGCTCATATAGAGATCATATTTTATATCGTGAATGTTCAACAGATCTCTGACTCGATATTGTACAGAATAATCTACATATTATTCAACATAGACTGGGCATAGACTAATCAACAATTTATTCAACTCATATATACCAGAAATTAATACGGTAAATGACAAATTGTTGCCAGAATTCTGCTTCGATATCTCTTGCTCAGTGGTTTATCCAGCGAGGAACTCGTGGTTGTCTCAAGAATTCAATGACTGGGTGGTTGAGTCGCTCGTGTTTTTCGCTGACGGGTTTCACTCTAATTTTGTGCAGGTTTCGGAGCCTATTGTCCTACACATGACCTACAATCATGTGGGAGTCTATAGGCCGGAGCTTCACAGTATTCCAAGCGGACCTGATTGCACTCACACGTTGTGCGATTGAGGCTTCTTACCTCGCAGTTTCCGGAAAAGACATTACTCTACGCAGTGAAATTAAACCTGTGCTCAATTCATTACGAAATCCTATGATCACTTCCCAACTGATCAAAGACTGTATAAACATTTTATTAATGTCCTTCCCTCTAATAATCCTGTCAGAGTTACGTGGGTTCCGGCTCATTATGGCATTGAAGGTAATCAGATAGCTGATGTTTTAGTTAAAACAGGCTCAAGGATGAAATTCATTGGACCTGAACCGGCAGTGCCCCTGACCTTAAATTGTGGTAATAGGAAGCTATTAAGAACTACATGTTTTTATAGGCTAAGAATAATTGGCTAGCTTCTACTACATGCCGAGTGGCTAAGTACTTCATTTGTGAATCTAATCTGAGGCTCAAAAAATGTGCTCTATATTTGAAGATGGACCAACTGAGAGTTCTGGTCGCTATTCTGACCGGCCATGGCGTTTTAAACTCCATTTACAAAGAATGGGACTTGTTCAAGATTTCTTGTTTGACAACTGTCTTGAAGATGACGATGACAGCATTCACTTTGTCTGTTTTCGAGGTAGTTGGTCCCGACTTCTTAATCATTGATTCTTAAACCCTGGTTTAAGCTGTTACAGTTTGCCACCGCAGCCAGGCGCATTTGCGAATTGTGACAGAATTCTCGGTTTGCACCATGGGCCCAGAGTGGCATTGAGTGCAGAACCTGCTTGGGTTCCAGCCAACTTTAATTGAAACTTTAAAATCACACGCTTGATTCTTCTCTCAAATGGAAGGAGCCATCTCTCGCACTCATCCGTCAGCGCCCAACTTTCACATCCAAACATAACAACGGGCCTGATCAACGCTTTGTAAAATTTCAGCTTCACGGCACTTGTAAAAAAGTGTTTAGATTTTAGCAGTGGCCTTAGAGGATACAAAGCACGACTGCCAGCTGCCAGCCGCACTTTAATATCCTAAACCCACACTGTTATCGTGAGTGATAAGATAACCCAAATATTTGAACCTCCTCACTCCCTCAAACGTGAAGTGGCCACTACCAAAATCTGGTGTGCCATTGTCCCTATAACCAGAAGTCATGTATTTTGTTTTGAACTCATTGATCTGGAGTCCAACAGAAGCTGAAAACTATACATGCGGATGAAGTATTTCTTATCAATGTCATCCCACACAGTCGTACCAATTTTGTTGGTATTCCTAGGTATTCCAGGGCCGGAAACCACAGCGGTTTCGTTCAATCTTTGCAAATCTCCGCAGTCTGTGTTATAGAGGTGGCTGAACAATAGCCGTGACGCATGATGAACATTAAGCAGGTCAGTAAGGTGTCCACTCCATGCGTCAAGTACTGCGTCGAAGTTGACACAGAGGTTTTCATTCTGGTCTCGAATGACGGTTGCCGCAGGCCGGTAAGTATGGTACAGTCCAGTAATTCCTTTAAAGAAATTACGTAAACTGCGCTCATTGCTGAGTTGTTCTACTTTCAGGACCTCGGCCTTCCACCATACCTTCTTCTGTCTACAAATCCGCTTAGCCACTCTCCTTGCAAGAGCAGCCTAGTTTTTCCTCGCGATTGTGAGACGTTGTTGCACTTCACTATGGGTCTGACTTTCACTATACCTAGATTCTGTTGAGCAGCACTGACAACCGAAGTGTTCAGTACCTCCCAGACAGAGTTCACGCAGTCAGACTGTTAATTAGTCTCCTCAATGTTGTCGCTGACAAGATCCTGATATCGTTTCTTTTGATCTTCATTTATCAGACCTTCACAGCCGAAACGTCCCATGCGTATCGCTGTGTTCCCAGACTTGTACGAAAACTTCCATCGTAACCTTGTAGCGACCAAATGATGATCGCTGCCTACGTATTTGGTTGCTGACTAATAAGTTCTCACATCCTGCGCAACCCGAGTCCGTCCTTTTGAAACAAATACATGGTCAATTTGAGTGCAGGTTGTTCCGCGAGGATGTGTCCATGTCTCTAGATGTGTCCGTTTGTGAGGGAAGAACGTGCTTGCTACTCTAAGATCATGAGCAACCGCAAAGTACATCATTCTCTCATCATTATCGGTCGCAGTTTCGTGTCGAGAGTACGGACCTATGTTTTCACACAAGTCAGTCTGAGTTCTGCCAGATCTAGCATTAAAGTTCCCAATTACCATTCTAACATCGTGTTCGGGTATAGATCCCATCAGATCGTCCAAGCCATTGTATAATGAGTCTTTATCTTGAGGCTGGCTGACTTCTGTGGGCGCATGTACACAAATTATCGACAGGTTAGCTAACGTCATGCGCAAGCGAAGCTTACACAATCGGTTTTTGACTGCTTGTAAATCCAAACAGCGTTCTATATCTGCGGCCCAAGAAGAAATCCAGCTCCAAGATTTCCGAAGTCATCTCCACTGTATAGCAACGTATTTACATTTTTACACCAGCGAGTTTCTTGAAGAGCGGATGCGTAAATTTATTCTTGGGAAACATGTTCGTGCAATTTAGATTCAACTCCCATAATTTTGAAACACTGAATGTCTTGTTAATAAGTAAATAATTAATCACATATTTCCAGTTACCTATATATGCGGACTAAACAAATTGTTTATGTTAAGTCCGCAGTGAAAACAATTCGTGTTAGCGTGACACTCATTATTTTGTGTGTTCACCAGACATTTCCAGGGCCAAATCTGTCAATGGTCTTGCATAGTCATAAACATGACAAGGTAAAATATATGTATTCATATTCGTATATATACGTATATGTGGAAATATATAAAATCCAATTTAAGCTTAAATCCAATTTAAAAAAAAAATTAAAATATTTGTAATCCCCAACAAGCATTAAATTTATGCTTTTCATATACATACATACATATTTATGATGAGTATATACATATTTTTAAATGTATGTATATATAAATTAGAAATGAATTTTCATTAAAATACCTATAATCTGCGCATATTTTATTGTTATATATTGGAGGATTTTTTTACGTGCGGTTTTGGTAAAAATGTTAAAAAAATGTTTGAAATATTTTCGAAACAAAAAAAATGTTAACCAACAAAACAAAAAACGAATGTGCAAGACAATAAACATGCGCTGGTGACATATTTTCGTACTCGCGCGTACATGCGGTATTGTATGACAGTAATTTCTGTCACTCTAATTTACCAGCGATATAGTATAAAAAATATCAAAAAATCGAATAAATTAATGTAATTATCACGCATATCATAACAATATGATTAATTTGAAATTTTTAATTTTAATTTTAATTTATTTTATTTGTTTTTTATAGTTGTGCGGTTTTAACACGCTGGTTAAATTTTGTGCAGTAGTTGTTGTTGTTGTCAACATATTTTATTAGTTTGTTGGCAATATTATAACAACATATATATATATAGGTTTTTAATTATTATTATGTGTGCGCGGTCGTATAAAAATTAAAACAACAATGCACGTACATGTGTACTTTATATGAGAATGGTGAAACATATTTTGCACGCCCGCCGTATCAAATCAAGTCGCAGCCTCATTCACGAGGACCATTAAAATGGAAAAAGGCAATTCAATAGAACTTTAATTTTATTTCGGAATGATAAAAAATCAATTAAATTAAAAAAAATCTTTGTTTGTGATTTTTTATGTCTACAAACATACATAAGTATGTATACATATGTATGTATGTATATACAGATTGTCTTGAATTTCTGAAAGATATGAACGATGTGATAGCGCAAAATGTTTTGTTCGCGTTTTTAATTGTTCGACATAGAAGACGGGAAAAATAATAATAACTTTTGGCAATAAAATACAGCGATGCCTTTTTTTTATATCCGCGTCTATTTTATATTTAAAAACAAAAAAAAATATTCGAAATTAAATTAAAAAGTTGAAGTCTGATTGAAATTTATTAGAAATACGAAATAACTTTTTATTTTAATTTAATCCTTTTTTTGTTTTTGTTTTAATTACAAAATTTTTCGATGGACAAAAACAAATCTGAAAATCGTTAGCGTTTCGTAATACGCGGCAACCCCAAAAGATGTATACCATTGGTCAAACCGGTTTCAGTATTTGCCGGTATAAAAGCAATTTATTGTGTATGGATAGATCAGAATGTCTACGTGACCCAAAACAAGAGCCTTGGCATCCAGCGTCATATACCTATAGATATTTTGCAGTAGTATAATTCACATGCACTGATTTAGATTCGTTCAGTTTTATTCTCCATTTTTTCATCCAATTGTTGACTGAATTAGTCGACTTTTGCAATTTGTTAGTAGCTTCTTCTACATTGTTCCCAACTGCCAAATAGTAATAGTAATAGCAATAGTTACTTCTTCCTTTGGTGGTATATATTCTAAGTATACAGGAGGTATAAGACAGGGCCCAATACGCCACCTTGTGGTACTCCAGCTGAAATTTTCTTTAGGCCCCAGTATTCGTCTTCATATTTTACACGGAACTGTCTATCAGTTATGTAGTATTTCATAGTTTCATAATATTATTTGGGAAGGTCTCGCTTGAATTTGAACTCTAATCCTTTGTGCCAAACTCGGTCGAATGCTTGCACTACATCCAGGAAAACGAACATATTTTTTTAGTTTTTTGTATACGTTCTATAATATCTGTGATTCTATGGATTTGTTCGAGCGGTTTTATCTTAGTCCAAACTGGTGGTCAGGAATGAGATTTCTGTTTATGGGTTTCATTCTGTCCAGGAGCAATTTTTCAAAAATTTTGGATATGGTTGAGAGAATGTATATCGGTCTGAAGGATTTTTTATGGCTACACTGTTTGTTAGGTTATAAGATCATGATTATCTCTGCCACCTTCCATTGCCTTGGAACCTATCTTGGTCCAAACACTGCATTGATTATATGGAGAAGCTTACATATCGCCTTATTTGGTAGTTCTTTAATGATTTGTCCAATTATAGGAGATTTTTTTTTGTTTAAATTTTGAATCTCGTCTTTTAGGTCTTCTAGAGATACACTTTGTATTTAAAGCTCATCAGATCGTTTCAGTAGGTTAACATTTTCATCTGCAGTTTGGCTGAATAATGGTTGAAAAGTTTCTTCTATAGGTGTCTCGCAAACAAGTCAGCTTTTTGTTTACCGCTTTGAGCCCAGCTTCCATATTCATGTCTAATTGGTGTCGTCGAATTTGTTGGTCTCTTAAGTACTTTCGTTGCTTTCAATAAGGAATATTCGGTATCTTGGCTAGTAAGTCACGACAAATATATGTACTTATTGATCCATTCATAACTGTTTCAACTTGTTACATAGGTCATTAAGGACGGGTTTATTTTCGAGCTTTACGTTTCTTTGCCACAAGCTTTTTTACTAAAAGTGGATTGTTTTTACAGTTATTTGCGTATTTGAAAGATGTACTTTGCCACGTAGCTATAGTTGTATGTTTTCTTTAAGCCTTTCTACTTCCTCTTCGACTTGTATGATTGATGTTTTGTTCTAATAATTCTCGAAAATGTTTCCAATTTATATTCTTATTAGACCGTCTCGCTGTGATTTCTTTTTTAATTATGGTTTCACTGACCGTCATAATAACAGGAAAATGGTCCGAAGTAAGCTCTTCATTATTTTTCAAACGAATATAGTTATCTGATATACCTTTTCTTATATAAAAGTGTATTAGGTCCGGTATTTTGTTTAAATCTATTGGTCAGTAAGTTGGTGAGCCACCAGATTGAAAGTCACATTTTAATTTTTCTCCTGCTTCAAACAATTCTCTCACTTTTGGTGTAGTAACTGTGGAGCCCCATATAGTATGTGTTTTTTGCATTGAAGTCGCCACCAATGATAAAACAACCTCCCATATGGTGTTAAAAAGTTCTTCATAATCGTCTCTTTTTAAACTATGTCGTGATGGACAGTATATTGCTGATATATTTATTTCATTGTACTGTGTGCCAGATTTGATAGTTGTGACTTGCATACATTCACTTTCAATTTTTAATTCTTCGTTGTGTTATATATTCTCTTTATTAAGAATGGCAGATACGTCTTTTGCTCTATCTGATGGATGGATGGCATGGTGAAAACTGTACCCATGTATTCTGGCATATGACGAGTTAGTGAAATGTGTTTCAGATATTAGACGGGGATGTGTTGTATTAGCCATTTCGCATTCCAAATTACTATTTTGAGCTTTTGCAACTTTATTTTTATTTTTATTTTCTGGTCGCGTTGGGTAACGATGATGACAAGTTTTTCAAATGTTCAAATGTTAGTTTATTGTCTAGTCTGCTCATCTTGTTTTATATTTAGAACATCTATGCATTTCACGACATCTCTAAAAATTTGGCCGTCTTTGCTATTTTTTCATTTTGCCTCTTGACATTGGATCACCTACGCAAATGATTCGTTTCCTCGTAATTTATATGATTCTCGATTCGTCCGTCGATTGATTAGGGCTTCACTAGCAAGGTTTCTATGGTTTAGATCATTGTAATTCTTTAATTACCTCACAGCCACAGTAATTATAGCTGGATCTTGGCTCTTGCAATTAATGCATTTTGCAGCTGGTTTTCCTATCAAATGTGAACGGGCTCGTAAGGGAACCCCCTTACGAGCCAGCACATTTAACGCATCCTGCCATATTCCCACAGTATCTTTGAATCTAATTGAAGCCCTGACCTTTCTTGCATTGTGACATTTTATTCACTGGTTTATCGTTTAATCGTCGAATCCTTAACCCTTCAACTCGGTAATTATATCTTCACTCTCGCATGTTTGGCGTAGTACAATAGGCATATGTAACCCACTGAACTTTCTCAGCATTAACCTTCTTAGAGAGATTTAAGTATCTGAGTTTGGAACATTTAATTTTCAAACGTCTTTATTTAGTGCTATTATAGCTTGAAGTCCTTGCCCGTAATTGATGTCACTAGAATCTTGCAGCCGGATAGTCGTTAAAAAAACAGCCTTATTCGAGTACCAATAAACTATGTTTATTGGTGGAGGCTGTTTTTTTTTCTTTGTGTTAGGAATTACTCGATGTTGATGTTTGCTTTCCCTGCTCAACATATTCTGACGATGATTCTGCTTTTCTTTTCTTTTTCAGTTTGTTTTTTCACGATCCAATCACATTCTCTTGCCACTACCTCCACATCGGAAACGGCCATTTTGAATGTGGCGATTTTCTTCTTGATCCTAATATTCACTGGAATGGGGTCGGGATGAAAATGATAAAGTAGACACAGCTATTGATCAAAAGAAGTTTAAAGCTGAAATGTCGGTGTTATTTAATTTCGATGCAAATGCAATTCTATATAACTATCGAACTTTTATGGGTTTCGCTCAACTAAAATATCTAACAACTTTTGAAAATTTTACATTTTGGACTATCGCATATAGTTCCGGAATTTCAATTTGAATTATCGTAGTTATTGAAAATATTTGAATATTTTCAAATGTATTGTTATATATTCAACGTTGATTTATAGTTTCCCGAAATTTTGTTTATTTTGGTTTTCAAAATATTCAAAACCAGTTTAATGGGTCTAAAACTCTGAACTTAAAATGTAAAATCTAAATTTTAAATTCTCATTCACCACATTCGAACTTTAAGCAATTTTTGAGCATAAATCTCTCTATACACAAATTAATCATTTTTGGAAAGTAGTAAACCGCTTAATGTAAACTTTCACGAATTCCAAGAAATGTATCGAAGCCCTAATCTGGTCAGCCATACGAGATCTGTGTCAATACCATCTGTCACTAGACCAAATTAAAATTTCCTGCAGATCTGTCATTTAGTTCAGTTTTGACAGCCATTGAAAACAGACGACCAATTGTTTTTTTGCAAACTTGGAAAAAAGTGAATTTCGTATAACCATTACGCAAACCAAAACAAAGCTTGATGAATATACTATGGGGACTCGTCACCATCGATTAAAATGATTCACAAGTGGTTTACCGATTTTCATTGTAGTCCTACAAGCACAACTGATCCCGAACGTTCAAGACGCCCAAACGAAATCACCACACCAAAAATGGTTGAGGAAATCCATGATACGGTATTGCAAGACCACAGAGTGAAAATGCGCGAGGTAACTCAGATATTAGGCAGATGTCTCATATGTATGTGTGCGCAATATATTACGCGAACATTTGAATATGATAAAGCTATCCGTATACGTTGGGTTCCGCGTTTGCTTACAATCGATCAAAAACGCACACGTGTGACAACTTCAGAGGCAGGTTTTGCGATGACAAGCGAAATTAAAAGGAGTTTTTGCGTCGTTTCATAACTGTGGATGAAACATGAATCCATTACAATCAAGAACAGTCTAAACAGTAGATTTCTACTGGCGAATCTGCGCCGAAGAAGGCTAAGGCGGTTTAATTGGGAAACAAGGTCATGGCCACAGTTTTTTGGGTAGCACGCGGCATAATCCACATCGATTACCTTCAATAGAGAAGAACAGTCAACGGCGAATATTACTGCAACTTATTGGACCGTTTTAACGACCAAAAAAGTTCTCGTCCATCAAGACATGCACACGTGTGTAGTTGCCATGGTCAAAATTGATGAATTATACGCTTCGAATTGCTTCTACATCCGCCATATTCTTCAGACCACCACGACTATTTCCTGTTTCCGAATATGAAGAAATGGCTCGGCCGAAAGAGATTCGGCTCTAATGAGGAGATCATCAATGCAACAAATGCCTATTTTGAAGGGTTGGAGAAATCGTATTATTCGGAGGGGATCGAAAAATTGGAAAAATCGGAAGGGATCGAAAAATCGGAAAAACGTTGGACAAAGTGTACCGAGCTAAAAGACGACTATTTTCAGCAACTTCCCAACATTCACCAATCCAACATCGATAGCATAATATAACTTATGGAAACGCACAATCGAATCCGAATTTTAGTGGGTGGACGCAAAACGGGAAAACTGGTACCGGATTTATGGCCATACGGGGAGGAATAGTTATATGTGACATTCTGGTCAAGTTCTTCGTACCCGAATTCGAAGAAATCCAACTCACTTCGGTGTATAAGTGAAGCAGGATTAATATAATATTTATGACAAATAGTCCCGGTAGTCAGTAGTTCATATTATAACGTCAGCAATTTGTATAATTTGTATTTTCTAAACAGGATTGAGTAGTAAGTAGTAGTTGTAGTAGTAGTAGTTGTGTGATCCGGCTTTATTCAACTAGTACGATACAGCACCATAATGATCATTGATTACTAACAGGACATTTAATATTAATTTTACTCGTAATTGGCTGGCCAAATGCCCAAAACCATTCGCAAATATTAATGCAATAAGAATTGTTCTTCCAAATGAAAATTCTGATTAAAAGTTACTTTTTTGTATTATGTTTTAAGAAATTTAAAGTCCGATATAGGACTAGAAGTTGTTAATTAATTAGAAAAGCCAATAATTAAAAAATATTTATTTAGTTGCATAAATTATGATGATTTTTACTAAGAATTTAATTAAATTGCTGATTGATTTCCACCCCAAACACAAACACATAAATGGGTAAATGAAATCGAATATCATTCAAAAGTTTGAATGAGATACGAGTATGAAAATATTTATTTGATATTTGTGAAAATTATTCATAAAAGATTTTAGAAATTTTAATTTTTGTAAAACTATTTCATAAAATTATTTTCAAAAAATTATAAAAATAAATTTAGTCTTTTGATTTGTAAATATTTTGTTCTCTCGACCTCAGATGTCAAATTCTTAATTACAGTTTAATTTTTCGAATACCATAATATTGGTCTAATTATAGTTTAATACCATTGTAATATACGTGTAGGTACTATAGAGAGATTTCTATTGGTGGAATTGAGCGGACTGCCTCGGTAGGCTAGTATGTCTTATTCAGATATTTCTGGCAGCTGGGTATGATTTATAAAATCAATTAACACTAACACATAAATCGACCATTGAAGCGATACAACATCGTAATATATTAGATCTCGGGAAGTAAGATGGAGTAATAATGGAGATTTAACTACGCGCACAGGCAATTATCTGATATTCTCTCGTAAAATAGACACAAATGAACAAAGCGTTTAGTAATACTAACAATAGAGAAAACAAATGACACAATGAAGGGGCGCACCGACCCGAAATCCAAGGAGGTGCTAAATCTTAAAACAAAGGTTAGTGCTTAAATAGATCCACAAGATTCTGCACGAAACAACAATTGATATAGACTTTCCTATTCTTGAATACTCTGAGGCCAATCATCTAAATCCTACACAAAAATGTTCAAAGAGATCACAGAATTTGGTTTCGCAGCCCCACCCTTGGTCCTGTTAAATAATTTAACCGCAATTTCTTGTTGAACAGCTTGCAAAAATATTGTACTTGGTCAATGCGCTCCTCAAGATTCCTCCCATCTGGGGTGAACAAAACACTCATAGAACCGTGAGTCAAGTATCGTCGAACAACAATTGGACATCTTCTTCCATAGTTCAGCGATGGGGTACTTATGGCACACAAAACTATGATTATATTCGATTATATTAACTCCCCTAAATTTATAAAAGGCTTCGTCCATCGTCTGCGACTGGGTTGGTGTTGGTCAGCATACGGCGCATATCTGCATTTTAATGTTGAACGAGTCGCTGTACACGTTTCTTGGTATATAGTCGTTTCTAATATATTCCGCATGGTGCGTTCACAATGTAAACCATGTAATAAACCATGTTTAGCATGTAAAACTTTGTTTTGAAAAGTTTGAAATATACCAACATTGCTCTTTTTGGTACAACCCCACAGTTGTATACCATATATGTCCATATAGGTTTAAGTATCTGCCGATATAATATCAGGTTATTATGTACTGTTATCTCGAATTTTCTACCTATTAGCCAGTACATTTTCCTGTATTTGATGTTTAGCTCTTCTTTTTTTCTTTTTCACGTGCTTTCCACTTGAGTTTAGCATCAAGTGTCAGGCCTACGTATTTGGCCAGTGAGTTTAGATGGATTGGTATGAAGTTAACTATTTTGTTAGTGAAGTTGACGTGTATGGATTTCGATTCGTTGTGCTGAATGCTGTATATGTAATATATACAAATATTGCATATCCAGCTACATATTGCATTAGTGGCATTCTGCAATTAACCAGTTCACTCTTCTTTTCTATCTCCAATTGCTAGGATTGTAAGTATCATCTGCAAATGTTGCAATATTTGTTCCTTTGGTATTTGATACATCTCTAGTATAAAGTAAATACAATATTGGTCCCAAGAATTTTTAAGCAATAGTTTTTCGAACACTTTTGAAATTGTAGGAAGCAGCGAAATTGGTCTATACGAGGTTTTAATGTTAGGAGGTTTATTCAGTTTTGGAATCATAATCACCTGTGCCACCTTCCACTGGCATGGAACGTATTTCAGTCGAAACGCCGCGTGTATTACTTGGAGCATTTGTCCTGAAATTAGGGCATAACCAGGTGATTTTTTTCGGCTTACATTTTTAGTAATCTCATATTTTATCTCTTGTAATGTTACTGGTTGGTTGGTTTTATTATCCATTTTTTAAACTGGGTTTATGTTTTTTTTGGATTGGCTCGGAAGGGGCTGAAATGTATTTTCAAGGTAGCCTGCGAATAAGCCAGTCGTTTATTTAGCACTTCTTGCCCAATTTCCATAATCCTTTTTAAATGTTTACGCGTTTACTCGTCATCTATTATTTTCTACATTGACGTGTCGACAACCCGTCGATAATGTAGACAATTCCAAGAGTGGTTTTGTCAATTAGTTTTAAACTAAAAGGTCACTATTGTTATTGTTGATAGTTTTATAGAATGTCCGGCAATCAGACAAAAATGTTCTAACTTTCATTAAAAATAATCCGGGGAACTTTAACTAGGACCGTGCCATAAAATTTAAAACACCCTACTCCATGGTAAAACGAATTCAAGTTCAGGAAGGCTATGAGTGCTACCGAGTTGTAAAAAAGTCAAATCGTTGAGATAACCAACACTTGTTCGATAAAATATGTGCCAGACTGATGACAAAATTTTCACAAAATTTAGTGGATGTATTTTGATGGATGACGAAACGTACATGAAATTGGTTTTGAAGCACTTCAAGTTAGATACATTTGCAAAAAAATGTATGATTTGACCAGCAATTTAAAGTTGTGGAGCCAGGTTTGAGAAATCCGAATGTAATTTGGCGAATGACACGAGTAATGTTGGCTTGCAATGCCTCAAATCTAGCTGGTTTATTCACATATACTTTGGACTTTGCGTAGCCCCAAAGAAACGAGTTTAGAGGTATCACACAATCTATAGCCAATTCAACGATCTAAACCGTGAAATTGATTGCTTGCCAACATGATTTTTCATGATGAAATGGCAAACCATACTGAATAAATAAAAACACGATGACAGTTTAAAACTATTCATGCGTCATTTGTCAAAAATAAACAAATGAAAAAATCACCTCTAAATGAAGCTCTTTTACGAAATACTCCCGCAAACTGGCGCATTCGATTTCAAATCGCTAAAATATCGTAGGTTGTTGACATTATTTTAACTGTCGACGTTGACAAAAAATACCGCCAAGTAATCTACGTTATATTTTATACGTGTCGACAGCCGCGTAGATTACATGGCGTAATCTACCTCGCCCATCCCTGCGGTCGTTTGAGTCCTTTTGTTGCTTTCCAGAGTGAATAGTCTGTATCTTTAGGTCGGAAAGACCGGTTAGATATTCACTTAATGAATTGTTCTTAATTTCTTTGATTATAGCAACTTCAGTTTGTTGCTTAAATAATTAAGTCTCGATTTATTTTGTGATTTTCTATTCCTCAGCCAGGTTTTACGAGCCTTCCGCTTTTCATTAACCAAATCTCCCACTTCCAATGAATATCGATTGCGCTTCGATATTTGATATTGACTAGGGGGCGTACTCTGCCACGCTGCTTGCAATATATTATTATTTAATAGTTCTAATTGGTCATCGAGTTGTGCCGTAGTTTTAATTGGTAAGAGTGTATTTTCTTCGATCAGCGTTCGGAGAACATCCCAATTTGTTTTATTGTTTGTTAATCTAAGCAAGTTTTTTTTCTTGATTATGGTTGCAGTCAGTGTCATAATAACTGGGGTGTGGTCTGAACATATTCCTTCATTGTTTTCTATCAGTAAGTTGTTTTCGGATACACCTTTTGTTATAAAGAAGTTTATTAAGTCTGGTATTTTGTTATGTTCGGTAGGCCAATATGTTATTGATTTACCCCCAGAATAAAACTCACAGTTTAATTCTTGCCCTGCTGCAAACAGGTCTTTACCCTTACATGTTGATTGTCTCGATTCCCAGTACGTATTCATAGCATTGAAATCTCCCCCAATTATGCGATTTATGCAACCCGACTTAATTTTCTTTAATCAGTTGGTGACGTGGTGGACAGTATATAGATGAAGTGCTACATTTCTTTTCATTACAGTCGAACGTTAATGGTTGATACTTGCATAATTTCCTTTTCTTTTTTAACTACTTTACAGTGTTTGATATTTTCCCTTACCAATATTGGATGGCATGGTATAGCAGTCGTATCCATGAACTTTTGCGAATGGCACTTCCGTAAAGTGGGATTATGATATTAGGCATATGTCTATCTTTACCATGTGTAAGAAAATTTCAAGCTCCAAAATTTGGGGTAGTAGCTCATTTGCATTCCAGCTGGCAATTCTTAATGTTTTACGGCTTCTATGCTCCTTTCAGTTTTCGCTATGCGTATCTTTAAAGCTTCTGTACTTCTAAGTATTTTTTCAAGAATTGGAGTTTCTTGATTTTCCTTAGTATTGAATGACTCGTGTTGCTGCTGGACAATCTGCGAGTGTGTCTTTGGGCCCACTCCTACAAAGATTTGTTTGCTAACCAGCTTTCGCTGAGTTTTTCGGTGGTATACTGTCGAATGGTTCTTCACGGTTTTGCTTAGACAGAGTTTTTTTTTTCCTCAGTTTTTGCAGTTCTATATCATCCAATATGATCTCCTCTGCAGTTTACACATTTAGGGATGGTAGTTTACCCCAGTTGGCAGGTTTGTGCGAGATGTCTTCTGGAGGATTTTACACATCTATAGGCTCTCTGTTACAATATTTCTGAGTATGGTTAAAGACTTGGCATTTTCTACATTGGGTTATTAAACAAGGGGTCTTTCTTATTGCTTCAAATGTAACCCTCATATATTGAGAATAGCTTTAATGGTAAAGATGTTTTCTACTTTTTCTTTATTATTAACAGTAAGCATGAATAATGGGAGACCTCTCCTGTTAATTTTGACCCCTTGACCAGTTTCCTGTTTCTCTTTTTTAATTATGTTTGCGGCGTTTTCTATCTTCAACCCTTTACCCTTTAAATCGTCTATATATCCTGTATTTTACAGGTAGGATGAAGACCTCTAGCCATCACTTTTATCGGTAGGCCATTTTTGTCTTCATAAGTGTATCATCCTTTCCCTTCTTCTGTAAGCTTCGTAGCTAATGCTCTATATGTGTCAACGTCTGTTGTGTCCATATATTCCATATATTATTGTTCAGAGACACGATTCTGTATTCTTTATCAGTAATTGACTTCATAAGAGACTGAATAGTGCCATATTCAGTTATTCCCATTATATTGATTGAAGGCCGAGCCTTAGAAGGACGCTTCTTTCTGTTTTTTTAAGGATCCAGTCTGTTTCGCCTCGTAATTCATCTTTATCAGTGAAAATTTCCGGTGCACCTTGGTCCTGTATTTCTTTGGCATGAAGTGCTTATTTCAGCTTTACATTTTCATTCATTAGTATGTTAATCTCTAAGTTGAGATCTATAATCTTTTCTATTTTACATATTTGTTTACGAAGTTCTTCGTTTTCCTTTTCATAGCTCTAACTGAGGATGTTGATGATCTCGGTACTTTGGAGCCACGTCCAAAGGAGTTATCATTATTCGACTTTGAAAAATCATAGCGTTCGCTGGATATCGACGACTGCGTCCACATTCCAACATGTCGCTGGTACTGGGGTTCCGGATCCCTGCACTGTAAGTTTTTCTTCTTCTTTATCACCCATGCTGGTTTTTTATCAGATAGCCTTCCTCTAGCATTTTAACTACTGCCAGGTATAAATAACAGCCACTTCCAACTTGGAGGACAAACGCCGACCAAAAAGCCGCCCAATGTGAGGCCGTCGTGCTTGGATTTCTTGTTCACTATAGTTTTGGTGTGCGGGTGGTATTTTATATCCCATCTACCAGCCGATGAATCAGTTAGGGCATTCCCCTATCCGCCACCCAGGGACGCGCCTGATAGCAAACTAGCAATTCAGACGGGGACCATTACATTGACTGATTTGAAAAGTTCAATGTTAATCGCCTCAGCAAATAAGATCGTGGTAAATTCATGCTTCCTCAAGTGATAAATATATGAACACCATCATTTACATAATCCGTGAAATGAGTGCGAAGTATAAGATAACACTTACCGTTCAAATTATCCAAGGCCGCACCAGACAGAATTTTCATCTTATTCTTAAATCAATAAAATTCGTTCAACGATAACAGACTTTTTTAAGTCTATCCAATAAAACCTTTATTACATGTGAATACATTCCCAGTATTCACACAACATAAGCCTCATGTCATGAAACTATCACGCCTCTTTTGAACCAAAGAACAAAAAAAACAACAAAAAATGATAATCGATAAATTTAAAGTATACATATGAGTTTACTAAAAGCACCCCTATACAATATAATATTCCTTAACATCCCAAAAAAAAAATTCTTCTCCCTCTCCCATCCCCTCCCAAAAAAAGTAAATAAAGTCTTATTAACAAGAGACGAGAAACGTTTTTTTTTTTTCAAATTTTCCGTAAATAACAGTCATTTTGAATTCTGATATCAGATACAAAGACATTTTTATTACAATAATCATTACTGTCTTCACATTGTCATTTTTACTTTTATATACGAACACAGAATTCTGGTACAAAACAAAAAGCACCTATGAACAATACACAAGACGAAAAAAAAATGCTAAATAGCAAAACGAACACACCATCATCCCATCTACGTATTGCATCCCTTCGTCGTTTTCCCGCACCAAAATATTACAATTTTGTGTGTTTGTTTTGGTTTGGTTTGGAATTCACGTTATACAAAAAAAGTTTTTTCCTTTTTTGTTTTCCAGAAAATGGAAAATACAGTTTTTCGTTACATGGGAAAAAAGAAGACCAGAGTTGTCTTCATTGTACTCGTACAAATATATGTATATGTATACATTTCACTTGATATGTCATTCCACATATATATGTACATACATATGTAGGTATATGTATATAATGTTTGTTAACCAGGAAATATAATAAAACAGCCAACCAACCAAATTCAGTTCACTACAGTATATACATACGTATACAATGTATTCTAATATAAGACGGGAAATAAAAATGGTAACGTTGATTAGACAATATATTTATCACCTTTAACTATGTTGCGGTTCATATTACACGATCCCATGTTATTATTATTCATGTGTTTACGTAATTGTGTGGTTTGATTTGCAGATGACACGAAATGTGTGCGGGTACATTTATACACGTACTTGTAATTACTATACTGCAAATTATGTTTGTGGCTGAAGCATTGTACCACTTATACAGTATTTATTACATTGATGCATCAAAGGGGCTCAACAGGTAGTAGTGCCGGATAATGGTACTTCTGGCCCCATAGTACAAATTTCCAACAAAAATCATCAACTATAACATCTAAATTTTTATAATTACAGTTATTGTTTTTCGAAGTTTTGCAATTATTTTACCAACCTTAATTGTCTATCATAAGGAATATGTGGAGAAATTTATTTAATTTCAGCTCTAAGACCTGTCACATCTAACAAACTAGGCAAAGGATTGGGTTTGGCATATAGCAACCTTGAAAAATATTCTCCTTCTAAAAAAGTATTTGAAAAAACAACATCATCATCAAATTTAACTAACATCCACTCAATTATGAGTATTGTGGAAAGTTTGAACAGATTTGAAATATTAAAAATGTCCACCATAAATTGGGAACCTCAATGAGAATTTATTTTATTTCGAGTTAAAATTGAATATGTTTTCAAATCTCGATTATAGGTAATCTCCATTTTTAATTACTAATTACTTACATTAATCGTATTTAGAAATTTAGAATTTCTAGAATGTGGAAATTTTGAAATTTACAAATGTAAATTTTATTTTTTAACTAGTTGTTATGTCACGGAGATCAACCAGCAGATATAAATGCTCTTTCGTATGTATAAAATATATTTAAAAATAAATGGATGGGTAGTTTGATGTTAAATAATTTGCTCTACCTGTAAAAAAAAGTTTGCGAACAATCAAAGCGACCTCGAATGTGATGGCTGCCATACATTTTCCATTGTGATTATAAAGAGATATATAGGAAGCAAGCACATTCGTAAACTTTAAGCTACATCAACGTTCAAATAATTGTGGGGCAAAATTATACCGCTTTGGCCGAAATAAAAACTTTGCAAGCTGAAAATATGAAAATTAAACTTCATTGATCTTAAGGATCGTTGTTGATCCTTAAGATCACCGACTATTTATTAAGATTCATATTTTCAGCTTCACGAAACTGAGTGGATTAGAGTCAAAAGTCAGAGAAAAAAAAGAAGAAGGAATGATACACCTAATCCTCCTCAACTAAAAGAGACAATTCCTAAAATAATCCAAAACAATCCAAAAAAATTACCTCCACCACCCCCAATAGTTATCGATGGAGTTAAAAACTATGATCTACTGTATGAGAAAATTAAAACAATAACTAAAACAGATAAGTTTAATACAAAATTGATGAGTGGAAACAACATCAAAATAAACTTTGCAGATGGTGAAACCTACAGAGAAATGACAAAAATATTAAGCGAAGGGGGATATTCCTGGCATACGTTTGAAAACAAACAAATCAGACCAATTAGGGTAATGGTTAAAAATCTGCACTCTACATGTAAACCAGAAAAAATAATTGAGGACTTGAAAGGAAAAGGTTTTAATGCAACTGAAGCATCAATTAAGCTAAAACGAAAAAGTAAGGAGCCTCTGAACATGTATATGCTGACATTCAGCGCAGATGATGATATTGAAAAAATACATCAAATCAAGTACATCTTGGGATGCAAAGTCAATATTGAGCCCCTAAGAAGATCTAGGCTTATACCACAATGTAAAAAATGTCAAGCATATGGACATACTCAAAAATACTGTAACAAAGAACCCAGGTGTGTCAAATGTACAGGTAAACATCATACTAGAGATTGCGTCAAACCCACAGATGTACAGCCTAGATGCGTACATTGTGGAGAAAACCATCCAGCTAACTACAGAGGATGCAGTGTTGCTATTGAATTGCAAAACATCAAAAATAAAAACATGCATGCTAAAAATACAAATGTAATAAAGAAGCAAACTGTTGGAATAAACAGGCCTGAATCATTTAAAGGAGAGTTAAGGCGTAAAGTGTCGATAGCCTCTCAAGCAGAAGTGGGCAAAAAAACTTACGCTCAAGTAATGATGAGTAACGAAAACAAACAAAAAACTCCTCAAACAGACGACATAAATCAAACGCTTAAGCTGATATTAAGCAAACTTAATACTTTTGATCAGCGATTACAGAAACTAGAATACAGTACCAAGGGAGCCATCCCTAAACAAAACCATGTCTAACGACTTAAAGATTTTATGCTGGAATGCCAATGGACTCCAGCAACACCAACAGGAATTGCAAATGGTTCTGGACGCAGAGAAAATCGATGTCTGTCTCATCTCTAAAACTCACTTCACTAGGCAATCAATTATCAAATTTAGAAATTATAAAACATATCACACTATTCACCCGGGAAATACTGCCAAGGGAGGTAGTGCTGTTATAATTAGAAATAGTATTAATCACTTCGAGGAATTAAAATATGAAACAGAACAAATACAAGCAACAGCTGTTAATATCAAGACCAAAAATAACTCTATTAGTGTTATTGGAATTTACTGCCCACCGAAATACTCTCTAAAAGAAAAAGATTATCTTGAATTTTTCAGTAAACTACGGAAAAGATTTGTAATTGGAGGAGATTTTAATGCAAAAAATACTCACTGGGGTTCTAGACTAACAACAACCAAAGGGAAAGAACTCCTCAATGCTATCAGAAAATACGGTTGTGAAGCCTTATCAAATGGTAAACCGACCTACTGGCCAACTGATCCAAATAAAATACCAGATCTGATTGATTTCTTTATAGTGAAAAATATATCTGTAAATTATCTACATATAGATGAAAGTTTTGACTTAAGCTCTGATCACTCCCCAATACTTTTGACATTAAGTGAAAGGATCATTCAAAATAAAAGCTATCCTAGTTTAGTAAATAAACACACAAATTGGGAATACTTTAGACTGTCTTTAGAAAGAAAAATTAACTTAATGGTTCCGCTAAGGAGTGAGGAGCAATTAGAAAAAGAAGTTCACAAGTTCATATGTGACATACAGCAGTCAGCTTGGGAAAACACTCCTGAAGTTAAAAAGAAAATTAAGGGAAACAACTACCCTAGAGAAATTAGAGAGCTTTTGGCAGAAAAAAGAAGGGCAAGGAGAATATGGCAACAAACTAGAGCCCCTCAAGATAAAACTAAGCTAAACAATCTGACTCAGCTACTTAAAAGGGAAATCAAAGATTTGAAAGACGAATCTATCAGTAACTACCTCAGAAAATTATCTAATGATACTAGTACTGATTATTCTCTCTGGAGAGCAACCAGAAGAATTAAAAGGCCAATAATGCAGATTCCTCCAATCAGAACAGAAGATAACAAATTGGCCAGAAATAACGAAGATAAAGTACGAAATTTTGCTGAATACCTGGAAAAAATATTTGAACCACATGATGACCAATCATTGGAAGCCGAAATAATAACTGGAGAGGTTGTACAGGAAAGTGAAGAAATCCTACGAGCAACACCAAAAGAAGTCATGTATGAGATAAAAACAAACATGAATCCGAGAAAAGCGCCGGGTTATGACCTTATCACAGCAGAAATTTTAAAAGAACTACCAAGGAAAGCATTATTAAAGCTCACCAATATTATAAATGCCGCCTTTCGATTGAAATACGTACCCAGCCTTTGGAAAATTGCAGAAGTAATTATGATTCCTAAACCTGGGAAACCACCACACAAAACTGGATCATACAGGCCAATATCACTATTACCAGTTATGTCTAAACTCTTTGAGAAGTTATTAGTAAAAAGACTAAATCCGATAATTGAGAGGAAGAACCTGATTCCAAATCATCAGTTCGGTTTTCGCAACCAACACTCAACATTAGATCAAGTACACAGAATAACTAATATTATTGAAAGAGCATTAGAGGAGAAAAAAATCTGCTCAACGATATTCTTAGACGTTGCACAGGCCTTTGATAAAGTTTGGCACGAAGGACTTAACTATAAGTTAAGAACTGTACTACCAATGCAATTCACTACAATATTAGAATCATACTTGAAAGATAGATTCTTTAGAGTAAAATTAGACGATTCCTATTCTGGATTGAAAGAAATCAAGGCAGGAGTACCGCAGGGCAGTGTATTAGGGCCTGTCCTATACCTATATTGTACACTAATGATCTCCCTGTATTAGAAAACAACACTGTGGCGACATTTGCTGATGACACGGCAATCTTAGCTGTTGGAGATAGCAACGAAGAATCAACTCATAGTTTACAGTTAGCTATTACTCAAGTACATAACTGGACCAAAAGATGGCGAATTAAACTTAACGAAACTAAATCAGTTCACATCAATTTTACAAACAAACGACTCGAACATATTCCGGTTACAATTAATCAAGAAATAATACCGTATGCCAACGCGGCTAAGTATCTTGGCATGACACTAGATGCAAAACTACGATGGAAAGCACACGTCAAAAAGAAAAGTTAAGAACTGGGGCTTAAATATAGAAAGATGTATTGGCTGATAGGAAGGAGCTCCGCTCTATCAACATACAACAAACTTCTATTATATAAACAAATATTAAAACAGGTTTGGACTTATGGTATCCAACTTTGGGGTTGTACCAAACAGAGCAACGTGGAAATCATCCAAAGATTTCAAAACAAAGTATTAAGGAACATCGTTGATGCACCATGGTATGTTAGAAACAGAGACCTCCATAGGGACCTTAAAGTGGACACTGTTTCAAAGGAAATCCAAAAAAATGCAGTGAGACATAGGCAAAGGCTCAAACAACATGTTAACACTGAGGCAACTAAGCTGTTAAACACACAGATATTGTACGCAGGCTTAAACGAACTAAACCTTTTGAGCTGGTGTAATTGCTAGTGTAAACAGCGTAATGCTGATGTAAAATCCACAATAACGATGTGGTTTAATTCAATTTATCAGACACTATGGAACACCAGTGGGAAGAAGCCATAGATTAATACAACTTAGTAAATTAAGTAAGAATAAAATTGCTCATTAGTCCAGGTGACTAGATTGTAATAATTGTTTATTTAAAATATTTAAATAAAATTGAAAAAAAAAAAAAAAAAAAAAAATATTTTCAGCTTGCAAAGTTTTTATTTCTGCCAGAACGATATACACATTTTACCAATGTCGAGATTGCAGGCTGAAGTTGATGTGATCAAACAGGAGACTATACGCAATAACGTATTACTAACCAAGTTCGGTGACTTAACAGCATATCAATTAATCAAATTAGCTTCAATCTCACACACTGCCATATGGATCCACCTGGCCACTACAGTAGATACTGCAACAGGGGAAGGTGTAAATGAGCTATTACGCAGTAAAAAAGAGCATATGCGGTAAATTGCATAATCACGGAACATCAAATCCGTTCCAAAGAAGACCAAATATAGGAAGATCACCTATAAAAGAAAAAAGTAGCAACTCGTTAGCTGATGAAGTGAATGCTTTTTCTAATGGCAGAAGTGATGCCAGTCTGAATTTTACGTTTCGAGTAATGAAAAAACTATTGCCCTAGAAAAAAAATGGATCTCTTGGGGAGGCTACAGCAAATGGAGCAAGCATTGCAAGCAAAACCTAAAATTGAATCGAGGTTCAAAAGAACATAGCAACGAAGGAAGTAAAAATCATCCAAGAACATTTCACCAAATTTGGTGCAACCGTAGGAAAACCCAACCCCACCAATAAAAATTGTGGGCGTGACCCAGATATTCAGTCACTAATGAAATCGGTTACTGACAAAGAGTATATAAGATAATAGCGGTAAACAATGACGTTTAAAAAATTAACACTTTGGACTCAGATACATATAGAACTTTATCTATGAAGTTGATTGCTGAAAAGTATCAGTGACCTATGAGGGCAAACAGTCTTGGCCTTTAAAAGTTACGGAACAGCTAGAGTACGGAAGCAAAGAAATAATGGAAGACTTACATAATAAAGGTTTTAAAATACTAAATTCTGTGAATATTGTTGAAAAAGAGAGAACAGAAACCCAGGAAAGAATCCAAACTTTAAGTAAAAAGGGAATTCCTCTTTTTATGCTGGTATTTGATAACAAAGAGAATGTGAGGAGAACCACTACACCCATACCCCAATGCAAAAACTGTAAAATGCTTAAATGTGTAAAATGCTCAGGTAAACATATTACCCAGGGATGTACAGTAGAGCGAGAGGTGCCAGCCTAGTGTATAAATTGTAACGGTCAACATCCGGCTAATTATCGGGGCTATAAGGTTGCTACACAGCTACAACAGTTAAGAGATAAACCAAAATCAAACGATTCAAACATCAATTCTGATAGACCAAAACCGACAACTAAGCAACGCAGGGCAAAGAAGAACATTAGCTCAGATAGTGAAAGATCCGGGTTCAACCAAATATGGGCTCTGAAAATAACCGAATGATAGAAAACATTATGAACAGCATGGAAGCTAGTACAAAACGGCTAGATGACCTAAATAATCTGAAAAAAATGATTCTTGATCAACTGAAGAAAATGCAACTCCCACAACGCAATCCGATAAAAATTGTTAGGTAAATTGCTATTTCAGAATAGCATTCTAGAATGCGAATGGGATTATCCAGCATATCTTCCAGGAATAGAAATATTTTTTACATATCAGAAAGCCATTTTGTTAAATTTTCGATTGTTAAAATCCGAGGTTATAACTTATATCATTCCATTCATCCAGCAGATATTAAGGTTTTGCCACGTGCAGTTGTATTTCCGACTGATTCGGTAGAAAATATGATAAGACACGCCACATGAGCAAAACAATGATTCGACCGATTTTTACAACAACAAAATTTTTGTGTTTTTTGTTTTTTTTTGTCATTTGTTTTTGACATTTAATTTATATAATTTATTAAATTATTACCATAATCATTTTTAATTTTCAATAAATTGTACAGATTGACAGCTACGTTTGTAAACAAGCCAAATTATCACCGAAGTGAGGTTATGGTCACAACGAAAATAAATATTGGTGATATTTGATGCGTTCGGAACCGACCAATTTTTATTGGAAAGCGTTCGGAACCGACAAAATTTATACCATTTACGTAAAAAACCGGTTGTCGAACCGACAGAATAGAAAAACTCTTATTATTGAATTAAAATTGTTATATTATTATAAATTTATGATTTTAATTACTAATTGTAGTTATTTCATGTATTTTCTCAATAATTTAAACCAAAAATATGCAATTATTTAATCATAATTGTAAAAATCGGTCCCAGGCTTTCGCCTATAATATTGTCATGTGGCAACGCCTTAAAATATAAAACATAATGTAGAAACCAAAATTGACGAAGAAACAATGCAAGTAACTACTGTAAAGATCCACATTAAACACAGACAGCTTACTGTCTCTGCAATGTACTGTCCTTATCCCGGCATAACTTGAAAAGAGACTACATTAAACCATTTAAATCGCTAAGACGTGATTTTATTATTGGAGGTGACTTTAATGCGAAAACACCTATTGGGGATCTATAGGCTTACGATGCCAAAAGGTAAAGAATCGTTTTAAGCGAAGCTTAGATTCCGAACCTAGTAGACTTTTATGTAACAAGATGTACATCTCAGAACTAGATCCACATTGAAAACAGCAATTCTCTAGTACCGGATCACTCACTGGTTATCATGACAGTCAGTGAAACGGTAATTCGAAAGTGCCCCCAGATTAACGAATTCAAAATCAAACTGGGAATTTTTTCATACAAAATAAGAAGACGCTTAACATATATCCTACCCAATGGATGTTAGAGTCAAATACCGGAGAACAAAACAATTCTTAACAATTTATGCAACAGTCTCAAATCCCTTCTTAAAGAAGTTAAAAATAAATCAATCAACAGATATCTAGTAAGCCTAACTGATGAAAAAAATTCGAATTACTCATTGAGTAAGGTGACGAAAGGGCTCAAAAGACTATACTCTTAAAAAGGGTGATGGGACCTGGGCAAGAGATGCGACCTTTCGAACATGTTCCGCGGCAATGGAAAGTAGCAAAAGTAATGATAGCAAAACCTGATAAACCACCTAACGATTAAAAATCATACATACCAATTTCTTTGTTACCAATTAGGCCTAATTTTTTGTTTTAAATTATTACAAAAGAGACTTAAACCATATACATAATTGGATGGCTCAAAGCTGAACTGAACCAAGTCGTTTTATTCTTTTTTCCATATTCGGTACTTTTTTTATTCCACACAATCTTATTTTGTGGACTAAAAATATGCCACGAACTTCTTAGCTTTATATCTCGTAATCTAGGTTTCATGACTTGGTTCAGTTCAGCTATGAGCCCTCCAATTGATTCCTCCATATCAAATTGGATCCAAAAAAAAGCATTCTAAAATTGAATAGGTTCATAGAATCACCAATATAATTAACTTAAAATAGTATGCTGAAGCATATTCCTGGACGTCGCCCAAGCATTTGATTAAGCTTGGCACAGTGGTCTGGAATATAAGCCGCATAGAGATCTGCCGAGGCAATTCTATAATACTACACTGAGATCTTATTTATCCAATAGACATTTTCGTGTGAAATATGAGGATAAATACTCCGAACAAAAGAAAATCGACGCAGTCTTAGGACCAATTGTGTATATTTACTATATACAAGGAATTTACAAACCACAAATGAAGGAACCATAGCCACCTTTGCAGATGACACAGCAATTAACTGGACAAAACGTTGGCGAATCTGTTGATTTTTTGTTGTTTCTTGTAAATAACAAATCTAATTATTACATTTAACTTTAAAATTTGGAAACTATTGGAATTTAAGTTTGTAAATAAATTCAGATTTCAGAAATGTTTATAGAATGTGGATTTTTAAAAATTGGAAATTGAGATGTTAGGTCTAAAATTTGACATAATATTTAAACGAAAATTAAACATTGAGAAGGATATGAACCTGATTTTAGCTCTGAAATTATTCAATCTTGAAGATTTGTAGTTTTAGTTTCAGGAAGGTTGCAAACTAAACTAAAATTTAGAATACAGCAATGACATTTTTAATAATTTATTTTTAAAATTTAAAATCTGGGATTTGAGGTCCAAAAACGATCCGAATTAAGGTGTCGTGATTAAGAATTAAATCTTATTTAAAATTTAAATTTTTTTAATTCGCAATCCAAATTAAAAATTTTAGAATAGAACTTTGTATTTCGCTTAGAGCGAATAATTTTTCAACTTAACCTCAAGTGGTCTAAGCGATTTTTTACAAATCTTGAATATCTCACCGGTGTGAAGTTTTTACACAAAATATGCAAATTACTGGGTTCTAGAAACCACGATAAGAAATACGCAAATCGGATGTACCCGTTTTACTCAAACACAAAAATTTGGGAGTTTTTTACCATGAAGGCACTAACAGTTTTGAAATCGAATTAAAGTAATGTGCAATAGCAATTCAAAAAAGGTCCGAGCATCCACTATTCAGAACTACTAACGCTTATATGGTAAAAACTCACAGTTTTTTGTGCTTGAGTAAAACGTTTACAACTACAATTTGCGCAATTCTTGTCATGTTTTCAAGATTTATCAGCGAAGCAAACCTCTTTTTATATAGTAACGTTTTACACCAATTTAGAACGGTCCAAGTGTCCACTATTCATAGGGTGGCCAAAATGTCTCTTTTAAAGAGAACATGTTCTCTTTTTCATCCCAAACTTTTTTTGTTTGTTCATTATCTTTGGTTCCCTTTTTAAATTGTCTTTATTTTGTAGCTGGAGGAATCAATAGTAGGGCCCATTTTCTTCGATTACTATTGAATATTACAGAATATCCCAAATTATTATCGAGTGATAAATGAGTGTAATATTTGTTACAAACGAAATATGATGAACTTTTATAGGTATAAGCTCCGTGAAATTTAAGTTTTTTTGGCCAAAATTAGGGCCGCCAGACATCTTATTTTGAGAAAGACTGTTCTTCTTTGGAAAATATTTTTCTTCCCGTAAATAATAACTTTTTGGGTTATTTTTTAATTCATTTGAAAACTTAACTACTCTAATTTAAAAACTATGTGGTACTTTTGAAAAATATGTTCCTAAACCCATAAAACAAAATCAAATTTCTACAACAAACATCTCATGAGAACTATGTTGGATTATTATACCTGGAAGAAGTCATAAACAAACACAAAAAGTTAATTTTTTGAGCTCGTAACTCCAGAGTTTTTGCTATAATGAATCATAGTTAACATTGTTAACATTGGAAATTCTTGAATGAAGTTGAACTTTTATTAAAGTCTTTACACAGTCGGCGAGCACAAATTCAGAGAATTTTTGTTATTTAAAGCAATTTCCATTTCCTAGTCCTGAAAAGAGTTGGCACCCCACAAACAAAAAAAATGTTATTGTGTAATTTGAACTTTTGATTAAATCCGTTGTATATTTTCCATTTTTCAGTGTAAAACAGAGTTGGCCGCCCAGAGAAATAAGAGTTGAGAACCAAGAACATAAAAAATTTCTGGTTTTAGTCGAATTTTTAAGTAAGTGCTTTGTAGTTTTGGGGATCTGGAAATTCTATTTTATTAATATGAGTTTTGGAATCTCAGAAAATCTAATAACTTCTTACAACATTCCAAAATCTTTAGTACCCAGGTCTCTCGTGGCTCTGCAATTTACGTATTTTTTAAAATTTGGTTCTAGTAATCTGTCCTTCCCTGTCGTTTTCTGGATACAAAAATACCAAAAATATTCTATATACTCGCGTGAATATCTGGCAGAATTACCCAGATGGTAATGTGAAAAGGGTGTTTTCATTGATAAGAGCTTAACGGGCCCTAATTCTGACAAAGAAGTTTTATTGGCCATTTATAGCTCAAACAAAACTGATTCTTCAGAATCTTTGATGAATAATTTTAGAAAAGTGTGCTAAAGAGACAAAAGTTTACCTTCATAAATGCTTTATTCCACCGCTTATTGAAAGCACGAACTTTAATATGCAAGTTTCAAACTGTTATCTTCATCAAAATGTGTTTTGAAACAAATAATTTGCTTTTAATTTCGCAGTTTAGCAAACATTGTACTGCCTTCCTTGCAGATTGTGAAATATTAGCAACTGAAGACTTAATTGTTCTCTTAATCATCGTCTATATACCTATCCAAGTTGCAACTGTGCAATAAGCATACATAAAACTCGATTTACAAGCTTCTCGTTACAATTTTGAGCACTTTTTCATTAATTGTCTAGACTGTGAATACTTAACCAGAAAATCTGACTACTCCGATATACCGATGCAGGCGTTAATTGTAAAATTTATTAAGACATATTCTATTTCAAAATTTGAAGCACTTCAATCGGAATTCTTCCGTATTACTTTATAAATGTTGAATTTCATGTTAAAACGGCAGCCAGTAGAAATGTCGTACAACTGGCAATGATCCAGTTCACCAATATGAATTTAAAGTTTAATAATTTTATTAGAATTTTGGAAAAATTAGAAATTTTATGCAATTCAGAGTGCAGTACAATGATTTGAGTTTACAATTATCCGAAACAGGGGCGCTACTATGACTTTTGACTACTATTTTCTACTAGTTTTTTCCTTTGCCTACTATAGGTAAACGATAGTCGTCGAAAATAGTAGTCGAAAGTCATAGTTCGGCCCCAGTTTTCTATTATATTGTATCACTTTTGGAACGTACACGTTACGAACCGCCAATTTTCGTCTAGTCTAGTAAAAGGTCTAGCGAGTATTTCATACGCTTTAATAATTGTCCAAATTTAATTGTTATTTGAAAAAAACCATTAATATTCGGAAATCGCAACGAAATATTTTTCTTTGAATTATTTCTACAATACTGTCACGATAGGTAAATAAGATAATAACGCAAATAAGCCAACTGCGAAAGAGCCGGGAGAGCCTTGAGCCCCATAACAAGTAGAGAATAAAACATAAAAAAAAGGTTTAAAAATATTGATGATTTTTATGGCGGAAATGTTTGATGTGACAATTAAGCCTGTATTGTGAAAAATTTACTGACAACTTTTTTTTGTTGCCATAATGAAAGGAGAAAGAAAAGAAAAAATTCCATTAGTGTGACAGAGATAGTAGTTTTTTTACTTTTTATTTTATAGCGAAACTTTTATGGTTACGTTTTGACAGCTTCTGTAACATAACCAACAAATTTCATAATTTTTTTTATGTCTAGAGTGCGAACATAATTTTATTCATTTATTCATATGGTATTACATAATAAATAATTTATTGTAATATAATTAATAATAATAATAATAATAATTTTTTATTATAGCGTCTGAAATATTAAAAAAAAATGTACAACAAAATAACATTTGACCATAAAAGTATCCAAACATGTGTGTGTGAAAAAAATTTCGTATCCGCACACAATTTTTGTGTCGATGTGTGTAAATGTTGCCATAAAAAATACTCAACTTGATACTTTTCTATAATAAATTATGGCAACACACTAACACAAATACATTTTTCTCTCCAGTAAAATTTTGCTGATGAAGTTTTTTGTTTCTTTCGCACCACCAGCAAATCTATATTTTTATCCCATTTTGGTTTTGCTGACAGTAAATTTTTCACAATGGAATAGAGGCTTTAAACTTGAAATAACACGAAAATGGCAGTTTGGTTGATTTATTTAGAGAGCTGTATGGTTTGACTGGCGAATCTGGTTTATGATAAATTAGTATTGATTTTAGTTTTAATGTGATTAATATTTTTGCATTTAAAATTAAAAGAAATAAATTTTAACTCATAGAGATTCGTTTCGCTCAAAGATCTGTCTTTTTTCGAGAATTTCATTTTCTAACAAGATTCCTATATGTACCACATTGTTTATTGTATTGATAGTTTATTTGCTTTTTATATTTAATTTTGTTAAAAATTTTTAAAAAATATTTACAAAAATATTCGCCATTTTCAATTTCAAAAAATGTCCTCTATTTTCCTTTCCCTATTATGGACACCCTAATCTATTCAGAACTACTTGAGTCTAAATGGCCAATTTTCTGTGGCTTTTGTACTTTCCTGTGGTTTTTATAATACATTTACACATAAATTTATTTTCCATGTACACTGTTAAGAAAATAATTATGTACACTCGCAAAGTTTTCGTGAGTACATTTTTAACGAAATTCTATCAGGCCTGCAGTTCAACAAAAGGATATTATATAAATAAATAAAATTTAAACGTCAAAGTTATTTAAAATTTACGTTGACAGAAAAATAAATCTTATAGGCACAACCACATATTCAGACATTTTTCAAAAATGGTCAATTTGGATTCAGGGAACCTGGAGGCATGTGTAAACAAAAATTACGAATTAAATATTTTTTTGATTACAATACTTATGCTTCCTACGTAAGTGTAATAAAGTAAACCTGGGTATAGCAGCAATGAAACTATGTTTATGCGGTGGTCAAGTACGCTAAGTCATTGACATTCGTATCGTGGGTCTCGAGTTCCAGTTTCGGTTAGAGTGAAAGCTTTGTTAATTTTATTTCGAACTTTAAATTCGTTAAACTCAATTTTTCTAAGGTGTTCAATTATCTTTATACAAATGGTAAATATAAGAGATGGTTGTAGCAGTATTGGAAATGTATGACGATGGTGAAGTCGTTTGGTGGACTAAAGTTCAACTCTTGACTCAACATTTTTTAAATTTAATGGCAAATGGGTCTTATTTTCAATGAATTCTTCTCGGCTGTTACGTTATAATTGAAATTGTTTGTAATTGCGATAAGACATTTGCCATTAAATTAAAAAGAAACTAGAGTCTACCGAGATTTCAATTCAAGTCCACGAAACGAAAGCCAATGGCACCGCTTATTTGACCAGCGCCGTACACTTTCATTATTGTTATACCCACCTTTTACACATTCCAATTGTATAGGAAACTTTGAATTTATTTTTTGACGTTTTAAATTTGATTTGCCCATTATTTCTAAAACTTGGATTTGTATAAACAAGACCACTTCAGACTATGATTTTGGAAATATTAATTAAATTTCTTCAAATGTTGTCATTCATGAATGTTATAAAAGCAATTAAAACTATACAATATCCCAACAAACAGGCTTCTCGGTTCAGTGACCCTAAAAATTCGGCTGGAAAATTAAATCGAAAATAAAAAATTTCTACACGAAGTAGAAATTTGTTATTCTCTAAAAATCTGGCCACTCTATTGTGGTTTTCCCAATTCCAGAGGTTTATTTCTTTGGAGCCTTCGTAATCCATTTGTGTTACGGAGCAAACCACGTAACTAAACATTTTGATGTTGACCAAGCCGTTGTATGTGTTTCTTTGCATGAATTGTTATTTCTTCGCTGACGTTTTCCATCCGGTGGTCCCTATATATGTAGGTTATCGTTTCTTATATACCAAGGAGCGTTCACTATTCCACGTAACACTTTATTTTGAAAAGCTTATATTATTTTAAAATTGGTTTTCTTAGTAGAGCCCCAAAGCTGAATATCATAAGTCCATATAAGTTTTAACTTGTTGGTATAGTAGCAACTTTTTAGGTATTGACAGCCCTGAATATATTCCAATTAGCCAATACAAATTTCTATATTTATTTTAACTTAGCATCGAGAGTCACGCCAAGATTCTTGGCTGTGTTAGCATAAGGAACTTATTTCTATTGGTATCCAGTTAACTATTTGTTTGGCCAAGTTAACATTAAAGTTAACATTTTTTTTCATTAAGCTTAATGCGCCATTTTTTGGTCCAGTTACTTAGTTGGTTCGTAGCCCGTTGCAGTTTTCTGGTTGCTTCGTCTACTTTATAACCAGTAGCTAAAATTGCAGTATCGTCCGCGAATGTTGCTATTGTTGTCCCGCTTGTGTTTGGTAAATCGTTTGTGTAAGGTAAATACAAGACTGGTCCCAGCGAGCTACCTTGGGGAATCTTTGCAGATACCTTCTTTAACTCGGAAAATTCTTCTTTACATCTAACGCGAAAATATCTGTTGGCAATACAAGATTTTAATATCTGAAAGTATTCGTTTGGCACATCTCGATGCAGTTTATATTCCAATCCAGGATGTCATACTTTATCGAAGGCCTGTGTTACATTCAGAAATATTTTGGAGCATATTTTCTTATTTTCAAGCAATTTCCAATTGGTTTTGTTATTTGTTAGTCTAGGTGGATTTTCCTTGTTAACAATCGTGGAACTAACAGTCATAATGACGGGCGAGTGGTCCAATGTAGAAATCAATTAGATCCGAAACTTTCCTTGTGTCAGTAGGCCAGTACGTTAGTTTTCCTCCTGAAAGAAATTCAAAATTGTAAGCTCGACCTGCGGCGTATAGTTCTCTACCTTTTGGAGTTGTTAACCTCCAATGATAAAATTAAATCCTAGCTGGTTCAATAACTTTTTATAATCCTCTTTATTTAAATGATGTCTTCGAGGACAATAAATTGAACAGACATTCAATATTTTTGGAGTTGTTAAGTTGAATGCTGATAGTAGCTACCTGCATACTTTCTTCTTCAATTTTTATTTCCTCATGATGATGAATATTTTCTTTCACAAATACTGTTGATCCTCCTCTTGCTTTTTCTGCTGGATGTAAAGCGTGATAAGAAACATAACCACGTATTTTGGTATATGAGGCTTTAGTAAGATGGCTTTCTGATATTAAACATGTATCAAATTGTTCAGTATTTAAAAAGATTTCTAACTCAGGAGTATGTTGGATTATTCCATTTGCATTCCAAATTACAATTCTAAATGTTTTATTTATCATATTATTTTAGTATAATATGAATGATATTTCATCCACTGTTGCTCGGCTATCTAGTCCCCTGTTCAAAGCATCAGTTAATGTTGGTGCACATGTATTAATTGGGTGAGTTGTCTTATAGATACGTTTGCCGATATATGGCGTATTATTAAGAGATGAGTAATGATTGAGGCAACAATGAAATACTATGTAAGTTCATTCGTCAGAAGTGAGAGAGGATGTTTAACTGTATTACATATGTTAGTAAGTAAATCGAGAATGAGTAACCTTAACTACCAGAAAGGAGTCTGCGCGCCCACAGACGCTGCGTATCTGACTCCGCCTTGGCCGTGGCAGGTAATTAAAAGGAGACTCATTCGGTGCCGTGAGGTTAGTAGTTGATGCGTTGAAACAATACCCTCTTACCACTGGTGGGGGCTATGACAGTATTGTTTTTTGTTTTTATTTAGTGAGAGATACTAATAAATACTCTAGATGAATATTTGAATGAAAACTGGATTTTTATTTTAACTGAACTATTTTTATTTATTAACTTTAACTCTTGATTAATTTCAACTGCAACTGACTATTATTTTCAACTCCAACTGTTTTAATTCTTGACTTCAACTCCAACTGCCTTATTTACTAAAATTTTTGGATTATTTATACTACAATATTAGGTTTAATTGAACTTAAAATTAGGTCTTACAATTAATTTAACTAAATGTGCATTTTGGATTTTGTGACCTGAATAGCTATTTCGATTTTCATTTTCGCAGCGTAAGTATTTTATGTGTGCCAGTTTATTTCGGTTAACAATTTTTATATTTTATAATTTAGGCTATTCATGTTGTTTGTTCAAAAATGACATTTAGGTAATCTAGTTTTTAAATTTTGTTCTGAATAATTATTTTAGCCTAAATGTGGATTTTTGTAGGCAGTGATTTTATATTTTTAGTAGGTGTTAACTTTAATTCTTATTGGGTGTTACCTTTATGCTTAATCTATTACTACATTATTTATGTGTTTATTACTTATCAGGGGTGTACAACAAGTGCTAGATGTGGTAAAGTCTCCTAGGTTGGTGTTTACGCTATTGGCTAACGGTGTTTTATAATATGATGAACCTTGCCGTGATTTGTCTCTAACTTTTTGGAGTTTTTTAGGTACTATGCAGCCTCTGTAGTTTGCAGGATGTTGCTCTTTGCAGTTCACACATGTTGGAGGAGAATTTCTATTTAGTGGACACGCCTGAGCAGGATGCCTTCCAAGGCACTTTACACATCTTGGCTCTCTATTGCAGTATTTTTGCGTATGGTTAAAACATTGGCACTTCTTGCATTGCATTGTGCTTCTATTTTAACCCTCATATGTCTTCTATCTTTTCTTTGTTATTGAAAGTTAACATAAATTACGGGAGACCTCTTTTAGTAACTTTAAATTCGGACCCTTCTTTGACCTTCTCTCTTTTTATTATATTTGCTGCAGTCCTTGTCGTTGGAGATCTTCCATAATGTCTTTTATTGCACAGGTTGGATGGAGGCCCCTTGCCATAACCTTTATTGGGCGGTTGCTTTTATTTTCATATGTATACCATTCGATTTTCTCTAAATTAAGCTTTGTTGATAAGGCTCTATAAGTATCGGAGTCCGGTTTGTAGATTTTCCATACATTGTTGTTTAAGGAGGGTCATATACTCTGTATTCCTTATCTGTAATGGATCTCAAAATATTTTGTATAGCTCCTTATTCGGTTATACCAATAATATTAATTGGTGGTGGTTTTTCTTCTTTCAAAGCAAACCTTTCACTTTTATCTCGTTGATCCTCATGGGGCGGTCTCTTTGCCTCCTACTAATAGGAAAGTAGATTCTCTCGGCGAGCTACTAGCTACTTCCGGAGAGTATTCTGCTTTCCTTTTCTTGCTTGGACGTTTTTTCCGTTTGACAATCCGTTCGGCCTCTTTTGTTAACTCCTCCTCCTCAGTATATAACTCTGTAGTCTCGTTACTAATTTGAGGTTCATCATTGACTTTGGTTAAAAATCGAGGAAAAAATAAAAAAATACAGGAACACGACTATGGGATCACAAAACGACGGCCATATGAAAGAATGAATCATAAAAACTAAAAATAAACGAAAATCATTAGACCGATGACTACCCAACAAACAATTGGTAAATTTAGTACTGTAAAATAACCGATCTGCGACTAAAAGACCGATCGGGATTTTAACAAACTTTGATTTGTGTCAAATGACCGAATTATGGAGGACCTTGGGCATTATACGGTTGTTTTTTCTTGGAAATGGTTACCATCCTGAAAATAAATCTTATATCTGTATGTATTGATGACAACATTTAGTATTCCCAATTAAACGACTTCTAACTGGAAGAATTACTAATTTTTAACCGACTCTCAAACCAAATTAAACTACTATAAACCTTTCTACCTCTGAAAAAGAAGTTAAAAATCTAGCAAAAAAGTTGAATCTCAGTGACTGTTTTGCGTACGGTCAAAAAATATTATTTAATTTTTTACAGATCAAGGTTAAGAATTAAGATCATTAGCAGTAAATTTGCATCTTCTAAATTTTTTGGATATTACATTTTGTAAATTACCCAGTCAGTTTCTAAAAATTGTTGGCCACCTATAATATAAAAGTGCTAATTTGCGTTTAGTTCAAACAAACATGTAATCGCTATAAAAAAAAAAACAACAACAACATAAGATTAGAAATTAAATTAATTATGTTGTATTAAGCAAAAAATTGCGACCCACGACGACAACAGAGTAAAACCTAACCTTTCTTCTCGCATGTTGATTTATTTTTTTAAACACAAGCAAGCACCAAGATATTATCACTATATATAAGAACTCTTGTTTTATAAATAAAATAAAAATACTGTGTGTTGTTTAGCATCAACAAGAATTACTGCTTCTACACGTGTCTATAAATTAATTAACCATTTTAACTTTTACATAAAATGTATATATAAGTATATACATATATATATTAAACAAGATAACAAACCTAATCCTTTAAGAATTTTATCTGTATATTGTTTTGGATGTATAGGTACATAATATGATATAAAAATAAAATAAAATATAATTAAATTAAATTAAAGCGACGCTTTATATTTTTATTTTATTTTCATTTGACTTAATTAAATTAACGAAATAAATTTTTTTTTTGTAATTTTTCAAACACCGAAATAATTATAATTAAGTGACAACAATAATATAGGTATATGTATGTATGTACTAGCTAGATGTTGTAAGTTGTTTTACTTGGGTGAAAACTAACACAAATTTGTCTCAAGGAAAATTATAATTAACAATCCCTAAGGGGTTACGTGCAATAAGAAAATTCGAAATTATTTCAGTGTGACATAATTTACCTGTTCGAAACTAAAAATAAAAAATAGAATATAATTATAATCAAACACCTCTCCGCCCACCACTATACACACAGACACACATTCGAATATAGACCCTCGCAAAGATTAATTATATTATTAAAGAATTTCCAGTTCAAAAACAAAACAAAAAACAATCGTAATAACAATGATAATTATAGTAATAATAGTAAACTAAACTTTGGTCATATATCAAAGCTACTGGCTGTGTCTACCTATATTGTACAGTGGGAAATATCAACACAACAACAACGTCGTTATATAAAAGAAAATTAAAGTATCTCAATTATCATTTACTTTATTATATTTCCTTTTTCTCGGCAGATATATTTCCTTGATTTTCTTTTGTTTTCTGCCTTGCCTTACGTTTAAAGTTTTAAGAGCTTTTATATGCTATTTTAATATTAAAAAGGACATGTTGTGAATATAAAAAAAACAAAAAAATATAAAAAATAGAAATAAAAAATCGTTTTATATGGTTAAGTAATTTTTATGTTGAGAACATAATTTATGTTCCTATATATGTATGTATAATATGGTTTAATGTGATTTTTATGTATGTGTCCGTACGTTTACGTTATTTATACAAAGCGGAGATCTAGGTGTATGTATATATATAGGTCCATTGTTAATGTTATTAATTTTATATCCAACTTAGTTATCGCTCCATACGATATTATTATATTTGTAGGTGCATTTCTTCGTATTTAAAAGACAAATCGATTTTGAAGACGAAACACCAGAATCACATAAATATATACAAATACTTTTTTTGTTATGGTATATCAAATTATTTGTGTAAATATATTTTGGTGCCGGTGTACACAATAGTCAATAACACTGTGAAACAAAAAAAATATACATTTTGCGGTAAGATTTTTGTTGACGCAGATATTTGATATTATATGAGTAGCCTGAGGCAAGAAATCTAACCAGAGATCGTAAAAAATAAAAATATAATAAATTTTTATTTATTTATTTGTATTTTTATAAGAATAAGGATGTTGTTTATCTATTAGGCTTGCCAAAAAAACGAAATACACGTTTTGGTCTAATGTTGGGTTACTTGCAAAAAAAAACTGTGTATTTTAAGGTAAGAGATTATCCACAAATATACATTTTGTTTTGATTATTCTAACGGTACCAATTCCAAATTACATATAATTTTCAAAATTTTTCAATTAAATTCGATTACAAAAAACCATTAGTTAAAGTAAATTAAATTTAAGTTTCCTTAAATTTAAGCCAAACCTCCTACTGGTGGGGTGAGGTCTGATAAAAATGAAACAAAGAATAATATTTTCGGCCAAAATTTATATTATTTTTTAACGTAGTCGTCTTTTAGCTCGATACACTTAGTCAAACGTTTTTCCAATTGTTCGATGTCCCCTCCGAATAATACGATATCTCCAACCGTTTGTTGCACCGATGATCTCCTCATAAGAGCCGAAGCTCTTTTCGCCGAGCCATTTTTTCAAAAAAACAATTGGGTGTCTGTTTTCAATGGCTGTCAAAATTGAACTAAATGACAGATCTGTCTGAAAATTTTAATTTGGTCTAGTGACAGATGGTATTGACACATGACATCTGGATTTGCGATTGTGGCACCTTCTGTTGCAATTTTACCTTACAAATTACTCCGCCGTACTTTATAATTTTCATAGGCACAATTATCTTCAAAACGTTTTGCCTTCCCACTTATTGGTGTAGAATTAAATTGAAAATCATTTTGATTTGTCTGAATTTGTATTTAACTTTTTAGAGAAAAATCATCTTGAGAAAAAAAATATTTCTCAAACTTACGATGGTGCAGCGGTAATGTCAGATAGAAAGGAATTTGCAAAAGGTTTGCAAATTCGAATTGGTGAGGTTTATCCATCAGTAAGTTTTGCTCACAAGTTAAATCTAGTACTATCCCAATCCTGTAGTAGAATTTTGGAGTGCAAATCATTTATCTCTAGTTTGTTAGGGATCGTATCTTTTTTTAATCACTCTTCGAAACGAAAATAAATCTAACATTGTGTCATATATTGCTTGAACAGTGTAAAGGAATTTAAACTTTTCATTAAAACAAAGCAACTAGATTTTGACAATTTTTGGACGATTATTAACAAAAAGGAGGATATTGATAAAAAATTTAAAAGAAAACGATTAAGAGCACATATTTCTTGTGAACCGAAAGTTTAGTTTCGTAAGCTAATATTTGATGTCACTACCAATATCCAAACGGATGTAGAATTTCGTTTTACAGATTTGAAACATCTGGAGTTTTTGGAATTGCTGAACATTAGTAAATTTCCTCCATATATAAACAAATTTCCCTATGGTGCCTTAAATTGTCTGAAAAATACATATCAACCATTATTCGACTTTCAGGTATTAGAAACTGAATTGTCTGTTGTGTATAGAAATCAAAACTTTCAAAATAAAAAAAAATTTAAACGAAATTCTTGATTTTCTAAACTCTTCGGAACTTAATTCGGATTTTGAACGATTGACCAAATTAAGTAATTTGGTTCTAACTATACCAATCACAACAGCTAGTGCAGAAAGGTCATTTTCATCGATAAAAATTTTCATAAGAAATAAAATGGGACAACATCGCTTTTCAAACCTTGCCTTGATGTCTATCGAAAAGGAACTTCTAAGCAAATTGAAAAGTTCGCCAACTTTTTATGAACGTGTAATTGATGACTTTGCTAAAACTAATAGACGCATTGAACTAAATTATAAAAGTTAGTGCAAGAACTGTGAATTTTGGATTATTTATTAATCAAGCGATTTTTGAAATTATAACATTTAAACTAAAAAACGGATATTTACTATCTTTTGAAATTTAATTAATTGAAATTTAATTTAATTTAATTAAATTAACGATTTTAAAAATTTAATTATAATTTTTTTAATTGTATCGGATCAGCAGAAGATTAAGAAATCCATTTTTACGCAAGGTTGGTTGTCAAAGAGAATAACTCCATTAAGAATATTATAAAAACATAATTTTTTTACGGAATTATAAATATAAATTTTAAAAAATTTCGAGTTTCATAATTTAAAAAAAATTTAAGGCTTAATTAAAATAAATTTTAGATTTTTAAGATATTTTCAATTTTACCAAACTATATATTTCAATTTTATCGATTTTGCCAATTAGATTTTAGACTCAAAAAAAGAAGTTTAAATTTAAGATCTACAAATTAACATTTTTGCTCTATAATTTGAGTAATAGATTAAGCTATAAGCAATATTTTTGTAAATTATAAAACCAATTATATTTGTATTAACTATTCGAATTTTTAATAAATTTGATTTAATTACTAATTTTTTTATCCAGTTAAGATTACCTATTCGATTTTTGAAAATTTAAAGTACATATTTTGCAAGCAAAGTATGTTTGAATTAAAAATTTTCATTTCTGGTAATTTATAGATTTCTACTAAGTTTAAACTATATGTTCAGTTCAGTTCATGGTTTCAATATTTCTAAGTAAAAATTAAAAATTAATATTTTTAGAAGTTTATAAATTTAATTAGATATTAAGGATACATTTAAATTTCAAATTATAGTGTGACTGTGACTGTGGTTCGATTGTGGTTCAATTCGATTTAACATTTTATTTTTTTAGATATAATTTGATTTTAAAATTTACAGAATTATATAGGAGAGTTTCATAATTTTGTAAATTAACGATATAAACAAATTTAAGTTTTTAAAAATTATTATTAAATTTTTAGAATTTAACATTTTTATTAAAAATTATTTTATTTAATTATTTACCAACATTTCAACAGAATTTAGGAAACCAAGAATATACAATTTTTCTTTCTGTTATATTTTACTATATTTTACCATTTTACTAACAAGCCAATATTTATTTTAAAATTAAAATTAAAATTAGTGTTTAACAAATGTTTGTTATTGTAAGACCTACTAATTTGCATTTGTGGCATGTTCATAGGACTTAAAGTTATTTAAGAAAATAATTAATAATTAATAATAGACATTTTGCAAATTGCACTGTCACAACATAATTTTTTATTTACTAATTACAAATTTTTAAAATATTTTAGAATATTATTGTTTTAAATTTCCGAGTGGCAAATATAAGTATGTTCAAACCAAAGTCATGCAATTCAAATAATTAAAATTATTTAAACAAAAAATATAAAGTTGTTTTGATGTGAATTTAAACTAAATTTTAATATTCTAAAGTATTTTAAATTTTACAAAACTATATTCTTATTTTATTGATTTCACCATACAGACTTTCTCCAAACATTTTATCTCATCAGTTATACAATAGTAAATAAATAAATCAAATTTATAAAATTAAAAACAAATATAATCTTCTTATAAAAAATTTTGAGTCTAAAATAATTAAGGTTAAATTTGGGTTTTTACAATTAACATTTTGTTTTATAATTTAAGTATTACATTTAGCTGGAAACAATTATATTATAAAATATAAAGTTTATAAAAATTTATAATTTTCAGTAGTTGCCAAGACGCTCAATATTTTTAAATAAAAATAAAAATTAAAGTTTAATATTTTTAGATGTTTATAAATTTTAAATTTAAATAGATATTAAGCATGAAATTGAAGTGTCTTTCTTTAGGGTGACTATCACTATGTAATTTTATATCAGATTTAACCATTTTTTTAAAATATCATTTGAGTTTAAAATTTACAGAATTATATAGGAGAGTTTCATAATTTTGTAAATTAAAAATATAACCAAATTTAGGTTTTTAAAAATTATAGGAAATCAAGAATAGGCATTTTTTATTTTTGTGGTATTTAAAACTTAAAACGTATTAATGTTTAACAAATCTTTATTCTTGTAAGTCCTAATAAAGGATTTAAAATTAATTAAAAAAATATATAAAGCATTCAAACAATAAAAAAAGTTCTGAATATTTGAAAATTAATTTAATGAATTACAAAATTCAACATATAAACAATTTTTCATGATAAAATGAATTCTAGCGATTTTCTAAATTTCAAAATGTTAAATATTTAAGATTCCTTTAAATTAAGAATAAACAAAAGATAAGGAATTTAATTTTATTTAATTGATAAAGGTTTTATAGTTTTATATTTTCGATTTTAAAATTCTAAATTTATATTCGTATATTTTATTTGTGTTATACAGATTATATTTGTGTGTAGATTATATTATATTATATTTTTAAGTATTTTAAAAACTGTATGAAGTAGCATTTTTTCGCCTCAACATTTTTAAATTTAAATTAAACACAATTATTTCATTAGTTTTAATATAAAGATAAAGATCTGTATGAGTATGTCAGTTTAGTTTGAACTTTTTCAAAAATTTTATATATTTTTTTAACTTTTCAATAATTTTAAATACAAATTACATAAAGGTTTATAAAAATTATTACCAAGTTTTATAAATTTTAGAATATCATTTCATTTAAAAATTTACAGAATTATGTAGACTAGGGTAGGGTATACAAATTAAAATTTTTAAAAATTATTATTACTCTTTGTAAATTTAAAATTTTGAATATTTCAAGTAGTTTAGAACTTTAGTAGCCAAGAATTTACAGTTTTTATATCGAAAGTAATATCAAATATTTATCAGAATTCTAAAAATTTTCGTATTAAGTTTTTCGAATTTGATATTCTAAATTTATATTCTTGCCATTCAAAATTTAGTGCAGAATTTAAACAATTTGTTACAAATAAAGTTTTAATGATTAAGACATTTTTGGACTTACAGAAATTATTTTCCTTTACATTTAATAATTAAAGGTACTATTCCATCGACTTGTTGTACAAATGAAACCAAAAAATTTTCTCAGTCAAAAAATATTTGAGTGTTAGCTGTGTGAAATGCCATAAAAAGTATCAAATCGAATCCTTTTTCTGGCAGTCGAACAAACTACATTGATAAAATTAAGAATTGGAAGAGAATTTTACTATAAAGTTTGTGTATGGAAAAGAATTTCACTTTAAAAATAATTTTTGAATGGAAGAGAATTTGAATATCTATGATTGTGTTTTTGTAAATCACAATTTTTTCGTTATATAAAAAAATTTTGAAACTTCAAATTCGGTGTCTAATACTAAACTACGCTGTTAAATTTTAACCATACATTTGTTGTCTTTTTTACTCTAATGTAATTTTGTTGCTATCACCTTTTCAGTCAATCAGTGAAATCAATCATGGAATCGTACCTTAAGGAATTCTTTTATATATTTGACACAATTAATAAAGTTATATTTATGAAATTTTCTGTTTGGAAAGCAAAAGTTTAGCGAATTTACGGAGTTCGAAGAATGAATTTGGCAAACTCTAATAATTAATAAATTTTTAACGAAAAATTTTGAATTATTTTTATTAAATTAGCTTTTTATATATTAGGCGCCAAATATTAACCGAAAACTAAATTCTTAATTCAAAATTCCATTAATTTTGAAAGTTTGGAAACTGCTTCGTGTAATTGATGAAATGAATATGTGCTGAGTACCATCCTATGTTTTTTATTTTGGTCTCAAATTGGTTGGAAGTTAATCGATGTGTTTTTAAAACTTCATTAAAACTACGTTAGTATGCACTTTATGTACATACTGTTCGTTCCGTTTCAATTTTAAGATTTTGATGAATTTTAAGACTATACTATACGCGTCCAAAATTTAATAAACTTATTCTTTTTTAGGATTCCATTTACAGATTTTTTATAATTATAACTAATAATTTTAAGAAATATTCTTTTCAAAACTCTATTAAAATTTATAAAATAAAAAATCGACTATTTTCAGATATTATTGTATAAAAAACATGTTTTGTAAATTTGGAAATGGAAAGCTTCACAGTTCTTTCCAAATGTTACAAAAAATATTTAATTAAATAAATAGAATTATATAAAAAAATATTCTCATAAATTCCGGGATTTCATTTTAAAGTTATTCGAGGAAATTCACTAACTTGTAAGCTCTATATTTACAAACATTTAAAAAAAACGAAATTTTATTCTAAACAGTTAAACAATTTATCAAATTTGGATTTACCTTCTAGAATAGTTTAATTTTTTAATATTTAAATTTGTAAATAAAATTGGAATTCTTAATTCCCAACAGAACTTAATACAGAACTCCAAAAATTTGTTAAAAGTGTTAAAAACCCATTTAAAATAATAATATTATTTTGTAAATTTAAAATTAGTTATAATTTAATTTTTATATAGAAAAAAAAATTGAATATTGTTATTATAATTAACCGATATAATAATCAAGTTACAATTTTAATATTTAAATTATTAAATTTTGTACTAAAGTTTGAAAGTATATAAAAAATTATATTTAGAGTTTTAATTTCGAAAATCTTAAACTAAAACTTTAAAATTTATATTACTTTTACTTTATTTTTAAGAAAAATTTTATATTCTCCGCTATTAAATTTTTAAAACCCACTAATATTTTCAAAAAGTTTCTTTAAAGCAATTACAATTTACGAAGAATTTAACGATTCTATTAAAAATTATAGAATCGTTAAATTATTTTAAATCTAGAAATTGAAATAATTTTTAAAAATTTAAATTTGTAGACCTTAAATTAATGAAAATATAAAACTCTTCTAATTCCTTAAATTTGAAAATGAAATTACATTCCAAAACCAATGAAATTGGATAAAACTATTACACTAAAATACTCGAATTAAATAATGAAATTCATAAATTCTTAGTAAAATTTGAAAATCTTCTAAGAATGTCGATTTTTAATTCTCTGATTTAAAGGTTCTATTTCAAAATTGAACTTAAAATTTAAGACTTTTAATAGATAAATTTTTGAATCCAAGACTAGTAAAATAATTTGCAATTTGGAAACTTGAAAATCTTATAGTTTTCTATATAAGAACAAAATATTAAAATTTTCAGATTAAGTTCGACAGATTTAAGTTCGACAGATTTACTATAATTTCAAGTCCAGTCGATTTTTTTCAGATTGCATAAATTGACATTTTCAATAATTAACATTCGATATTTTAAACAACAAAACCTTGCTCGAAATATTTATAATTCTGAGTTGTAAACTTCAGAATTCTAAAACTGAATTTTTATATCCACATTCTACATCATTTTTAGTTTTCAATTTTGAATTCCGAATTTCAGAATATTTGTTTTGTTTAAAAAAATTTTTTTCGGGGACATTCTTTAATTTGGAATTTCATTAATTTTGAAAATTCTGTATGACGTAAAATTTTGATTAGTAAAATTTTAAACATTTGGAATCATTTAGAAATTTGAATATTTTGAATTGTTCTCAAATTTGCGAAATTAAGCTTTAAAAAACGATCATATGTATTCGGCTGCTAAAAAATAAGCAGTATTAGCTTTTAAGGAGCTACTATTACAGGATTTACAAAAATTTATTTATATGTAATTATAAACCTTCTATAAAGCTTTAATAGACAAGCTTTTTCTAGCTGCCATATCAAGATAGTTGGATTAGTTATAAATTTTATTTTTGAGCTTTCAAAATTGTTAATACATCTAACAGCTCATTTTCTACTGGTTTATTTAAAGATTTACTAGTATACGTAAAATTCAAATATTTTTACGAGAGTTTCATTTATTGGTGAGGAAGAGAAAATTTAGACTTCGCTCTCAGATAAACATAGATAGAATTGTGGTTACTTTAATTTTCCGATGTGATATAATTTTTTAACTGGGCTTGTTCTGGTAAGTCTGAACTGATCATATTATTTTAAAAAAAACTTTCGAACTTTAAATAGTGTTTAATATATTATTATTTATTAGAAATTATTTAGTTTAAAATGGTACACTTACAGAGAAAATTAGAAACGTGACCCTGGGTAGAGCTCGGCCAATAATTTCGTTTGTCTGACTAAATGAAACTAATTGGAATAAATCCTCTATGTTGAAAATTTCTAAAATTAGCTCAAAAATATTTAAGATAAATGTTTCATTATACCTAACCTATTGTTATTATTTAAATTAATATAAATTTATGTAGTATATACAACTTATTGAGTTTAACTAATTAGATCTAGTTTAAATCAACTTTTTTGTAATTTATAAATAAAAGGATTTAATAGAGAAAAAAGTCAAAGTTTATATAATTTCAACGAACTATGTAAACTATCTTAAAAAATTAACAATTTTAAATTGAATAAGTTTTATACTGATAGTTTCAGAATTTCATAAATAATTTTATTAAATCGATTTTTTAATAAATTCGGATTTTCAATTGCAATATTAAATATTTAAGAACCCAACATCTTGAATGAACATTTTTAAAGATATTAATTAATTTTCATAATTTTAACATATGAAGTACGCTAAGAGAAAGTTTAAAATTTTTAATCTTAATTGCGATATTAAAGTATAATTTAATTTTCTATAATTTTAGTGTTTCCCAATTTTACAGTGTTTGCTTTAATTTAATTTTATAATTTACAGAGTTACAATTTTTTCAAAATTTTCGTTATTTAAGATCAACCAAATTGTTAAAAATAATTTATGTATCTAAATATTAAATAGTTTAACATTTTTATGGAAAAATTTGATTAGGAATTCAATTTTATTACATATTTTTAAAAATTTTAAATGCGAAATTGAAATTTTCGAATTTTAAATTTATGTTTATAATTTGAGCAAAATAATTTTTTTTTCATTACACTTACAGATTTTTAATATTTTATTTACCATTTACCAGTGGCCTTCCAAAAATTTAATTCTTTTAATATTTTAATTTTAATAATTTGATTTAAAGTGTTTTCTAACTCGTTTTTAAATTTATAAAATTAGTACTAGTTCTAAGACTAATTTTAAGATACTTTTCATCTCCCGATTACGTTCGTTGATTAAATTGAAAACATCTATGACCCTCTGTTGAAATGTAGAAATCGTGGCCAACCCATAGTTCATGTTAGTATACGCTAGCATGGAGCTATGCAGTGCGCAGATGGCCAGTTAAAAAGCGGACCTGTATAGCCGTGTATAAAATAGGGATCCTGTTCAGCTTTCAATGAACAATAAATCCAATAGCCGAACAGTCTCTATTTATTGTGTTGGTATTTTAAAAAAAAAAGACTCAACCAATTGAATTGTTTTATAACACTTTTAAAGAATTTGTTGAGTTCATTAAATATTTAATTTTAAGAATAACGAAATTATTTACAAATTTAGCTAAATTTTTTTTTACAAGGAAAGGTTAAATTTAATTGGTCAGGAAACATTTTAAGAAAGTTTCTGTTTAAGTTGTTAGAAAATATTTATTTAACGAAACATTAAAAAGTGAACTAAGAAACACTGAAACACATATAATATTGACGCAGACAAACGATGCGGTATATTTCAAACCGTTAATGAGCTTCTTTTTTTAAAAAAAAAAAAACATAAACTTCTCAGGTTACATTAAATTCTAAAGTATTTTATAAAGTATTTACACAATCTATAAAATAGATAAAAGCATCTAAATGAAATGATCTTGAAAAATAGCAATTTAGAGAAAATAAAATTCCGAAACACATTAGATTCCATATCGTACATCGGTATATCGATATCTATTGTGTCGATTTACTTTTATATAAATTGAATATTCACAAAAGCAATGATACTTGAAATTTTCTTATTGTTGATTTTTAAGATGATAAAATCTCTTATCTATATCTCGATAATGTATATTTAGAAAAACACATATATACCTGTTTCTCTCTCTTTCTCTCGTTATTTCTCACACATGCACAATAATACTTATGGTAAATTAAAGTACACACACATATATACATCTAAAGATAGATATTTCTTAGACAAAATATAGAGTACATAATACGGAACAAACAATTTTATTATATTAAATTAAAATTGATCAATAAAATTAGAAAAAAAAAAATTTGTTGTAATAACAATAAACGAAAAACGATAAACTTAAACGGATATACAATAAATGTAATGTTATATTGCTTTTCGACTATACATGAGTATATGAGTATACCAAAAAGTTGTATACACAGCTTTTTTTTTGGAAATAAAACTATATATATGTACACGATAAACAACGGTAATTTAAGTTTGATACGATCTTCTATAATATATTTAGTGGAATTGTTTTACATGAAAAGGTGTAATTTTGGGTTTTTTTATGTGATATGTTTGATATTATTTAAATGTCAGTTAGTTAAACCAACTTTTTATGTATATGGACAACCGACTGCTTCAATAATTGCACCATTTTGTACGCCCTACATGACCGTTTTTCGAAAACTCTTGGGTCTTTGGCGAGAAAAATATGAATTAATTCAAATTCCACCTGGTTATATTCAAACGAATATCAAGGGTATTCTCTTTCTTTCGTTTTTCCGAAATTTAATTAATTTTATTCAAAATTCAGTAAAAAACTTTACTTTAGTTTTGCAAATTATTATAATTTTGCAACCGTTGCAGTTGTTCAATTTTTAAAACTTTTTAACTTTCGGTTTTCCTTCCAGAAAATCATTTTGAACTTAATTGTCATACCCAACTTCTAATTTATTATGGTTGTTTTTTAATTTTAATTTTCTACTTGTTCTGGACGTTCAAATTCAATTTGCCAATAAATACAAAAACACGCAAAATTATCAGGGCATTTTTTGTGTTCTATTATTTTTTTTATACATCAATATTCAATATTTTATTTAAATAAATCCACAAAGTATATTAAATAAATTGTATAAGCACTGTTGTTATGACGCGAAAAAAAAAATGAGAAAAAGGCCCCAAAATTTATTCATTTTATAATATCGTATCATAGACATATCTGAATAAGCTACTTAAAGTACAATTTCTACATTCTTTAAATTCAGAATTACAGATATAACAAATTTTGTTTTTTTAAATTTGAATTGAAATTTCAAGTTTTATAGTAAAAAGAACCATAAATGGATAAAGTAATTTTTATTTAAATTAGAAAATTAATATCCGATATCCGATAATCCATATCCATAATATCCGATTTTCTAATTCCTTATTTTTTTAAATCATTGAGTATAAGAGAAGTGTAATAAAAAATGTATGCGGAAAAAGGTACCACTGGTAAGATCCACTAACTATAGTGTATATGTATCTGGAAGCAAATCAATAGTTGCAATAGATTACTCATTTGTACAGACAGTATCAAAAGACAGGGTGTTCTTCCCTGGGACAATGACACGTGCAAATGTATATGTATACATTCACTATGCGTGAAATACGTGGCGGAGAGCAAACCTATACCTACTAAGAAACAAGGATATGTACATAAATGTGTCAGTAACACATGTCGAGGTGATTAAAATCAACAGGTTGAAGCAAAAGAAAATGACCCACCTCAGCCAAGATGTGGTAGTATAAGTTATATGCAGTGAAAAACAGAGCGTTTGACAGGCAAGGAAACGGAACAACTATTAGCCAAACTTTCATTAAATATAATTGTTTGAAGTCATAAAAGACATCATTACTACTTTTTAGATAGTTTCCATATCAAGTGGGGCTTGGTAATCAATATCGAAAGTAACTGCAGATAGCTATAAACGAATGTTTGGCTAAAATATTTTTTTCTTGTTTTGCCATAAGAAAGATGGGCCACTTGTATCTGCTTCCCACTATAGTCTAAGGTCCATTCAAGCCCCGGTTTTTTCAGAGAACAGATAGCTTGACCTACTCCTCTTTGTTCTTCATGTTTAGCTGCCGATACTACATAAGTTCATCGACCAGACCAAAATTGGTTCTCTTCGTCTCCTTCTTCATCACTAGCCAATTATTTATATTTAGGCCAGCATTCCGACCATCAAAGCTAACATTTTTCTTCTTTGTTGTTCACAGTTCAACACTTTCCCAAGATTAGAGATTCTTCCCGATTTCCATTGGTCATTACCTTGTTTTCACAGGAACGATACGTATACCGCCTTCTACGTACAGTTAAGAGTAGTGTAAAGTGGATGGTCCTGGTCCAGCCGAAAATGGGTCCAGCCGAAACTATGACGTCATGTGACGTTAACGACTATGCAGTATTTTCGGCGCAAAATAAAACAATTTAGGCGTAAACGACTATGCAGTATTTTAGGCGTAAAAGACTGTGACGTATGTGAGAAACAATGAAGTAATGTCTCGATATTTCCATATTCACGCATAGACATTTAGTAAGTTTTGCGATTCACATACATAAACTGTAAAACGTTCAAACAATTTTGTGACGTCATATGACGTATATGACCACACAGTATTTACTCGTAGGAAATTTAAGCGTAAACGACTATGCAGTTTTTAGGCTAAATCTTAATACAAACTGTATAGATTTGTCCATATTTTTTACATGTGTATATGATAAACTCTCTTATTGTTAGAACTTTATATCTTTTTAAATAGGTGGCAGTAGCTCTATGTGAGTTTTGGTTTGTGTATATGATAAACTTTTTGAATTGTTGTTTTTTTCTGGTTTTTACCTTGAATAAATTAGCACAGCTACGGTACCCACAGCATTTGCATTATAAATCATAGACGATTACATCATTTTTTATCTAAATCATAGACGTTTACATCAATTTTTATCGATCAGGCATATTCAAAAGCAAAATTTATATTTTTTGCCAAATTGAGATGTAAACGATTATGATATAAAAGTTTGCAAACTCAATTTTCAAGTTTAACAATTCAAAAATATCATAGACGATTACATTAATCTCGCATTTGTGCAAATGGGATATGCGATTTCTAAAATTAGAAAAACTGGTGCATTTTTCGGCTGGACCAACACTACTGTTAAGGAACCTTAATTCAACCTTATTAGCCTGCCGAACTTTGTCCATTTCTTCAGTGGTATAAGCAGCAAACCAAGGAATTTGACCTCCTCCCTTATATATTCCAGGGTTTCCTTATAGGTCACAGTCTTGTGCCTTCTGGCAGCCAGCCCCACTGATACCGAGATGTTTACCTTCTTTATCACAATTTGGTTTTCCTCCGACTGTTTATTCTTGCAGTTTTCTCTTAGCTATACTGGAAGGATTGGCTACCTCTGTCGATACTCCTTGTTTTGGGAATCTAAACTAGGCAACCGGAAGTTGGGCCAGCCTCCGAGCATCAGTAGTTCATAACTAGCAGCTCCATTCATGTTAGCTTTGCGATTTCCCATAGTAATAGTCTCCGGCCTTTTTTCAAATTTTCTGATGTTGTGTGAACCTAAGGCATTAGAACCTTCATTCATGTTTCAAGCACTAGTTGCTTTCTATTTTGAAGCTTTAGAGGCAACATGCCGCTAATTGTTTGTTTTTTTTGTGGTTTTCACTCATCTGATTCTTATTCCCCTGGCCCCATTATCGTAAGTATAGTAATTGATTAACTTACCAGCCATTCATTCTTCGGTTTACGTTGTTCCATCTAGAATTAGTTTTATATAAGGGTTTATCCTTTAGCGCCGCACATTTGCCTGTTGTCAAGACAACAGTTACCAATGCTTGCTATTTGAGGAGGCAGCACGTATATTTTGGTATGTTGGTGTTTAATTTTAAAGAGACATGAAACGTGATCACCCCGAAGAAGTGTATACTGTATTATTTTGTTCGATTATATTTTTGATTGTTATATTAGCTTTCCCATATTCTGTTAGTATATATGTAGGTATGTATGTACATCCTTTGTGATCATCTGATTTAAATCCTCTATATACCCAAAAATTCGAGGAAAACCGTGAAGCACAAAATCAATATCCTGCTCTAACCATAATACATTTTTATTTTAATATAATTTATGAAGATAAATTGTATATGTATTTATCTTTTAGCTAATCCGATTTTGGAAATTTGGCCCACCAACAACATAAAATCAATTTATTTTAATTTTAATAAAAAAACAATTTCTTAGTGCGCGGTATAAATTTGAAAGAGATTATTATGACGTATCTACCTTAAATTCAAAAATTAGTTTGTTAAAAAAAAATTATAGAGAGCGAAATTATTAATATTTTTAATAATTAACCGCAGTTTTCGTTCACCTTATATATATCCAAATTAAATTAAAAAAATAACTAAAGATGATTTGTTCTCAAGGCGCTCGCTCCCCTTGCGCGTATTTAAATGTTTTTGTATATATTGTAAAAATACTTACATTCTAAATTAAAATTAAAATTATCTAAAATATTAAAAGTGGGAAACTTGATATAAAAACTCATTCATGCTTGTATAAATCGAGGGAATATTTCACAACATTTTAATGATAATTTAAATTAGATATAAAATATTTTACTGTCTGTGCGCGCGTGTAATAAGTACCATATGATTGTAATTTGTTAGGTATATACACGGAAAATAAATATCAACAATTACGTGCACGTTAGGTAATCAAAATTCCTAGCATAATTTAATACTCCATCATACATATAGATGTACGTATCAGCGCACATGTTCTTGGATCTATGTATATACGAACATAAAATTAATTGAATACTGGATTTGAGCACAAATAAAAATTGGGGTACTGTTTCAACCGTATGAAAATTGTTTTTAATCTAATTGAACTCACTATAGAGAAAATTGAGTCAAATTGCGGATCATACCAAATGAAATGCTCGGAGAACATTTTGCCAGCTGTAATGTGAAGCTTTGCCAGTATATAAATCGAGCTGGAGAGCCGTTGAAATCTGACTTGCTCATATACCTAATGAACTTTGTGTGATGGTATTATACACAATTGGGGTCATCGGTTACAAGGTGCCTATACACCCTTGATAATTTTATATGGCTTTGTGCTTTTGTTTTCTAACAGACAGAATATGGAATAATGGCTTTTGAATTAAATTTTATTAGAAACACAATTCCTTGATAGTTGGAAAACTTGAAATTGCAGAAGGCAGAGAAGAAGCGTAGTTATAATATTATGAAAATTAAAAATTCAGATGATAATTGTAAAACACTGATCGACAAATAAGTACTTGCAGAAGCGTAACTATTTGTGAAGCGTGATTTGAGTCAGGCGTCACCGTTATTCACAAAAATATCCCAGAAATAACGGATTCAAATTCCCTAATGGTAAACGAAAATTTTTGAAAATTCCACTTTCAAGAAATCACCCTACATGATATAATAAACATCATAGTGGCCATCTCTTGGAAAATATCAACAGTAATTTCAATTCCAGAACCTCAAAACGGACCACATCAGAAGAATTGCAACGAATCGGGTTGCTCCCAATATACGAAAATGTGCTAGAACGGTTATTCAAAAACCAACTATCTACAAGGAATACAACAAATACACAAAAGTTGACAGTTTTATACCATCGTACAATCGGGCCAATTGATATTGGGCATATTTTGCAATGTTATAGTAAATGTGTCGATAAGGTCGATAATACAGACCATCGGTCGACAATTCTGAGCTTCAACTTGCTTAAAATGAATTGAATTGCTAGCAAAACTATCAAGATATACTCAAACAATAGTTTAAGGAAGATTTGCTAGGAATACTGTCTTCAATATAGATGGATACATAGTCAAGACCTTTGACCAATTCGTTCTTGAAGCGCTGAAAAGTTTGTGAGACATCGCGATATTTGGAAGCCCTAGGGATCATAATTTTTTAAAATACAATTCATCCGTGTTACAGACCATTTGATGGATGAAAATGTATGTAGAGTTGTGCATATTGTCAGCCTACAAATGCAATTTACAATAGTTATTAAAAACCAGCCCAGCACGAAACTTAGCGGGGTCTCTTTATCGTGGATTAAGTGATGCATAATTTTCAGCATAGTGTATATAGTTGTACTGTGCGTAGATTTCGGGACAATGATATTTCGTCAAATCCAATCTTATTCGATTTTATGCCACTTATCACTTCTATAAAGCTGAACTCAGAACCGTTGCTATATATAATAAATATTTGGCGTTAGCAAGAATGGAATCCATATAGCACAAAACGTTGATTTCATTGGGCTGGACAATTTTTTTCTAGCTCACAATACGTGTCTTTATTTTCCTTTTCAATGAACTTATTAGGAGTGAGTGGGGCCACTTGAGGCATGGATTGACTGTAGAAAATCAAATCATACAACCACCGTATTAAGAGGAGCGACTTTTATAAATGATGGTTCCAAACAAATTATTGGAGATAAAGTTAACATTAGTTTAACCTTCCTATAACCTTCAAAACCGCCTCAATTTAATGCAAAAATTGAAGCATTCAAAAATGAAGATGCTTTTGTTTAAACATTTTGTTTTGGCGGAGTTTATTTTCCGAGTCGAGAAGGATGCTGGTACATCTTGAAGCAAGCAATTTTTATATTCAATTATAGATTAAATCAAGTACTAGTCATATAGGTATTTCACTAGCAAATGGTTTTCTTGCTAGTTGAACGATCATCAATATTGTTTATTGTGTATGAGTAAAGGTGCTATATACGCATATATACAATACTTTTATTTTGTTTCTGTGTCGCCTTTTGCGTTAATGTTCATTTGATTAAAATCTACTAACCAAAGATGCGAGTTCTAGATTTGGCCCTGTAATCTACGCAGTTGTCGATATGTTAAATAATACGTATAGATTGCGAGGAAAATTTTTTTGTTAACGTCAACAACCTACGATATTTTAGCGTTTTGAAATGGAATGAACCAGTTCACAGTAGTATTTTTAAAAAGATTTCATTAAAACTAGTTTACTAGTTTCCTAACAAATACAACAGCATATTCATACATAAATACAACAGCACATTCCACGAACTATAAATGTTTGGTAAAATACATTAAATGAAATTCTAAAACTGAATATTAGATGACGCGTAATTGACCATCTTTTGCTAGTAACACACGTTAGTTACATATATCATTAGCGTTCGGGTCCGCAAAACTGTCATGCATATGTGGTGTGGCACATAGCCATGATTAATAGTTCTGTATTTACAAGGACTTGATGTGATGTTAACTTAGTTCAAAGTTGGAAGATGTATAGAATTGAGGAATTGGATTGCGCGTATATAGTGATGATTTGGAATTACCATAGAAGAGATAATATTATTGAAAAATTCGCAAGACATAATCTCGAAGGACCAAACCCTGATGTACAAAATCCCAAACGGTTCAAGAGACCGAGGGTACAGAATTCCGTGGATACAAAATCCAGACGGTACAAAACCCCGTAATCCTGAGGTACCTCACCCCTAGAAGAGAAAAACAATTCAAATATGAATCATGTAGACATGCAAGACATAATAATTTGTTTCCTATTGCGCTAAGTTTGAACGTGACGCAATAACAACTCTACTAAATTAAAAATCGATGAAACGAATATTCACAAACCATTTCATTGTAATTTCGGGGTATGCACCCTCCTGCAGATTACTATTTTAGGATTTTTACAAATAATAAGGATTTTGTGCCTTCGCGATTATGAACATCGGGGAGACAAAAACTACTTTAAACAAAAGTGAAGTTAGGGTCAGTTTTTCCTGATAGTTAAATCGACGGTCGCACAACAATTGGATGTTTAATTCTCGCTGCCAATTGTTTAGGTTATACATGGAAAAATATTAAATTTATTTAAAAACTTAATCGTGCTCGAGTGGTATGGCACAAGTGTAAACGCCGGGTACATATGTAAACACCCCAACGTATTATATATTTTCTTTAAATAAATGAACTGGTATATAGTTACTTATACTGCATAAGTTAGTAAATCATGTTTTTGATGTTAAGGCGGGGCTTTTTGTCTTATTTCTGTATTATAAGCTGGGCAAGGAATAGTTTAAGTAGACAGTCTCTAGCTAGTTGGTTTACAACTGCCAATCGGGCTTCGATACCGTACACTGAAAAAAATATTACAGTAATATGAACGATTTCTGGTGTAACATGTACGAAGTTGGTGTCTATATTGAGCCGACGATTTTTACGTACATGGAACATCATTTGAATAATCAAATATCAAAAATTAATTTAATTATACGTTAGTTAATTCAACGCATATTATGCATAACCGTTTTTTAACTTTTAACGATTTTACATTAATGCTACTCATCGTTAATATATATTGCAGTTCTAACGATTAACACAATTCTGATAATACAAAGAATCTTCCTAGCAATATAAATTTTAGAAAAACTAACTTTCGTTGTCAGTCGGATATTTTAATTGTTATTACGATCGATACTTTAAACTTGAAATATGAATTGTACGAAGAATTCGTTAATGTTAAAAATGTTTGTTAAATTATTATAGATATTAATGTAAAATATTAATTTGATTAAAGAAATTTTAATTAACAACTATTATCAATTTTTAAGAAAATTCCATAGATTTAAAGACATATTGTTAACCAATATTATGTTTAACAACGAAAATTCATAAGACGTTGAAATTCGTAACAACGAAAATTAATTGTCTTTCGAAAATACGGGTCCAATAAAACTAGTAAAAATATTTTGTTGGAAAATAATAAATTTTATTTTTTTTATATATTTCATTATTACAAAAATGTATAAAAATTTAAATTTGGTTTCCAAAAATATTGTACAAATAATATGTACATATATAATAAAAAATATATGAATAAAAAATAAATAAATATAACATATTGCGAAGTTAATGTGTCAATATGGATTTAATTCTAATAAATTAATATTAACTATAATTTCATCAATTAAATTGAATCTTCTTATGCAACAGATGAAAAATGATAAAATGTTTTGAATCTGAAAAAAGAAAAAATAATTTAAATAATCAGAAAATAGATAATGTTATTTATTTCAAAAAATTTACCTGTGGTAGTATTTCTCTGTTGCTGGAATTCTTTTAATAGCTTTTTACTTGTAGAATCGGTCAATTTCTCGTTTAATATATGTATTTATAACTTCATGGACAAATTTGTCGACAATAAGTAAAAAAAATTAGTTGCTTCGGGGTACAGATAGTCGAATTCGATGTAAATAAACTTTGGCCCATATGATTGGGAATAAGCCGGCCGCTCCATTTAAAACAAACATGTTTAATGTTTGCTTCTTGATTTTCCCCAACTGTTTTTTTTTTTCAAAATATCACTGATAACTTCCACTTTTCGATTATTATGTTCTCGTCATTATCGTCTCTTTTGTATTTTACAAATTAGCAAATTTCTAGTGCGTCCTCTTCTGGTATAATTTCGTCCACTATAAAATAAGAGAAAATTCACGAATTACTATTTATTTTGCGAAATAATTTTAATTTTGTTTACTTACTAATACATGATTCGCCACTCTTAAATCGTTTCACTTTTTGCAGGAAATCGTTCTGCCTTAATTTAGCGATGTAATTGTTGTACCGATCGTACAGCTGCACTTTTCGTTTTGGTTTTATACGTCATTGAAAATACACACCCTACAAAAAGAAAAATAAATAATATTTTATATTTTACGTTAATTTGATCATATTTTAGTCGTTACCGCAGTCTCTTCAGGGATAATTTTCTTGATCTAATTGGAAATTGGTTCGCATTCCCTTACATCCATTCGTAAATTTTTTTGTATGTAAAAATTCACTACTAAATTTATTAAAATTTATCGACTAGTGTCAGTTAATATTTTTTGTCCTTTGATATGGTTAGCAAAAAACCCTTCCAAATACAATTCTAAAATTTCCTGTAGTGTAACCTGAAATAACAAAAATAAATATACAATATCATTTATTAATTAAATCTACTCTTATCAAATAACATAAAAAAAATGTTTTTGTTCATACTTTTTTACTTACGACTGAATTTTCGTATTATCGGTTCCCTTAAAGCAAATGATTCGTATTTAGGTTCCCTTAAAGCAAATAAATTTGATTAGCTAGCTAGTATTTAAATAATATTATATATTATTTAAATTTAGATTACCTGTTGTTTTGAAACTCCCATCGAGCAAGTATATTAAGGAGTCTCCATATGATTTTTGCGCATATATTTTAACGCCTCAAGGTCAACATCATTTTCTATACAAATATAACAAATGAAACATTACTATTGATCAATTTTAAATCGCTTAGTCTTTTTGCACTCAAACAGTTTATGTTCAAATCTAATCTATTCACCAAGTGCTTCTTCTTTTAATAGCTGTTCGATTTGCACAGGAGTTATGAAGTACAAAGCGTTTTCATAAATTTGATTTTCTGAAATCAGAAATTTGGATGTTACGCATATAGAAATTACCCAAGATTCACAAATAACTAAACTTATTACGTTTACCTACCATGCAATGTCTGAATAATTTTATCAGAAACCTTCCACTATTTTTAAATTGCGCTCATTTTTTAGGACATTTGATACAATTTCACGAAAACTATAAAACTACATGTATTTAAATAATTTACACTTAAGTTTTTATTTATATTTATTCAGGCACTTTACTTTACTTAGCAAAACTTACCAATGAAATGAAATATATTATGCATCTAAAAACTAAAATGGAGGAAAAACATAGCGTCTATTTTAACGAAATTTCGTTGGAATAACTAATGATTAATACTTACAATAGAATTTTGTTATATTAAAAAACGTTTCTTATATTTATTAAATATTACTTTTTCTATGCAATATTTCATGTACGAACAATAATTCACCCAGCACAATTTGGCTTATGCAGTTAAATTTAATAGATTTTACGAAATATTATAGGACATGAAACAGTACAGTTTTAACCCTTTTTTTATTTCTTGTGTTTTTATAATACATACATATATTTATTTATCTATTTAATTGGAAATAAGGAAATTTTTTTTGCATTACATTTCATTTTTACATTAGCTAATATATGTAGCTTGAGGAACTATATGTTTCTCCTATCGTACTAATACATTTTACCCAGAACAATTGTTTTATATAGATTTTCAGGATTACATCTCTTCACATCAAAAATTAAGATATATACGTATGTAGTTCATATCGTTTAATACATACTTTGATACATACGTTAACGAACAAAATGGTTTTTGAATTATATGAACATTAGTTACGTTTTAATTTTAAAAAAATATTTAACTGAGATCGACGTACGCTTTGTGTTAATGCTATATTTAATTGGATCATACTGCATAACCAAACTATGATGTGTAATTTGATAATTTAGTATTATAATTGATTGTAAACTCATATATGCAAATATAATGAAAGGTTAGATTATACTTTAGGGATCATAACGTCGCGACAGAAAATTCAAATTATATTTTGATGTTGTTTACTACAATTAATTATATCTTCAAGACCAGAATTTAAGGAATATCCTCCATTTTACACAAACAGACATGGTTTAAAATAAACTGTAATAAATGTTGATATAATACATCTTAACTCATTTTTCGATAATGTTCTTAAATAACAAAAAATTGCAGAATTTGTACTTTAAGTATCAATAAAATAATGAATTAGCTGAGAGAAAAACCTCATATAGAAAATCCATTTACCTAACTCCATTTCTATTAAGTAAAAAGTCTGGTACAAAATTAAAGTTCTCACAGAAGCTTATTACTTTTAAATAAAAATTCCACAACAGAGTTTTTTTTTGCAAGATCCAATGAAATTTGTAAATTATGTATATTGATTGTTACAATAAATTTGGACAACTGATAGTTAACGATGACTTAATTTTGCTATAACACTATAGTAAAATGTACTGTGTTTAAACATACGATTTGTAAGGCGTTCTTTTAAATGTTTTCTTTGTTCGACTGCATACTAAAATATTAATATTGTTAAATGGTTTTCTTGTGACCACAGAATACAAATATAGGTGTAACATTTTGCAAAACATATAATCCAAACCAACAGAGCATTTCACCTACTATTTTTTCGCACATTAAAGGATATTTTTGTAAACTTTGATCGGTATCTGGAGTAAGAGTATCAAAAATGAAAAATAATGATGCAATAAATTGTTTTTCTTTATACCGTAACATTTCTCCATTTAATTTGTTCGTTATTAAAATATTTCAGCTTTTATTATTTTATTGTTCAAAGTATTAATTACCTTAAATGCAAATATAATTCATTATTATAAATTTATTTGCAGAACAAAATTCATTTTATTTTAACGATATGTTAATTTAACTTTTTTTTAAGTATGTACGAAAATAACATAATGTGTCATATATACACGATGAAGACTAGTTTGTTAATAGAGGACCATTTTCCTTCTTTATATAAAACCATAATAATGAATCATAATGAATCATAACAACACAATATTTAAAACTAAAATGTATTTTAACTTTGTACTGCTTTTCATACATTATAAAGACACGTTTGTTAAAATAAAATCGTTTTCGTTCTTCACACAAATTTATTTTAAAGAACTATTATTGCATTAACGATAAACCAGTACATTAAACAATAAAATAGGTAAACCTGAAATATTTTAATAACGAATTTAAATAGGTTAAAATAACAAAATGTATTTAAACATTTTTTTTTTAAATTAATAAACTTAATGATTTTATGTTAAATGAAAGGAAAATGATATTATATTAATAATAATTCTTTATATCTATAAAAAAAAATCGTTAAAATTTAACGGAAAATCTTTCGTTAATATTACCGGATTATTTTTTTCAGTGTATACATTTCTAAATTTATATAGTTGACCATCAAACGATCAAATATTTACCATACTCTTCCAATGTTCGTGCAGTAAAAGTTTATATACGAGGGCGCAGTGAGAAATCTGGTAAAATTGCAACAAAATCCCAAATCCCAGATGTCATGTGTCAATACCATCTGTCACTTGACCAAATTAAAATTTTCAGACAGATCTGTCATTTAGTTCAGTTTTGACAGCCATATTGAAAACAGACGACCCAATGTTTTTTTCTGCAAACATGGAAAAAAGTGGAACAACCATTACGCAAACCAAAACATTGATAAATATTATGGGGACTCTTCACAAAATAAATTAAAATGATTCACAAGTGGTTTACTGATTTTCGTTGTGGTTGTACAAGCACAACTGGTGGCGAACGTTCAGGACGTCGAAATGATGTCACCATTCCAAAAAACGGTTGACAAAATCCATGATACGGTATTGCAAGACCGTAGAGTGAAAGTGCGTGAGATAGCTCAGATAGTAGGCATCTGAGATGAACGTGTGCGCAATATATTACACGAACATTTGAATACGAAAACGACTGCATTTGGCGAAGATTTGTTCTCTTCCGTCAAGACAATGCACGAATGCACACGTGTGTAGTTGACATGGCTAAAATCCATGGATTACGCTTCGAATTGCTTCAACATCCGCCATATTTTACAGACTTAGCCCCCTGCGACTATTTTCTGTTTCCGAACTTGAAGAAATGGCTCGGCGGAAAGAGATTTGGCTTATGAGGAGATCATCGACGCAACAAACGCCTATATTGAAGTAGGAAAAATTGGAAAAACTTCGGACTAATTGTATATCGAGCTAAAAGACGGCTACTTTGAAAAAAATTTTTTTTTTTTTACTGAAAATATTTCCTTGTTGAAGTTTTACCAGACATCTCACTCCACCCTCGTATATATATATATATATATATATATATATATATATATATAAAGGGCGTTTTTTAAGAATTAAACACCTTTGAGTTGGCAACTCTACTTTATTTGACAACACATTTAACAGCTGATAGTTGCTTTTTGTTTAGTTTGATTTGACATTTCATTATGGATACACTTACATCAGAGCATCGCTTGCAAATTGTTGATTTTTTTTTATCAAAATAATGATTCTGTTCGTGAAACAAATCGTGCACTTCGTCCATATAATGGCGTACATAATCGTCCTTCAGAGCGGATTATTCGAATAACAATAGATCGTTTTTTCGAACCACGGTTATTCTTAATGATAATGTGCATCCCGTGAGACTCCGAATAGTGCGCACTGAAAAAGCTGTAGCCGCTCTACTGCAGGAAAGAAGAAGGAAGAACATCCAAATAAATCAATTCGTCGCCGTTGTCAGCAACTGGGGTTGTGTCCTTCCACTTTATTGAAGATTTTACGAAAAGATCTTGGATTAAAAGCTTTTAGGATTCAACTTGTGCAGGAATTAAAGCCAAACGAGCATCGTATGCGCCGCCAATTCGGCGAATGGGCTGAAGCACAAATTGATATTGATGTTGAATTTCCATTGAAAAGTTTGTTCTCCGATGAAGCCCATTTTTGGTTGAATGGGTACGTAAATAAGCAGAATTGTCGCATTTGGAGTGAGGATAATCCACAAGCTTTTGTCGAAACACCATTACATCCACAGCAAATTACTGTTTGGTGCGTTGGTGTACTTTATGGGCTGGCGGAGTCATTGGTCCATGTTCGTTCTTCAAAAACGATGATGGTCAGAATGTTACTGTCAATGGTGAGCGGTATAGGGACATGATTATTCGAATTTTTTACGAACCTCGATTAGCTGGCATTAATCTTGCTGACATGTGGTACCAACAGGACGGATTGATTTACAATTGATTTACTCAAAGAAACTTTTGATGAAACCAAGATCGTGTGATTTAACCCCATTGGATTATTTTCTTTGGGGTCATGTAAAGTCATTTGTCTACGTCGGTAAACCAGAGACAATTCAACACCTATGGAAATCAACATTCGATGAGTTATTGGCAAAATTCGGCCGCATATGCTGCGAAAAGTTTGTGTAAATTGGGGTTCCAGATTGCGCGATAAAAATTTCTATCCAATACAGCCCGTTTCATTGATATTAAAAATAAATTTCTTTGTTTTGTTATGATTTAAACTTGTGTAACTCTATAAAAAAACACCCTTTATACGAGTATATATATCGTATACCCATGTGGATCTACGGGCTGAACTTACTAATTTGCTACATAATGAGGTTGATATACTCGTATTTATAGTAAGGAGCATGTCGCGCGTTAAGATTTAAAGTTCACTCGAGCCGGTTAGATATTTTCAGAAATAAAAACCAAAAATTTAACTTTGATTGGTTCATTTTCAAATTTGTTGTTATCTTTACTTCATAAACTCTTCTATGGCAACATTAACCCGCAATAGTGTCCTATTTATAGGTATTTTTATGATCATCTTTATTTAATGCCTTTCATAATGTCTTCTTTGTTTATTCGATCCATCTTTTGTGTTTATTTTATATACCAGTGCATTTCGGGTTATATTCCAAAATTACGATGGGCTTTAGTTATTTAACGGCTTCGGGACACTGAGAAAACCGTTACAAATTAATTTTTTAAAAGTTAGTTTATTTATTATAGATCTTAATCATTCTGGCAGCATCCAATATTTCATGTCATTTTCCAAGTATGGTGTATTCTTCAGTTAAAATGTTACTATATGTACCTATAGGCGATTACCACTTTGTTATTTGTTACAATCTTATAATACTACGTATTGTATGTTCATAATATGTTCTTCTATTATGATTTAATTGAATTTTTTTTAACGATATCAAAAAAAAATTGTAAATCAAACAACTTTCAATTACCATAAATTTTATCAGAGCAATATATCTATAGCCTTCTGTTTAACATACAGGTTGACAATGTTTAACTATACACACACACACTCATGTTACAATATAAACACACATAATACCAAAGGACTACACATAAATTATTTTATAATCCTTTTCACTCTGGTGTGATACAATATTTTCGATTAGATTGTTCCATGTATCAACTTAATTATCCGAACAAAAACATAAATGTATCATGACATAAACCATGTTTGTTTGGATATAAAAGAAAAAAGAAAATTTATAGAGAAGAGGATTATGTTATATGTATGAAAATCGGAAATTAAGATATAATCTTCAGGGCAACAGAATATAATCTAAAAAATAAAAAGCACACAAAAAAAAACTGTTTTGAGCGAGTCAAAAAGCATAACTCTAAACTTAACCAAAATGGCACCTTAAATGTATATATGTATTTTGTGTTGTTTGAAACAAACACACACACATATAATTTTATTTAGAACCAACAAACAAACATAAAAATAATTACCTTTTGTTGAAATTTTTGATATTCCATATCGTTGCCTTCCAATTCATCATCACGTAAGGCTCCCACACACACATAACACAATGATGGAGCACAACATAAAGAATTTCGTATAAAGCAGACAAGCATTTACTGTGTGCAAAGGGTGTTCAATAAATGTTTGTATGCAGAGGGCTTACTACAACTCGAATGATGACCGTTAGAAATTATCGATTTTAAAGTACAAATTTGGGGCGGGCTGTGTCGTCTACAAAATTGACGTTGGATAATGTTCTAGTTGGATGAGAATAATAGTGCGTCAAAATTTTGCGCCCATTTGTAATAACATCTACATTCGCCGGAATGTATGCATTTTTGTTATAATATACACAGTAAAAACAACAACACAACCAATTATTTATGTATAGTAAATCGTTCGAAATAGGTTCGCTACATGACTCTCCCCGCCGGTTGTAGACCTTAAATCGACAGTGTTACGAATGACGCTTTGAGATTTAAAACAATCCTATGCAATCCTGTATTTAAAGTAAATGTATTGTTTATACCTAACAAGTAATTGCCTGCGACCAAGGACAAATTTCGTTCAATTTTGAACGGCTTTTGCTGGCTTAGAGGTGTTGATCGTATTTTGTCAATTTATTTTGGTGCTTCTCAGTAACACTTCCGGTCTATACTCAATTCGATTCGGATTAACATATTGCAAAGAGTTCTTATCAAAAACCACAATCACTTCGAAATAAAAATATCAAAAAGTTTCATATGATGAAGGGTGGAGAAATGGAAAAGAAAGCGGGAAGATACATAAGAAAATATTACTTCTATACCAGAGTTTAAAACCAAAGATATAAGTCAAGAGCGCGGCATCTGGAAAATAGTAAAAACGCACAAAAAAACATGCATCTTGTTAGGAAACAGCACGAGGATAATCTTTTGGAAAACACGTTTTGGACCACTAAAACAACCTGAAATGAACACGAATTACGATTTAAATACTTGCATGTGTGGAATGATAGAACGTTCTTTCGCAGGTGCAATAAAACAGTTGGACGATGTCCTATAATAGCTATCCGAAAGGTGCGATGGGATTCGAAAACGCATGGTATTGTGACGCATATTTCAGTCATCATATAGAAAACCCTATGTGTTTGGATGTGGTTTTATTATACATGCCACAACAAAACCATGCTTGGTAATTTCAATTCCAATTTGGGAAAATAAATCACATTTTGATTGAAACGTGACATTCGAACAATATAATTGGGTCTAGGCAGCTTTCGCGGCCCACACGCAAAGTCACAATCAAACTTTCGAAATCGAAACGGTCAAGATTGGGAGGTGCGATGCGAAAATAAATGGCTTAAAATAGTTTTCGTGAAAAATAGCGCTATACTACAAGACACACAACGTCATAATATACCAGGCGATCATGAAGCATTGAACACAAATGCGATAGGAGCAAAGTACAAAAACTGTACTAAACTACAAAACGGCAACTATTTATATGGGTACAAAATAAACAATAATTTCATTAACGATAGTTACAAAGGATTATACTGCGATTTATTCAACGATTCTCAGAACTGACGCAGGGAACGATGATGTGAACGCGAATCAAGAACCATTCAAGAATAGTTACTCCAACAAATTGAATCGACTATCAATAAATTAAAGAATAACATGGCTGATGCGGGCTTCGACTGAATAACGGCAGAGCTTATGAAAACGAGGAGACAATGAAACTTCAGCAAAAAAGCATGATCCAAATATAATATATGGGTATTCTTGTCGCATCGGACGATAATACTAATGTGACTTAAGGCTTTGAAAATCAATAACTGACTAGATGTTCACAATCCCGCATTGGAGATACAATAACAACCAACTAAGACAGTAAAACAGCACTCTTTTCACTATAGTCCAATATTTTTCGATAGGACGAAAGCCTGCAGTGGACTCAGCATCTTTGAGATAATATCGATTTGATTAATATCGTACAAATTTATTGCTTCTTTAGAGTCGTGTGAACTAGCTGTGATGGCCAAAACTTTATGCTGAATCGTGTTGACGAATTAGCGGAACAATCCGTCATTATGAAAAATGTGACAAAAATCTGGCTCCACTACTGCAAATTGCTGGCCAAATCATACATTTTTTTCCAAATGTATCTAACTTGAAGTGTTTCAAAAAGAATTTCATGTACTTTTCGTGATCCATCAAAACACATCCACTAAATTTAGTGAAAATTTCGCCATCAGCCTGACTAAAATGAACTGACGGAAAACTGTTACCATAGTAACGCACTGTTCCTAAATGAAGTTGGTCAGTCTAGTTTAGTACTAATTGACAAAATAAAAACAATCTAGGCATTGTCTACATTATCGACGTCGTCAACGTTTTTGACGTTATCTATGATTTTGTCGACACGTCAATGTATAGAAAATAATAGATAGAACGACTTGGCCTCTTCAGATTGTCTTAGACAGTATGAAGACCATGCTCGGGATCGAAACCGCTGGAGCCAAATTGTTGACTCAGTAAGGGGCCAGTAATGGCCTTTAAAACTGTTTTAATAATCAAAACTCTTGTAAAAATCTAAACAATTAACTTCATTCATTCTTCCTTTTATTCTCCGCACATTATCACGCATTTATATTTTAAGGAATTCCTTAAATACATTTTGAATTTTGAATGGATTGGAAAGATCACATTTTTACCTAAACTTAAATCAAATCGAAAGAATCCAAAACAACTAATTTTGCACCACAATTCGACAGATCTAGAATAAAGCTTGATGTTAGCAATAATACCAATAATATAAAATAGGGCAGGTTGTTGACCTTGTTTCAATTGTCGACGTTTACACAAAAGACTGCCAAGTATGATCTACGTATGTGGTCTGGTGAGAAGCTGTCTGTGAGAATCAAGTTGGTACTTGTTGCCAGCTCCGTATCTTGCAGCTCTGTTACCTCCCCGTGGTGACCACCGGGCAACTATTACACCATGTGATGTACTAGGCGAAAACACGGCGCTAAACAACTGGGCCGGGTTAAGGCGTTCACCGTACCGTGCTGATAACCGGCCAGGCTGGGGGCCCAGTCTAAAAGCTGAGCTCAGTCTCTAACGGTATATCCGAATACTTGGCGCCCTCCGGAGCATGTAGCCTTCTGTGCATTGCGGAACTCTGCACAGGTGGACCTTCTTTCTCCGCTACTCGTGGGAACTATTATGGTAAATCAAAATAGTAAACAAAAAGAGACCGTTGCTCTTTTAAAACCGGAATATAGTAGTGCGGAGACATCGGCCTTTAGGCCCGGTCTCCAAAGTGCAATTTGGGGCATAAGACCAAATGAGGCTATGGCCTCTCGAAACCAAAGGGCAAATTCACGAATGCTGGCCCTCCATTAGTGGCAAACTATCAGACCAGAAAGAGAGCCCGGCGCATGAACTCTAAGATCTGCAACATTCCGTTGGAGCAGAGAACGGATAGAGACAAGGATACGCTTGCGTGGGCAAGACGTATCACTGAGCAAATGCAGCAGGGTTCCGTTGTGATCTCACAGCCGAAATGGCAGACATCTGATGATGAACCGCCTACGGAGGCTAAAAAGAAGCGGGTTCCGGACAATGTTAACAGGCCCTTCAACGAGGTGCTAAGAGATCACCTGATCATGGCAGGGCTCAATAAGATAGGAGCGTCACGGCCCTTAACTGGAGGTAGGTGAATAACGCCTTAGCCGCCATCTTCCTAAAAATCCTGAGGGAGAACCCAGGACCTGCTCCGTCCTGCCGAGACATCCTGCCGGATGAGTGGACTGTGACCCTCTACAAAAAGGCGATCGGCCACCTGGGTGAAGTCTGGCCGGGGGCCAAACTAGAAGTGGTGACGAGGGAGAAATTCCCTGCAGGCCAAGGGCGCGAGCCTGGATCCCTGCAAGTGATCCTAGGGAGATCCTGGAAATGTTTAAAATCAGCAATCCGGATCTGCCAACGGCGACCTGGAAGATTGCCAGGTTAGAAGAGGTAAAGGCGGAAGCAGATCACAGATCGGCCGTCATTATCATCGATAGAGAATCCGTGGGTGCTTTGGCAAAATCTGGAGGCCTGGTCAGCTATGGATTTGGAGCCATTACGCTCAAAATTTATATGCGCGATGATGCTGACAGATCTGGGGCACCTGCAGCAGGGGGGGGGGGCACTTGTGGTGTCCCGCCTGGTGTTGGTGACCCAGAAGTTAGTAGCATCCCTGAGGACGCTCAGGAGACACGATCCCTGGACTCGGAGATTTCGAGATCATTGGGGCTAAGCTGTGCGCTCCTAACGGAATCGACGTCAGAGGAGTCTGACTCAACAGTGGTGGAGGGCAAGGAATATCAAGTGCTTAAGATCCTTCAGATCAACCTCCATCACTGTAAAACCGCCTCAGTGGCCCTTCTGCTACAAATGGAATCTGAGTCCATTGATGTGGTTCTGGTCCAGGAACCTTGGGTCAATAGTGACCGGCTGCTGGGCCTCAGAACTCCCAAATATAAAATACTACATGCGAAAAATGAAGGTAAGATACGTTCCTGCATTCTCGCTAGAAATAATCTAAATATTTTTATACTGCTGAGTTACAGCAACGCTGATGTAGTGGTGGCTAGCATCGAGAGGGATGAGCAGAATTTCTGGCTAATATCGGCCTACCTACCATACGAGGAGGAAAATATACCACTAGGTAGGTTGGCCAGTGCAATAATGGAGACTCGAAAACGAAAGGTAGGGGTCATCATGGGCAGTGATGCTAATGCGAATCACTCAATCTGGGAAAGTACAGATATAAACAGCCGAGGTGAGTTACTCCTTGATTTTATTTTAAGTACTAATCTAAATATATGTAATATCGGGTGTAAGCCAACCTTTATTACTTAAAATAGACAGGAAGTGTTGGACATCACACTTGTCTCGGATTTTATTAAGGAGAGGGTATTGAACTGGAAAGAGTCCGAAGACCATTCCTTTTCTGACCATTGTTATCTCCAGTACGAAGTGGATACAAAACCCACTAGCAAACCACCCTTCAGAAATAAGAGGAAAACTGATTGGGATTGTTTCAGAACCATTCTGGGTAATTTATTACCGGTATCGGTTCCAAACCCTCCTGCATCTACACAGGAGCTTTATGCTTTAGTTTAGTACCTGCTGCAGATTGGGAAGTCCTCAAAACCTATAAGTACGAGCTGAAAGCAGCCAAAACGAGGGCCTTTAAGTTCTACTGTGGCAATATACCGGAGTCCTCGGAGGCGACCAAGCTACGCAAAGTGCAATGTTCTAGTCCTTCTATTCCGGGTTATGTACAACGACCGGATGGTTCATGGACTACATGTAGTGAGGAATCTCTGGAGCTATCACTAGAAACGCATTTCCCGGAGTGCTCGGTACTAGCTCCGGAGAGACCCATGATAAATAGGGGTATAGACTCCGTAAGTCATATAGTAAAGAGGCGGAATATCCTATGGGCAATAAACAGCTTTAAGAAATACAAGTCGGCAGGACCTGATGGCATTTTCACTGTGGATATCCAGCGAACTACTAACTTAACCCTACCCTGGCTGGAATTTATCTTCAAAGGCAGCCTAGAATTCGGTCACATTCCTGGAAAGTGGACTGATATAAAAGTAAATATTATATCTAAGGCGGGAAAAAGCTCTCACTGCTATCCCAAAGACTTTAGCCCCTTTAAGCTTATCTTCTTTTCTGTTGAAAACACTGGAAAGACTAATAGAGGCTTACATTAGAGGCTCAATCAAGCCGGGCGAGCTGTCGGGATCTCAACACGCATATACTGTAAGGGACGATCGGTGGAAACAGCCTTCCACTCCCTTATAGGTCCCATTGAGAAATCACTTGAATATAAGGAATATTCAGTGGTAACCTTCTTGGATATAGAGGAGGCCTTTAGCAACGTCAGACCGGAGGCAATCACTCGGCCCTTGCGTGTCTGGGGGTAGACGCGTCACTCAGAGGCTGGATAGATCATATGCTTAGAGGCAGGATCGTGGGACGTCTGTGGTTAAAACTATATTACTGTATGGGGTTGTCGTCTGGTGGCCAGCGTTAAAAATTATGGCCAACCTTAAACTATTGATGAAAGTCCAAAGAACGGCCTGCTTGTGTATAAGTGGGGCTCTCAGGAGCACACCTACTCAAGCTCTGGAGATTCTCTTTCATCTTACTCCCTTGGATATTGCGGCCGAGCAGATTGCATCTTGCACAGCCATTAAGCTCAAATCCATATCTATGTGGACCTGTAACAATGCAGGGCACTCATCTATCCTATGCAACCGGGGTATTCCGGAAGCTACCGGTTACGCTATTCCTTTGCCATCTGTTGAAATGAAATTCCAAACTGAGTTTCCCACCAGAGAGGACTGGGTGAACGGAACGGTTATGGACAATGAGGCGATAAGCTTCTTCACGGATGGCTCAAAAAGGCATAGAGGGGTTGGTTGCGGGTTATCCTGTGAGTCACTAGGGGTTAACCTCTCTTTTCGTTTTCCCGACTTTTGCAGCGTTTTTCAAGCTGAACTGATGGCGATAATGGAAGTCATGGACTGGTTGAAGTATAATGTAATATCTACGAGGAATACTGCACAGCCTGGCTGCTATTAAACCGCTACAATCATACTCAGTTCAACATCCGCTTGACGTGGGTGCCAGGGCATTTCAATATCGCAGGGAATGTAAAGGCAGATGAGTTGGCCCGTAACGAAACAGCACGCCAAAGCAGGCAAGATAATAAGATACCGCTTGCTTCATGTAAACTTCTGCTTCAGGAAGAAGCTATAAAAGAAACGAACGTTAGATGGTCTAACGCTAGGAGGAGGAGGAAAATGTGTTCCATCTGCTCTGCACCTGTCCTAGTCTAGCGTACAGCAGAACAAAATGTATGGGAATTTCCCCTTTGAACGACCTCACGGATCTTAGTAAGATCGAGATCCGGGACTTTAAACGCTTTTTGGTAAGCTCAGTATGGTTTAGCGAGTGAAGAGGAGGAAACTCGAATGTGGTACAGCTACGGACCAATTTTGTGTCTATGCTAGTCCTTTAGGACGGCCACCCTTACCTTACCTAACCTATGATCTACGTAATATTTTACGTGTCGACTACCGAGTAGATTACATGGTGTAATCTACCCCAGAATCAGACATTAGTTTTCGTGAAGGTGTTATTACCATCCTGCGACCTCCACAGCACGAATAATAAAAGCTCGTTCAAAGTAATAAGATTTCACAAAAAATCGCATGGAAGTAATAAGATTAGAGAGGCTAAATCATCCTCTGCCCTATTTTCACTATATAGTTTACTGACACTCACAAACATTATTTATCACCCGTTACATTGAATTTTAACAGATCCACATCTGTATATCGTGCTTGCCATTTTTGCGTCATTTTTGCGTTTTGCAGTTTTTATTTTTATTTTGTGATAATAATAATTTAGCAGAGCAACAACAACAACGACAGCAACAACACAAGGCACAATAATTTTCATTTATGAAGTGAAAATATTTGTATTTACTGCCTCATTTATCTATACAACACCAAAAAAAAAAAAAAACAATAATGTTACACAAGGAAAATGTCGGAAAAACAACTGGGAATTGTAACAAAAAGTAACAACATTTTTTTTGTTGTTTTGTTTTTTCGTCCTTTTGTTTTTGGTGCTTACATTTTAAACAATAGAATTGAGGGAAAAGCTTTTTCGTTTTATTTTGAGTGCTTTTCTTTCGCATTTTCTACTTTTTGATGTTGTTGTTGTGTGTGAGTTAGTGACATAGAATAAAATATATATCACATACATTGGCATACGGAAAATTTTTGGGTATTCAAATATACATAAAAGTTGTGATGTATATGTGTATGTGTATATATATGTATAAGGTGTATGGCATCTATAAGATGACGATTGGGTATAAAGATGAAGAAGAATATGAAGAAACAAAAAGCACTAAGCATATGTATTAAAAGTGATGTGATATGAGGGATCTATATTTAGAAATAAGTGACATTATTGGAGATTATTAGATGAAAATGAGATATAATAAATTTTCTTTTTTTACTTATACTTTATGTGTAGCTGCTATATTGTACATGACAATGTATGCATAAGCAACTTTATTTTTCCCTAAATTAGGTGTAACAGATAATTTAAATAATGTGTTATTTTCCACACACACACACACACACACACACATTGAAGATTGCGTTATAGATGCTATATTTATATGCGCTGTGAAAGAAAATGTCACATTTCATGAAATGTTATACATGAAATAGACGTTGTGTGACAAATAAATTATATGCGTATTCAGTATGTACGTCACGATGTACGTACATAACTATATTTATGTTTATATGAATGTATACGTATATACATATATACATAAAAGCTTATTCACTTATTTGATTGAATTATTCCGTTTTGTGTTGGATTATGAATTATAAAAAATTAAAGTTGTTATTAAAAACATAAAAACATATTTGTTGATGTATATATGTATGTATACCTTGTATATGTACATATACGTTATACCGAAAAAAAATGTAGTGTGTCTGTGTATTTATGCGGATTAACATTTTGAAGCGGGGCAACGTAACAACAGCCTTATAGGTACAAAAAAAAATGTTGAATGATTAATTTTGAAATATTTATGCGGCTGGCGGTGTCGAATTATGAGCTTAAAAAAATTACATAAAAATTGTAATGAGGGAACACGCGATGTCTAGATTATAAAATGTTGTTTGTTTTGATATTCGTCTATATATATAGGTATACGAGTATATATAGGGCGGTTTCATGCGCGAATTTTTCACTTCAGCTGATTGTGTAATACAATAGTTTTGTATACATTTCTTGATTGTCTGGGGTAGGTATAAAATAGTGTTAACAATATTTTTCTTTATACTAAGGATTCACTTCTCAAACATTTTTCCCGCTTTGAGCTAATGTTTAATATATATTTTTAACTTATCTTCTGCATTATTCAAAGGAAAGGACATAGTTTCGATGCAGCCCATTTCACAATCCAAGTGGAACATTTTTTCTCTTTTAGATGTTGAGTAGCTCACATAAGTGTTCTTTGAACCACCTCATCCAAAAGTATTGGCGCCTGTATTTCCAAGAATACTACCACAGTATCCTTTACTTGTCGCAGGAGGCATTAAAGTAGGGACCATGCTTTAGAGGGACTTTTTTGAAAACATAATAATGGTAGCATAATGTTGAGAGAGTAATGTACTTTATAATTGCTTATGACCTTAGAGTCGTGCTGCTACATATACTTTAGGTATAGTGAAAGTAAGACCCAAGTATGATTGATTTGATGACGAGTGTGGTCTTGCAATCGACCAACAAAATATAGCACATTAGAGAAGTGCAACAACGACTCACAATCGCAAGGAAAATACCTGGCTACTCTTGCTAGGAGGGCAGCTTTAAAGGAATTACGGGATTGCATTATATTTTCAAGCGAGCGTCAACCGCCATTCGGGACCACGATGGAAAGTGTCACTTTACTGACCTGCTTGGTGTTCATCGGATGCGTCACAGACTGCAGTTGAGTAATCTCAAATACAGACTTTGTAGATTCGCATTGAGGATCCATCCCATGAGGAATTCACTAAGGCCATGCCAAGATTGAAACGAAACCGCTCACCTGAAATGGACTACATTAATTCTTTTGAATTCTCGATATTTGGAGGGAATACTTTGTGGAACTGACTTTTCCATCTTATTCGATTAGTATGGCGAACCGAAGCGGATGGCCCGGTTGGTGACATTCAAAGAGAATTTAGTCCGAATCAATTAGTCACTGATCAGGTTTTTTCGCTGCGGATGACTCGATCTATAAATATTATGAGACTTCAATCCCCGTGCAAGGATATTTTTTTAATCCGAATAGTGCAAAACAATATCTTATATCTGTGTGATTGTGCACTAAAAATATATTTTTATTTTATCCCTTTTCCGTAAATACAATTATCCAAAAATTTACATAAATACTGTATTTAAGTCGTGAGTTTTTTTATCCATCAGGTGTGCAAATGTATTATCCTTTAAAAGTAGTTTGTGGTTTTTAATAGCCTATAATTTTATCCGATAAAAGTAAATCACGATCAAAATAAATACTCCATTTGGATAAAATAAAATTGTATCCGATCGGTGGGATATTATTTGACACCGATTCGGTGTCAGGAGAACTCCGTTTTTTTTTTCTGTGTATAGCACGCGAAGCAATGTTTACTTATTGAAAAATCAAGTTGTCGAGTAAATCATTTCACGGTTCGGATCGTTGAATTAGCTTTTTAAATCGTGTAAAACCTCTAGCCTCTTTTCTTAGGGGCAACGCAAAGTCCAAAATCTATGTGAATAAATTAGCTAGATTTGAGGCATTGGAAGCCAACATTATATAGTTGTGTCATTCACCAAATACAATTCGATATTTTTGAACACGTCATAAAAAATTTAACTTTGAGAAAGGCCCATCGCAGTTGCGGCCATCATTTGAAAGAAGTAATCTTTAAAAAATAAATGGCAATGTTCTTTCGAAAGATAATAAAGTTTCTGCGTACGATTAAATTGAATTTTTATTTTTTTTTATTTTTTGCACAAATCACCACTATAGATTACATTATTACTGATAAACGCTCCCTATTTCTGGCATAACTGCCGATGTGGCTTTTGCACTTCAGCACTCTTTCTACTAAACCCCAAAAATTTTCGTTATACATCGAAAATCTGTGGACTATTTGAGATAACATTGATTTAATTAATCCCGTGCAGATTTATTGCTTCTGTTGGAATTAGAGTTGTGTGAACGTGCTATATGGCCAAAACTTTTCTGTTGAATCGTGTTGAATAATTAGCGGGCAAAATACGTCGTTATGACAAAAACCTGGCTGCATAACTGCAAATTTCTGGAAAAATCATACATTTTTTTGCAAATCGGTTCGTCATCCATCAAAACACTTCCACTAAGTTTTGTGAAAATTTTATCATGCCTGGCACATATTATACACAAATTATCGACTAACAAAGGTTACACAATCGGTTATTGATTGCTTCAAAATCCAAAACCGTCTTCATTACCTGCGGCCTAAGAAAAAATCCAGCTCCAAGATTTTCGAGGTCATCTCCACTGTAGAGCAACGTATAGCCCTGGCACACATGGGTTTCACTTTTGGGCCCTGCAGCGCTCCTGGTTTTCTAAGTGACTGCACGTTTCATGTGCCGATCCTTAATCTCGTGTCCGGGTAGGTACTTTTGGCGGTATCCATTTTTTTTTTTGTGGACTGATTAATTTTTTACGGATTCGAGTCATCAGCTCAGAGATCCAACCGTTTAGTCGCCTCCTACGACAAACAAAGGATATTGTAGTAGTATTCTTGGAAAACCAGTTTGTGTAATTTAGATTTACGAGACATGTGAGTGCCCCCGGTCTCTATTCTATATTTAACACTTATAGATAGTTATGTATGACTACACCAAGAAGGTCCGAATCAGCACCAAACGTGTAAACCGCCATGTCATCACATATACGCGACATGTATACAAAATTAGCATCAGCTAATTATGTATCAATATACAACCCAAAAACAATGTATCAATATATAAAAAAAGTAAAAATAAAAGCAGTGCTAACTAACTAAAATTAAATAAATTCGATTAGCCCCGACCCACGGTAAGCTAACCGGATATAATAAAAAAAGTGAAACAAGTTCAAAAAAACAAAAAAAAAAAAAATCAAGTGAAAATATTTTTTTTTTTCGTGAATGACCAACACGGAGAGAATGATGTTATTCACATTCATCATCATACTGGCAATAAGGTAAAACAAACTATCATATTGTTACTGCTAACACAAAATCCATCATTTAAATTATAACCAATTTTTAATTTTGAAATTTGAAACCCAAGTGACGTAACACTTGTAAAATAAACTTTTTTTTGCACTCGAGTATCAAACTCTACGACAGTGTTAAAACAATATCAATGTATCAAACTCTACAACGATATTGAATAATAATTACGTATCAAACTCTACGCTAATTATTTTAAAAAATAGTCGTACGGGCGACTAAACTAAAATTTCTAATTCTTTCTTACTATATATGTCAAATAACGATAAAACAAAATTAGTGTCGCCAATATCTGTGAATAAATTACTAACATCACAAAATAATCTCGATCTCTTTAACAAGGAAATCGAAAAACAACGCGATCACAATAAAAATAAAATCGTTCAAAATCAAAAATTTAATTTCGTAGATTTTCATAAAATTAAAATGGCAGAAGAAGTAGAGGAGGTCTTAAATCTCTACAAAGTGGAAATTATAACAAAATCTTTACCTAATTTTGACGGTAAAAAGACAGAGTTATTTCATTTCATAAATTGTGTAGATCAAATAGACAAAAATTGTGAAAAAATAAATAAAACTCAAACTTATCAAGTAGTTTTGCAAAATATCAGAAACAAAATAACTGGTGCGGCTAGTCAATCATTGGCAGCGCACAATATTAAAAATTCTGATTGGCAACTTATCCGTAAACATCTCATATCTAAATACGCAGATACTAGAGATGAATCCAATCTTCAGTTTGAATTGTATATGTTAATAAAATTAAATTTAGAGCCTCAAAAACTCTACGAGCGAATCCAAACTCTGCTCACATTACTTTCAAATCAGGTCCGCCTGAACAACGAAGGCAAACAGGACATGATTGAACAATTAGTAATTCAACATCAAAATACTGGGTTGACAATATTTCAAGCGGGTTTAAAGGAGCCTTTGGGAAGTGCATTACATGCATCTCAACCTAAAAGCTTACCCGAAGCTCTTGATTTTGTCATGAAAGAACAAAATATTATTAAATTAAAAAATACATATGTTTCTCGGGAAGAATCAAAGCCAAGATTCTATCAAAATCCCCTCAAACCAAAAACTGAGGAAACCAAACAATCGGAAAAGCCAAAATGGCAAAACAACACAAAATTCAACAAAAACCTCTACAAACAAACTCTACAAAACTCTGTAATTCCTAAATCAGAAATTAAAACGGAAAAACACACCATGTACAATCTTGAATCAAACATTGATGATGAGGATTTTTACGAGGAAGCCTCACAGCAAACCTCAACCTCATGAAAACCATCAAACAACTAAGTCTATTACCATTCGTTTTATTGACCATCGGTAATCAAACATTAAAAATTTTAGGTGACACAGGTTCGGACAAATCATTTATATCTCCACATATAAAATTCAAAAACCCTGTCTACCCTGTTAAACTCATAATTCAATCAATTTTTGGCAAACAGCCAATATCTCAAAAAATCGAACTGAAGTTCAAAGAAATTTCAACTCCCTTAACGTTCTACATATTCGAATTCCATAAATATTACGATGGATTATTAGGATACGAGAACTTAAACATTATCAATGCAAAACTTGATACTCAAAACAAATCCCTCATAACACCTGAGATAAAATTAAAATTGAATGTTAAACCTTTTTCTATAATTAAACCAGCAATAATTGCAGGAAAAACCAAAACTTTCATTAACTTACCGATAACACTAGAAACAGGTCAGTTCTATATAACGGACATAAGACTAGGACAAAATATATTTATTCAAGAGGGACTATACCAAACTTCCCAACCATATATGGCAAAATTCCAAGTAATAAATAATAATGACATTGAAAAAGAAATATACCTCATGGTCCCTATTCAAGTAGAAAAATTAGAAATCAAATATAATGAAATAAATTTTCATATCGTAATTCAACATGCTCAGCATGATAATATTGAATCAAAAGTATCCACGGATACTTTAAATTGGGAAGAAAAACAGAAAATAATCAAATTAATCAGGGAATTTCAAGATCGATTCGCATATTTTATAGCGAATCACATAAACTAACGTTTACCAGTGAAATAAAACACGAAATAAAATTATCTAAAGAAAAACCCACATGTGTTAAACAATATCGACATCCGGAAAATCAGAAAATGGAAATAAAAGTAGAAATCGATAAACTTCTACGAAATGGTATAATACGTCCAAGTTTCTCACCTTGGTCAAGTCCGATATGGATGGTGCCAAAGAAACCTGATGAATTTGGTAATAAAAAGTGGAGACTCGTTGTTGATTTTAGGCAATTGAATGCTCAAACAATTGATGACAAATATCCGCTACCAAATATTAGCGATATATTAGACAAATTGGGAAAATCCAACTATTTCTCAACTATTGATTTAGCTGCTGGATTTCACCAGATAGAAATCAAAAATGAAGACATACCAAAAACTGGATTCTCAATTCCGTCAGGACATTTTGAATTCACACGTATGCCATTTGGGCTCAAAAACGCACCTAGTATACGTTCCAGAGAGTCATGGATAACATCGTTGGTGAACTACAAGGAACACGAGTTCTTTGTTACATGGATGACATCATAGTGTTCAGCACAGGATTGCAAGAACATATTGATGACCTACGTAAAGTTTTCATAAAGCTAAAAAAATCAAATTTAAAAATCCAAATAGAGAAAACCCATTTTTTGCTAAAAGAAATAGGATTTTTGGGACACGTCGTAACTAAAGATGGTGTTAAACCCGATCCCAAGAAAATTGAAGTTATCAAAAATTTCAAACTGCCATCGACACAAAAGGAAATAAAAAGTTTCCTTGGTCTAATAGGATACTATCGCAAATTCATTCGCGACTTCGCTAAACTCACTAAACCATTTACCTCATGTCTAGCAAAAAACGCTGTAATATACCAGGATAAAGAATTTATCGACTGTTTTGAGATATGTAAAAACTTGCTCACAAGCGACCCGATTCTACGTTACCCGAATTTTTCTGAGCCTTTTGTTCTTACAACAGATGCATCAAACTATGCAATAGGTGCTGTCCTCAGTCAAGACTTTGATGGAAAGGATTTGCCCGTAGCATACGCATCAAGAACATTTTCAAAAACAGAAACAAATTATTCCACCATCGAAAAGGAATGTATGGCAATAATTTGGGGATCCAAATATTTCTGACCATATTTATATGGAAGAAAATTTAAAATCATCACGGATCACAAACCCCTCCTCTGGCTCTTCAATGCAAAAGATCCCACATCGAAACTCGTTCGATGGCGACTGATGCTTGAAGAATACGATTATACCATTGTATACAAAAAAGGTACATCCAATACAAATGCCGACGCACTATCACGTCTGCAATTAAACACATATTTAAAACAAGGAAAACTAACTTACCCAAATACAATCGATTCAATAACCCTCGTAGGTAAAACTTCCGATGGACAAGATGAGTCGCTCTCATTAGTCAAAAAGGAAAATAATAATTTTAATGAAGAATTATCTTCATTATATCAAATAAATGTTACTCATGACGATGAAATAACAATTAAAAATAACGAAATTCCAATAACTTCTTCACCAGTGAACGAATTTCGAAATCAACTCATATTACAACTGGACGACAAATGTCCAGAAATATGTGAAAAAGCAGTGGTAATATTCAACAAACACCACCGCGTAACAATCAAAAAATCAAGTTACTCCTTAACGGATCTTGATATAATAATGAATAGTCACACTAATCCAAATAAATTAACGGCAATCTACACGGATGACGCCACATTTAGCAAAATTCAAGATAACCTTGATAAATATAAAAAACATAAATTAGTGCGAGCTATACATAAAAAGGTAGATGTACAATCGGATGATGAACAAAATACCATCATCATCGATACACATATACCATATCATCGAGGGATAGCAGAAAATTACGAGAAAATAAAACGTAATTTCTATTTTCCTAACATGAAACAAATGATAACAAAACACATCAGGCAATGTGAAGTTTGTAATACAAACAAATATGAACGGCAACCTGTAAACGTAAAATTCAAGTTATCACAAACACCAGCTGGACCAATGGAAATTGTTCACGCTGATACTTTCGCCCTTAGAGGTAAAATTTTTCTAACATTATTTCAAAATTGGCAACTGTTTACGAAATAAAAAGTAGACAAACCGATACAATAATTCGAACATTTATGATATTCTTTTCTAAGGAAGGAATCCCTGGAACACTAGTTCTAGATAATGCCACTGAATTCTCCTCAGTAATATTCAAGGATTTTGCAAAAATGTTACATATAAACCTCCACCTAACAACAGCAAAATCATCAACTGGAAATTCTCCAATTGAAAGGTTACACTCAACTTCAACCGAAATAACCAGAATTATTCATTCTGAAAACAAGGACATAACCATTACGAATCTAATGGATGAAGCAGTCTTCGCGTACAACAACTCTATACATGCTTCAACGAAATTAACACCATGTGAACTCCATAGAGGATACGTAATAATTAAAAATTTGCCAACAGATATTCCAACGCAAGCAAGCGATTATCTTGAGCAAGTAAGAAAACAATATTTAGCGATAGCAACACACATAGCTAAACTAAATAATATATCTAAAACTAATAACATTCAAAAACGCAACGAAAAGCGTAGTGACCCAAAACAGTTTCACCCAGAACAATTAATTTACGAAAAAATCACTACACGCGATAAACTTTCACCTAAATATAAACCCCATATAGTAGAAAAAAATCACGACATTACAATCACTACAGATAAACGTACAGTGCATAAAAATAAAATTAAAAATATTTCAAATACTGGAATAGACATATCTAATATATTATCCAATTCACAGACTAGTTCAACCACAGGAACTCGAAGCCTTCGACCTAACCGACAGTAAAGGATTAGTAGCTCTAAACCTTGGAGAAGCTCGTGTAATTACTTCATACACAAAACTATTTCATATAATCGAACTCCACGATTTAATCACCAGTTTAAAAAATATTGGAATATCCATAACCGAACTCAAACATCTTATAAAAGAAAAGAAAATTACCGATATCTTTCGAACAAACAACTTGCGATTTTAAATAAAAAGTATTGTTTTCTTCGATATAGGCACTTGTGTTTTATTAGACAATTTATCTTACACTAAAAATTTTCTATACATTTTAATTGAATCAAAAGTACAAAAAACGGCGGGCTTATCATTTGTGAGTGAAGTTGTGTTTACTGCAATATAATTAAGTAGATCTTACCAATAGATGGTAGTAATTAGGTATACGAGCTATTATCGAAAAACATCGCATAAACTTATCAATGGGCCAATAAATGTCAATTTATAGGAAACAAACTTTCGAGACCAAATGATATGTACGGGTAAGTGTTTCCCTTGCTTTGTTTTTAATACAAAATTGTAATAATAAATACATAAATTATAAATCATTTTAATTCATTTTAGCATCATTTACCATTACCTGTTTATAGTAGCTGTATACAAGATAAGTTTGAGGGTTTTCAAACACTCAGGGTTTTCAAACACTTCATAAGAGTGCTTGCAATTTCTGCTTTTAGCCCATTTATTGGTTGATCGAAATTCGTACATTAGGTCTTTTACTCATAATACTGGTAACTTTTTCAATTTAAGGCGTATAAAATTTAATTATTCCAACAATTTAAATTTATTGATTTCTACAAAACGTCAACATTTTTTATTAAAATTTCTAAAGCCTCATGTACATTCACAGTCATCAGCAACGGGGCGTACAACTGATAATTTAACTGCAATAAACAGACTGATGTCACGCATGGATGCCCAATTCGCTGAAGTTAAATCGATGATTTTTGATATCCGGAAATCCCAAGAGTTTATCTGCAAAGAATTTGATAAAATAATAATCGAAACCAAGAAAATTGCTTTAGATAATTTAGCTCTATCAAAGCAATATGAAGCATTAAAACAAAGCTACCTGAAACAAGATGATCGTATTAACACCATGGAGGCATTACTGGATATTCCACTCCAGAAGGAAATTTCGAGGAACATTTTAATTTGTGGTGTACCAGCTGACGTACAGGACTCATCGACCTTCATTGCGGAAACAATTATTAGCGTGAATGGAGAAGCTATCATAACTGAAATTAAAAAAATGTATCAACATCCGAAATCATCATTAAAAAATAGCTTCATTGTCACCTTAAATTCTGTAGAGATGAAAAATGATGTTTTGGCCAAATTAAAAAAGCATCATCGGAAGTCGTCCCCATCTGCAAACCCAGCTGGATGCTATTTCATGCATCATTTTACAAAATTCCAGTCAAGGCTGTACAATGAAGCTAAAAAACTACAAAGCGCCCAAAGATACAAATATCTGTGGATTAAGGATGGTAAAATATTCCTACGCATGTCAGCTGATTCGGTAGTTCATCATATTTTCTGCATGACCGATATTTTTCGGTTGGATAAATGTCCCACACCTCAACAAGCTCATGATAATGAAATTGTTGATACATCCGATGATTTGTTTTCTTAATATGGACGTACTAGTCCTAACCACATCTAAATTCACTAAATTTACACAACACAAAATACAACAACAAAAGACAACAATAACTACACTACATAAAAAATTTACAACATTTATTAATAATTTATCACAACATATATGGTCAACATTTATTGCTCAACATCAGAAACTTCCGAATTCATCAAAATCACAGCACTTTACTTTGTATACCACATCCAAATTCACTAAATTTACACAACACATAATACAACAAGAAAATACAACAATAACTACACTAAACAAACAAACAAACAAATATTTGTCCTTGTCGTTTAAGTTCAAGGTTTTGTTTTTCAAGTTCAAGGTGTTATTACACTCTATTACATACATAAACAAATATTTGTTTGCACTAACACTATTTATCACTAACTTAATTTTTTGTTTACATTTTTTCATTTTTTGTTTTTATTTACATTTTAAATTGACATTTAGAAATACTGTCAATTTTTGTGGTAGGGCTGAATTTATTGTTATACCAGTTTTTTTAATTAGAAATATTGTTAAGACTGATCATGTATTTTGTGTTAGTCTAGATTCACACCTTATTAAAGTGGTTTATTTTTTTATAGCTTTGCTAATTAGCATAGTGAAGATTGTGATTATAAATAGCGTGCACTTTTTAACCAATTTATGTTTTAATTTTATATATAATTACACACAAACATATACAACATGGTTTAATGTTTTTGGCTTAGATGTAAATCTCTACTTATTCATAGTGTAATGGCGGTACAAACTTGCAATAATTTTAGTTTTATTTTACAGAACGTTTGAGTCGTTTTTAAATGAATTAAAGAATTTTTTTGATACTGATAGAGCCAATCATAAGATCCTGCTTGGAGATATAAACTTGGATTTGCTGAAGGAATCGCAGGCAAAGGATGATTATCTGGTTGTATGCTCATCGGCCGGTTTGGAATCCCGTTTGTATTGTGTAACTAGACCATCCTCTAGTTCCTGTATTGACCATATTTTCTCTGAAACCGCTTCTCAGAATTTCAATATTGAGATCCAAATTTTGCAGCTATTTGTTACTGATCATAATACCATCCACTTATGTATTAAAATTAGAAGAGATTCAAAACAAGGGAGTAAATACGAACCAGTGTATCTGACTAAATTTAATTTCTCGGATCTATCAGAGGCACTCAGTTTATGTAGTTGGAGTGAAGTATTTTCTTCGGATAATTCTAATTTAGCCTATACAAGTTTTATTAATAAACTAAGTAAAATTATTCGTAAACATAAATCTATTGTCAAGGTTAAACGACGTAATTTTAGGCTAAAGCCCTGGATGTCCGACTCCCTACTTAAATTGATAAATCGCAGAAACAGTTTCTTGAAAAAACTATCTAAAGATCCCAATAATAATGTTTTTAAAGAGAGTCTTAACATGCTGAATTCCCAAATTAAAATTCTGATACCGGTCACAAGAGAGCAGTATTTTAAAATCAAGCTAAGTGAAGCTATTGATTTGAAATCTAGGTGGAAAATTGTAAATAAAGTTTTGAATAATAGTTGCACCCCAAATAATGTTACTTCGATTGTTATTGGTGACAATTTGGTTAGTTCTGACTCGTTTGAAATTGCAAATTCGTTTAATGACCATTTCTGTCGAATACCTCACGCAATCATTACTGAGAATTATGAAAATGTGATTTTGGACGATACTGTTAGATGTGATTTGGTACTGTCGAGGTATTCTAGTTCAAATTTATTCTTCTTCCCAGTTAGTGAAGCGGAAATAATGACTGCTGTTAATGCCTTAAAATGTAGCAACTCCTGTGGTATTGATGGGATATCAAGCAAATTGGTTAAACTTATTATTTCTAATATTTGCCATATTCTGGTATTTATTTTTAATATGTGTTTTTCAGAGGGGGTTTTTCCCTGATAAATTAAAATTCGGCATTGTTAAGCCTCTCTTTAAGAAAGATTCACGAAATGACCCGAATAATTATCGTCCGATCACATTACTAAACACATTTTCGAAGATCTTTGAGAAAATTATCAAATATTGATTGTTTAATTACCTTCATAAAATACATTTCCTGGACAAGAGGCAGTTTGGCTTTGTAGAAAATTCGTCAACTGAGAAAGCCCTAACATCTTTCTTAACACCGCTGCTGCAAGGCCTAAATAATAACTGCAAAGTTTCTGCTGTTTTCATTGACTTCACTAAAGCTTTTGATACAGTAAATCATGAGGTATTATAGGCTAAGTTATCGTATGTCGGTGTCAGAGGTGTTGCACTTTCTCTTTTTAGATCATATCTTCAAAATCGGGTACAAAGTGTAATTATTAATAATACATATAGTGATGTAAAAATTGTGAACGTTGGGGTTCCACAAGGATCTGTTTTGGGCCCGCTGTTGTTTATTATCTACTGTAACTAGATTTTTGATCTTAGAGTAAATGGTGATATCATCGCGTTTGCGGATGATATGGCGTTTCTGTACACTACGAATAATGATGTGGCTACGTTGGAAGAGAAAATTAATGAGGATATGTGCTTGCTGAAAAAATGGTGTTATGTGCATGAGATGATTCTTAGCGCTAAGTCCAAATTGATGTCTTTCAGTGTTGGAGGTACTATCATTTGTTTATCATTCTCTGGTTTGTAATCGGTCTGGGTGTAATGATCTTTGCGTGCGTATTGAAACTGTGGAGTCCTTTAAATACCTAGGGGTGATGCTTGATGCACAACTAAATTTTAAAGAACATGTGAGCATTTTAAAAAAGAAACTGTGCCAGGTATTAAGATCCTTTTATTTTTTGCGTAAAATATGTAGCCGGGATTTTTTGAAATGTCTTTATTTTGCAATATTTGATTCCCACCATCAATATGGTTTAATATGTTGTGGTGGAATTTTTTTTGACCAATATCAAACCTTTGATGATCATCCAAAAAGCTGTTTTGAGGTCCATAAATTATTTACCCAGGACTTCACCATCGTTTCCCATTTTTGTAAATAATAAGATACTGCCTCTGCGTCATCTGTATGTTTACAAAGTACTTAAAATGCATTATATTAGGAGCGGAAATCGTTTTCGTGGAGTGGATATTAGTGGACCATATATGTTACGGAACAAATCTAGGGTCTGGGTGCCTCGTCCCAACAAAGAACATTTCAAAAGAAATTTTTTGTACATCACACCGAAGCTAGTTAGTCAATTACCAATGGGCATTTTAAACGCAGTTACGCTGACTGAATTTTGTAGGCTGTTAAAAGAATGGCTCTTTACAGTCATTGATGTTGAGAGTCTGTTTAAAACGATTATGTATAGCTTTGTCAAAAAATTTTGTTTTTTTAATTATATGCTTAATTGAGCTATTTTACTCATATTTCTATCATGTTGTTGTATGTTGTGTGTAATTCATATTTACTTTTATATGATTTTTATTTTTATAGTTATTTTTTATTTTATTTTAATTTTATTTTTTTATTTAATGTGTTTATATTTTGTTGTTTTGATTTTATTTTTATTTTGTCTAATTCTATTTTTAGTTTTATTTTTAGTCTTATTTCTATTTTTTTTGTAACTTTATATGTATGAATCGTGGCTCCGTGACATTTTTTAAAAAAAAATTAGGAGTTCACTATTAAAAAAAAAAAAAAAAAAAAAAAAAAATATATTGAGTATAAAAGTATAGGCATGCACGATGAACCGTCGTCTAAAAAATTTAATAGACATTAAATTCTCATATTCTCGTCGCACATTTTGAAATAACTTTCGGTAATAAAAATGTAACTATCAATACGAACTATTAAATTTTAAATCTCTATCGATATACAAGTACATATATGTATATGTACATATATTCGAACGAGTATATAGGTATTATCTGGAACAAACAAATAAAAATTTGTCTGCTTTTTTTAAATCTCAATTAAATTCATCTCTACTCTGTATACAGCATTCACATAAAAAAAACTATTGTTTATCAAGAACTTGATATAATGTTTTTTTTTGTATTTTTTGTTTGTAATTCTTTTCATTCAAACAAAATTTGTTTTTATAGTTTGAACACATCATATCAAGTGTGTACATTCATATCCGTATATAAATGTACACAATATATTTGTACTATGTACATTGTAATGTGCATACAGCATTCAAACTATTTCATCTAGGTATATACAGATAGTTTTTGGTATACAGAAATAAAATTCCTTATATCGTTTTTTTTCAGTGCTTTTCTCGATTTAAATTCGATTCGAATATTCTTCGATGATGCTGGGAGATTTTTTGCTCTGCACTATAATGATAATGTACTAAATTCTAAATATCGATTTTGCCTCTGTATACAATACACATATATAGAAAATAATGAAAAAAAATTCTATCTGTATACAATTCCAGTAGCACATACATATCTTATATATAGATTGGTGTACATATCGGATGTACACATATAAAGCTATAGCTGTCGATACCTACTTGCATACATACAACAAAAAAAAATCCTTTGTTAAAATTAACCGAAATTACTATTGAATATCCTCAATTTTCTATAAATAAATAAATAAATTTTATTGTTCGAAAAAGAAAATTGAAAATTGAGTTTTTTTTTTAATTTTTTTAAGTGTAAATGAGAGGTTTTACGTTTCATTGAGATCTCAAGTAGATATGCTTTATTCTATATATACGGTATATACGTATACTACGTACTCGTATACTCGTTGTGGAAATTATTCTGTTTTGAACAAAGATTGTCGAGTGGAATTAACAATTTGTTTTTGTTATCGTTAAGTATATATGTATGTATATATAAGCACTACCGATGCACTACAAAATCTTAAAAACTAAACTAGATAGATTGCGGAATATTCGAGTGAAGTTTGACCAAAATTTGTCTTTAATTACAAAAACATTCTCTTTCAAATCGTTGTGGGGTTTGGACGTGGAATCGGTGAAGTAAGCGATAAAATAAAAATAATCAAAAAGTGCGGTGAATGTAGTTTCTTTTTAATTATTTTATATAAGTACATATTGAACATAGTGAAAAAAATTAAAAGTGCAGTGTTAGCTTTTTTTTAAATTTTTTTTATATACACTCCCTGCCAAAATTATTGGGTCGATGGGGAACATAAAATCCGGTCGGTCAAATGAGTGACGACGAGGAACCATTTTCTTTCCATAGGTGCTCTAATCAGAAAACATCCCAAGATACGTTGAGGAATTGTAATACACGAATGAGTGAAGCAGAAATGGATAATATCGATCCTTTCCAAAAGAGTTAGATTCTACCGAGGTCTCCTACGAGAGCCTGTAGCACGTTCACCACGAAAATTAACAAAATAATACCTACAGAACTTGTGGAGTTACCGAGAAATTTCCTATTTCCAGAGGACAATAATTGTTCTAAAAAAGAAGAACTGCTGTATCAGGAATTGCGTAAGGCCAATGCTGCATTGGTGGAATCTAATAATTTAAATAAGCAATTAAATGATACAATTGCTTGTATGCAGGAACATATAAGGATTTTTGTAAACGAAGTTAAAGCCCTTAAAACAAAGGAAAACGTTGATTCTCCTCCTACCCAAAAAGTAATGGAACAAGAATACCATACGGATGAAGAAGAATTAACTCACGAAACTGAGTGGATTAGAGTCAAAAGGCAGAGAAAAAAAAGGAGAAGGAATACACCTACTCCTCCTCAACTAAAAGAGACAATTCCTAAAATAATTCAAAACAATCCAAACAAATTACCTCCACCACCCCCAATAGTTAATAGATGGAGTTAAAAACTATGATCTACACTGTATATGAGAATGTTTTAATTGAGTTTTTTTAAATAAATACCAACATATACATACATTATTTAGAGACTGTTCGGCTAGTGGATTTAATGTCCTTTGAAAGCTTCTGAACAGTATCCCTATTTGTACACGGCTACAGGTCCGTCTTTTAATTGGCCATCTGCACACTGCATAGCTCCATGCTAGCCTGTACTAACATGAACGATGGGTCGGCCCATGAGTTCTACATTCCAACAGAGGGTCATAGATGATTTTTTCAATTTAATCACCGATCGTAATCGGGAGATGAAAAACCCTTTTTGCATCCCGCCTCTGTTGGGATTCGAACCCGGTACCTCCCGATCCAAACGTCACAGCTTTAACCACTGCGCTATTTGCTCGGTAAATGCTCGGTAATTTTCTAAATTACTAAAACAGATAAGTTTAATACAAAATTGATGAATGGAAACAACATCAAAATAAACTTAGGTGAAACCTACAGAGAAATCAGAAAAATGTTAAGCGAAGGAGGACATTCTTGGCATACGTTTGAATACAAACAAATCAGACCAATTAGGGTAATGGCTAAAAATCTGCACTCTACATGTAAACCAGAAAAAATAATTGAGGACTTGAAAGGAAAAGGTTTTAATGCAACTGTAGCATCAATTAAGCTAAAACGAAGAAATTAGAAGCCTCTGAACATGTATATGCAGACATTCAGCTTATATGATGATATTGAAAAAATACATCAAATCAAGTAGCTAGAGATTGTGTTAAACCCACAGATGTATAGCCTAGATGCGTACATTATGGAGAAAACCATCCAGCTAACTACAGAGGATGCGGTGTTGCTATTGAATTGCAAAACATCAAAAATAAAAACATACATGCTAAAAATACAAATGTAATAAAGAAGCAAACTGTAGGAATAAACAGGCCTGAATCATTTAAAGGAGAGTTAAGGCGTAAAGCGTTGATAGCCTCTCAAGCAGAAGTGGGCAAAAAACTTTACGCTCAAGTAATGATGAGTAAAAATAAACAAAAATCTCCTCAAATAGACGACATAAATCAAACGCTTAAGCTGATATTAAGCAAACTTAATACTTTTGATCAGCGGTAACAGAAACTAGAATACAGTACCAAGGGAGCCATCCCTAAACAAAACCATGTCTAACGACTTAAGAATTTTATGCTGGAATGCCAATGGACTCCAGCACCACAGGAATTGCAAATGGTTCTGGATGCAGAGAAAATCGATGTCTGTCTCATCTCCGTAACTCACTTCACTATAGACAATCAATTATCAAATTTAGAAATTATAAAACATATCACACTATTCACCCGGGAAATACTGCTAAGGGAGGTAGTGCTGTTATAATTAGAAATAGTATTAATCACTTCGAGGAATTAAAATATGAAACAGAACAAATACAAGCAACAGCTGTTAATACCAAGACCAAAAATAACTCTATTAGTGTTATTGCAATTTACTGGCAACGGATATACACTCTAAAAGAAAAAGATTATCTTGAATTTTTCAGTAAACTTTTTCCCTAGTTTGTAATTGGAGGACATTTTAATGCAAAAAATACTCACTGGAGTTCTAGACTAACAACAACCAAAGGGAAAGAACTCCTCAATGCTATCAGAAAATACGGTTGTGAAGCCTTATCAAATGGTAAACCTATACCTACTGGCCAACTGATCCAAATAAAATACCAGATCTGATTGATTTCTTTATAGTGAAAAATATATCTGTAAATTATATACATATAGATGAAAGTCTTGACTTAAGCTCTGATCACTCCCCAATACTTTTGACATTAAGTGAAAGGATCAATAAAAAAAAAAGCTATACTAGTTTAGTAAATAAGCACACCAATTGGGAATACTTTGGACTGTCTTTAGAAAGAAAAATTATCTTAATGAGGAGCAATTAGAAAAAGAAGTTCACAAGTTCATAAGTGACATACAGCAGTCAGCTTGGGATAACACTGAAGTTAAAAAGAAAATTAAGGGAAACTACTACCCTAAAGAAATTAGAGAGCTTTTGGCAGAAAAAAGTAGGGCAAGGAGAATATGGCATAAAACTAGAGCCCCTCAAGATAAAACTAAGCGAAACAATCTGACTCAGCTACTTAAAAGAGAAATCAAAGATTTGAAAGACGAATCTATCAGTAACTACCTCAGAAAATTATATAATGATACTAGTATTGATTATTCTCTCTGGAGAGCAACCAGAAGAATTAAAAGGCCAATAATGCAGATTCCTCCAATCAGAACAGAAGATAACAAATGGGCCAGAAATAACGAAGATAAAGTACGAAATTTTGCTGAGTACCTGGAAATAATATTTAAACCACATGATGACCAATCATTGGAAGCCGAAATAATAACTGGAGAAGTTGTACAGAAATATGTACGAGATAAAAACTAATATGAATCCGAGAAAAGCGCCGCGTTATGACCTTATCACAGCAGACATTTTAAAAGAACTACCAAGGAAAGCATTATTAAAGCTCACCAATATTATAAATGCCGCATTTCGATTGAAATATGTACCCAGCCACTGGAAAATTGCAGAAGTAATTATGATTCCTAAACCTGGGAGACCACCACACAAAACTGAATCATACAGGCCAATATCACTATTACCAGTTCGGTTTTCGCAACCAACACTAAACATTAGATCAAGAACACAGAATAACTAATATTATTGAAAGAGCATTAGAGGAGAAAAAAGTCTGCTCAACGATATTCTTAGACGTTGCACAGGCCTTTGATAAAGTTTGGCACGAAGTACTTAACTATAAGTTAAGAACTGTACTACCAATGCAATTCACTACAATATTAGAATCATACTTGAAAAATAGATTCTTTAGAGTAAAATTAGACGATTCCTATTCTGAATTGAAAGAAATCAAGGCAGGAATACCGCAGGGCAGTGTATTAGGTCCTGTCCTATACCTATTGTACACTAATGATCTCCCCGTATTAGAAAACAACACTGTGGCGACATTTGCTGATGACACGGCAATCTTGGCTGTTGGAGATAGCAACGAAGAATCAACTCAGAGTTTACAGTTAGCTATTACTCAAATACATAACTGGACCAAAAGATGGCGAATTAAACTTAACGAAACTAAATCAGTTCACATCAATTTTACAAACAAACGACTCAAACATATTCTGGTTACAATTAATCAAGAAATAATAACATATGCCAACATGGCTAAGATACTTATGCATGACACTAGATGAAAAACTACGATGGAAAGCACACGTCAAAAAGAAAAGTGAAGAACTGGGGCTTAAATATAGAAAGATGAATTGGCTGATAGGAAAGAGCTCCGCTCTATCAACATACAACAAAGTTCTATTATATAAACAAATATTAAAACCGGTTTGGACTTATGGTATACAACTTTGGGGTTGTACCAAACAGAGCAACGTGGAAATCATCCACAGATTTCAAAACAAAGTATGAAGGAACATCGTTGATGCACCATGGTATGTTAGAAACAGAGACCTACACAGGGACCTTAAAGCACTGTTTCAAAGGAAATCCAAAAAAATTCAGTGAGACATAAGCAAAGGCTCGAACAACATGTTAACAGTGAGGCAACTAAGCTGTTAAACAACACAGATATTGTACGCAGGCTCAAACGAACTAAACCTTTTGAGCTGGTGTAATTGCTAGTGTAAACAGCGTAATGCTGATCTAAAATCCACAATAACGATGTGGTTTAATTCAATTTATCAGACACTATCGAACACCAGAGGGAAGGAGCTTTTTTAAATTTAAATAAAATTGAAAAAAAAAAAAAAAAAAAAAAAAGATAACATTTGGTATCTCAATATCACAATTACATCAAAAGTTACAAAGTGGCGGGTTATAGGTTCAATTTGAAGAACACCACCCACTGTTTTCTACGAACGGCAAAAAACTGGGAGCTGGTAAATAAATTGTAATAAAATTGTATTTAATTATGGGATTAGGTTTCGTTGTGGCGATCGAATTGGCTGGTGCAGCTTCAATGCACTTATATTTTTGATATTTCTTGGATAAAGCATTTTTTACATCAGTGAATATTCGATTTGGCTGCTTCAATGTGAAAACAATATTTTAATTATTCAAAACCTGATATATTGAAGCTTATACATACATGTATTATAGATATAGGTATACATATCAAGAAGGGATTATAATTTTTCAATTGTTCATAGATGCCTTAATTATTAATTAAATAAATTATTTTTGGTTTATAAGTACATCACATCAATCAAAATAATTTTAGTGTACAGTTTCATATTGATAAATACACCATAAATTATTCTTAAATAATCATTCTATTTTAAATAATTATTTTTAATTCAAAAACAAATATTATTAATAGAACTTGAGATATATTTATTCATAAAAAAAAAACTGCCTGACATAGTTTCTGATTATTTGAATATTATATGACGAAACTTTTGAATTTTCACATTGTTAATTATCATTAATCAATCAACGTCATTAAAAAAATTCGTTGTCGTATTTGCTGTGCAAATTCATTTAATATTTGTGGTTTTAGAATATATTATGTTTATCTATGGGCTCTTGTATATTGGAATAGCCTATATACATAGTCATCGTTACAATTTTCCAAACGTTACCATCCATGTATAGTGAATATATATATAGAGTAATCCAAAATCAATACTTTCTCTAAAGTTTCAGACAAGTATATCGTCCCTCTTATATATATACATACATGTACATGAATATAGATATGGACGAATAGTGAACAACAGAATCACAACATAATTGTAACAATAAATTTCCTTTATTCCCGGTTGCTTCTCGAACATATTATAGACTATATAGACGGCAATACAAAAGCTGGGAAAAGTTGTAGGATCAAATTGTTCATTATTTCAATAATATGTAATAGCAACGAGAGCGATAAGAAAAGCACATCTACAAAAACAACTCTGTGATTTACGTTTATGCATTTCTGATGTACATTCAATGGTTATACACTTATATGTATATATACATACATACATATATGATCCATAATCAAGCGTTTTTTTTTATGTTCTTGTTGTCGAGATTCCAGTTTTTTTTTTAATGTACTTTATATGTCATGGAAAAAATGAAAATATAATGGATTATATCCATGTACCACATAAAGGATATTTATAGAAAAAATTCATTAAAATACATTTTTTATTGTATGGCTTGTAGAACTCCGTGTTGTTTCAATAAAACAAAAAAGTATTGTGTATTGGAATATAGGTATATGGTAGCTGGAAGAGCAGCAAGACAATTCACTTAATTTTCTTGTAACTTGATTTTTTTTATTACTTTTGAATGCCCATTCGATTTTATGTATAACATGTATGTGCTTTCCAATATCCATATATACTGTATAATTGTTGTACTTTTTAAATAACAACAATAAATGCATTTTGCCAATATTTAAGAAAATTCAAACATTTTTTAGGTAATATATACGTAGATGTACATATACATATATATGTATACAATCTAAAGTACTTTTACATAAAACATGATTTGAATTTATAGAATATTTGGTTTGCTTTTATTATTTTGTGTTAATTATAAACATAACGAAATCGGAATGTTCATTAAAATTTATGTGCTTTGATGTATGTATATAACATAGATTCATAATATTTAGAATCTTATTCCTTAATTAAAACAAAAATATTTATTATTTATCAAAATATTTGTTTTATAAAGGACTAATCATAAATTAGGCAAAACAATTTTATTTTTATTTAACGAATTTGTATCGTATAGGTATGCACAACATCCTTTTGAGTATTTCCTCATTTATTTTGTTATTAATAATATGTAGGATGTTTAAAAACATTTCAACGAGTTAAAAAAAACAATTAATCAAAAAGCAATTCGCCGAAAATGACAATTCACCGAAAACGACAATTCATCAAAAATGACAATTCACCGAAAATGACAATACACAGAAAGGACCATATACATCGATTATAATGAATTGGAATTATTTTATGTAAATGAGACTAAATAATGAATTGTGGCAGAACCATCATCATCGGCCAAAGAATGGCCTAATACCGCTCCTGTTGGCCATATTACGAACCTTCTGCCATGATACCGTTTAGAATCGCAATGTCATCCAACTTAGCAAAATTCCTCACATTCGTGAATGGTTGTTTTCCCATTCCAGTTGGCCATTATCCAGAGCTTCATCATAGTCTAGTTCCGTTTCTGATGGCCATACTCCGGAACTTCTACCAACGATCATTTTAGAATCTCAGTTCCCTCCAACGTACCTAATTTGATCATTATCGATCAAGTTGTAAAGTAGTTTCGTTTCAATTCGCCATATTCCAGAACTGCATCCACAAATGTATTAAAAATTCCAGTATCGCATCTAACAATACGAGTTTTATCATAATCGGCCAATGATGCTCTACTTTCACTAGTTATATGGCCATTATCCAGAACAGTATTCAATAACGATTTTATAATCCCATTTCCATCCAATATACCGAGCTTCATCATAACCGGCCATAGAATCGCCTATTTCAATTTCTGTTGCTCTAGTTCCGTTCCTATTAGCCATATTCCAAAACTTCTGCCAAAAATCATTGTTGTGAATTGTCGTTTCCAGTAAATTATTTTTCTATGAATTGTACTGAATCCAAAAAAAACACAAACGTATACTGAACAGATTCTAAACTAGGCTAAGCGCAAAAAATTGAAACAAACACACACACACAACCGTGACGAGCGTCAGGATCTCCCATTGGGCGCGTCCTTAAGGCGCGGATATTGGAATGCCTTAACCGGCACGCCGGTGGGTAGGTGGGAAATAAAATACCATCCGTAGACAGAAACTGATAGCAGAAGGCTACCCCGAATAAGAAACCAAGAATCAGTGAAAAAAATAAAATCTCGCTCGGGGATTGAGCAAGCGGGCTCCCAGCTGTCGTTATCTTACGACCGCAGTACTTTAGAAGTAGCAACTTGGCTAAGAACTACAAGTTTAGGAAGCTTTTTTGAAGAAGAAACGGGAGCTATATAGCTAGTTTATACTTTCAAAACGAGAAGCACCTGTATGTTTGTGGCAGGTAGCGGGAATATAGATCCATTTAGGAAATGCCATATGTTCCAGAGATCGCCTCCCAATATCCAAAGGAACATGTTCCTGTCAATTTCTGACCTTGCAGGGCGAGAGGGAAACAAATTAACGAGGCCATCCCAAAAAAGTAGTAGGCTTATGATACCTATGAGATATCTATGGTAAGAAAATTGATCGCCTATGCGAGTTTATCAGAGGAAGAAATAACGAGCACAATGAGATAAAGAAGCTGGCCATGTCAATCAAAAATCTGTATGTCGCACACTCCCAAAACCTGTAGTAGACGAACCATGCAGGAGGGCAACATCAATCCTACCGCAGGATTCGTACGAGTAGAAATTGACGGCGTGATTGATATGTACCGCTGAAGCGGTGATGAACATTTGGCCGCTATCATCTTTCTCACAAAATTGTTAACGATCAATAAGCATGACTCAATTATGAAATCAAAATGGATATGACATGATGAAACTATTATTGGCCTACCGGTTAATAGAAATATCAAATTTGGAAAAAAAAAGCTTTTCGGTTGATCAAGCATTGAAACAGTAAACATTACATACAAAAATGTTTCAAAATGATCACAACGTCATCATCTCTGGCTACGTAAGCAAATAAAATTGTTGCACTTGGAGATATTGAAAAATCAGGAGAAAATTGACAGAAAACCTATCCACAACGAATGAGAGTTTAGTGAAGTTTTTGGATTGGTGGCGTGATTGGACTAAAATAGAGTTAATGCGTTCGAAGTTCCCTGGACTTTAAATTGGCTGCTTCGATTTAAAACTTTTAGAATGCTCTACAAATGATTACACCACAAGCAAGTATTTGCGAAACTGCTCGAGGTGGCCATTTACCAAATTATATATTTCTATTATTAATCGTTGAGTTTTTACTTTTGATTAGAATAAATAAAAATATCACCATTACTCCAAAAAATTCATTGATGGTCGAATGATTGAGAATATCTGTTTCTGTTGGATAACCTTTTAAGTGTAGGGTGAGTCAGTTAAAAATATAAGGGCAATTTTATCGGACACTATATGTCAATAGTTACGATACAAACTCATTTGAAGAATCTTTTATAGGACCGTGAGTAAATATTTATTTGTTGACCTTGGATAGCTTTTAGGAACCTAGTATATATTTTACAATGCTTCTCAAAATTTACAATAGTTTATTCCACCATCGAACGCCATGGAATTTTTAAAACATTTTCTAATTTTTTGGCACATATGCAAAAATTCTCCATCGCTGTGCTATTGGATAATGTAATAATGTTGTAATTTTAATTCTTGAGAGCAATGTGTTTAAAAGTATTGTTTCTGAGTGTGCTACTCACGCACTACTCCATACCAGTAACATATCTTATGAGAAGTCCAATACTATTACTGATTTAGACGATGTCCTTTTTGACTTTCCCTCTCAAATTTTAGTAACTTCCTTCTTATTGCCATTGTATAGTCGTATTATCCATATATTATAAATACTTTAGTACATCTTTGATATCCAGTTTTTGGACTTGCAAAAACAACTCAGCAATCAAATGCGATGATTTGAAGGTAACGGAAGAAGAAATAATTATACCAAATCCGAGTTTCAATTATAGGTTTAACCTTACGTTAGTACCGTCATTTGAGTTAGAAACGTTTTGTGCGACATAACTTTTTGGAGAACATATATATAGAACATATATATAGGTATCTAACCGAACTAATATGCTAGATGCTAACTTTGCGAGAGTTATTGAAGGACATTCAACCGCACCACACAGAAGCTTAATATCTTGAAAATATGTGTTCAATATCAAAAAATGTAGCTAAAACTCTACCACAATAAATTAAATCATTACAATAGAAATTATAAAATAATCAGCTATTCACACCCAGTTTAGCTAAGTACCTATATGTCTATTTATGTAAATATGCAATCGGAAATATTCTTCCAAATTTATGTCTTGTATATAAAAAATTGTTGAAAGTAAATTCATAAATCGAATATGAGACGTTGGTAGGAAATTCCGTCTTTAAAAAGTCTTTATCTTGCAAAACTATATACATATACATATATATACATACTTACATATAATCTAGAATACGGAAAGCAAATTATATGTAGTCGAAAGCAAATAGGCAATAATTGCTAACATTAAAAAATGAAAATATCGTAAAAGATAATGAAGGATAAATATTGTATTTTCTTCTTCGAATATGCACGTATTCAACTATATAGAAACTTTGGGTTTCTTATATATTTCACGTACATAGCTATATAGGACTGTATATACATAAAAAAAAATCCTATTTAGACAATGCGGAAAGATAAGAATTAGCTGAATCTGAAAAAGATTATGTATATTTGTATGTGTATATGTACAATGTACATAGCTAAAACCAAACGAAAATGGTTAATCGATTTTCTACAGGAAAATTGCAAAACGGAAAACGATATCAATGAAAAATTAAAATTTTGTTGGGTAATTTTAAAAGTTTAAATTATTAATTTATTTTTTTACCTCTGTTACCTCGAAATATGAATAATGTGACTTGTGTGCGTGATCGTGTGGAGTAGCAATGTTTTATGTATTTTTAGGGTAAATCTGAGCAAATTGAAAATAGAATAATATGTAGTTGGTAAGGGTCCCGATTGTGAAAAAGTAATAATTTATTTGATTAAGATGTATAATTAACGAATTATCTGAACAAACAAACTAAAAGGCTTTTCTTTTTTTTTTAATTGGCCGGACTACTCAATGCCAATAACGGGCCCACGGTGCAATACCCGGACAAACACATATGCTTACACATTAAAAACACCCAACCGTGATTTTTGGTCACCACAGCGGAAATTGAACCCGAGGCCCTCAAATAACAAAGCAATCACTCTACAAATGGTGGTTAAATTATATACAGTTAACCGGCTAGGAGTATTCCGAAATAATGTTAAGCACCGACAAGCTTTTTGATTTGTTTCTACTTTGTCACACTTACGTATAGTAACGATAAAGTATTGTAAACGAAAAAACAGTGTTCCTCATTATAAATTAACTGATTTTGAAAACTGTCTGTACGTATGTTTGTGTTTCTTTTCTTGATGGAGAGGGGATCTTCAACAGAATTTACATATGAATCATTAACTGTAACCTTAGCATGAAAGACTGTTGGATTTTTACATACTAAAACATAATGTATATATACATATATATATATATATATATATATATATATATATATATATATATATATATATATATATATATATATATATATATATATATATATATATATATATATATATATATATATATAGATATATATCTTATATATCTTATATATATAGAACACTCTAAAAGCGCCGAGCCGATAGAAAGAATTCATCTTACGCCTATATGAAGATTTTGTCTCGTCAGCCCAAATTGCAGCTCCATATAGCATAATAAATGATACAACATCAGCCAAAAGCACCCTTCGTTGTTGTTTCTCAGCAGCAGCTGTCATATGCTCCTTGAAGTTTGATCTGGCGTCAATGGTGATGCCCGCAGATAGTTGATGGCTTGTTATGTGAAGTAATATGACATTCGCCTATCTCGAGATTTATGGTCTCCCTTACCTTCCTACTTGTAATTAATACGGATTATTCAATCATCTGCTCAGCCAATTGTAAGACAACTGATTGCAACCAGTAGCGGAGTAAGCATATAGTTTTGTTATTGATCAGGATTACCTCTTCTTTGTATTTCGCAACATCTACAATATCAATATCGTTCGTGAAGCCGATGACCTTGGCTTCTTCAGGTATTCAGAGGCTAATCACACCATTGTACATCATGTTCCTGCACAACAGTGGACTCAGTATACAGAACCTTGTAGAACTCCTCCTGTAATAACGTATTCCTTTGTATATACATCATCCGCCTGTGTGTCTGTGAATCTGTGTGTATCGCACACAAAATTGAATTAAACAGGATTGAACTAAGTAACACGCCAGTCAAATTGCGTCAACAGCTAGAGTCTTCTTGATATTTTTCATGAATCTTTATAGTGTGGCTTGACATGGGAAGTTTAATGATGCATATTATGCAACTTTTTTTAGATTTTTCTTATTTGTCTCTCTTTCTCATGGGAGTAACCTTAAATGGACCGGCGTAATGTGCTTTACACACACTAATTGTGAACAATTCTTTGAACGGCGTCTTTAATACGTAGAATACGTAAGTTGATGCCTGCGTGGTAAAATTTGCTGTGTTTGTCTCGTACTATTGCTCTTGTAATATGGGATTTGTTTGACAATATTATGCGGGATGCCTTGTAATATAGGGAACATTTGAATTTTTCAGCCTTCCGCCGACCCGCAAAATTTCTTCTTTATATTTAAACGGGTCGAAAAGATTAGTCCCTAGATTTTGAATTTAATCAGCAAATGAAATTATTTGCTGGAATCGAATTATCATTTAGCTACGTCTTCGATGCCTGGTGGTAGGTATGGACCCATGGATCGCTGCGTTTTTGACATTTTGACACTTTACAATTACGTATAAAAAGAATCATCACCGCTGTCCTCCTAGCCAATCAAGGACAAGTTTTGAATCTGTTCAAATGGTGTAGTTTTTTCAATGCATCGCGCATTGTGCATCCCTCATCAATTAGTTCAGTAAGAAAGTACTATTAAGGTCCAATCGAGGTATACTTAGCTGTTTAGTAGGTGTTACTCTCCGGAATCAGGTATGTAATCACTGCACCCTTGCTGCTGGTGCGACAATTGACAGCCGCAACATATCCGCATTGACTCGCATCGCCGAACCCAAGCAGCCCAACTTGTATACGTTGCATCTTCTCTAAATATTGGCGTAAATTTTTCCAATGGTTTTGTGTTGTCCCTGATAATTCACCATCCCAATCAAGCGATTGTAGCCACGTGTTTTGAAATATAATTTTTACTCTCACAATGATAGGGGTTAGCCAGTCTAAAGGGTTGGAAATTCTGCTAGACTCTGATAACATATAGACCGTTTGCTATGGCTTGTGCAGCTTTCGAAATTCATTGTAAAGCAGAACTGGTCGGTTTGAGGACTCAGTTCAAACCTTACCTTCGTCGTTTGATGTCCATTTTATCATATTACAGTTAGCTGATTGTATAGTATTTTAGAGATGCTATCTTCGAGGTCTATATCGCCAGACAATACAAATTGTGGCGAAAGCGCAAGGCTATATCCATTAGCGATAAATGTATGACCAGACCCACCCGCAAGCGTTATTCAGTGATTTTCCAGTATTTGACTGACAACCAGGGATGGGCGTTTACGCGTCATCTATTATTTTCTACATTGACCTGTCGATAACGTCAACAACGTAGGCAACATCGATAATGTAGACAATTCCTAGAGTGGCTTTGTCAAATAGTTCTAAACTAAAGAGTGACCAAATTTCTGACCAAGAGCAATGGGTGTTTGGTGATAGTTTTATAGAATGTCCGTCAATACATTTAAATCTCTTTCCAAAAAGAGCGGAATTTAAAACTAATCGTGCTCAAATACCATATGAATCTACCTCAGCGTCGTGTTTATCCATTACAAGATTATTAAATTGACCCAAAACAACGATATATAGTGTTATATAGAGTAGGGAGTCCCCTTTATAATGGTGGAACGGTATAGAACAGCTCGCAGAAAAATCGGGCAAAACGGCTCACAAGATATCAGACGAAAAGGTTATAACTTTAATTACAAACAATCCGGGGATCTTTAATTATGACCGTGTCATAAAATTTAGCACACCGCACTCCTTTGTTAAACGAATTCGAGTTCAGGAAGGCTATAAGTGTTACCGAGTTATTTAAAAGCCAAATCGTTCAGATAACCAACACTTGTTCAAGTATATAAAAACCAACAATTTTCCTATTATTGTGGCAGGGTTGTACTGTCCACCAAGATATTCTATTAAAAACAAACCATACTACGAGTTCTTCAAGCGTCTGGGAACAAGGTTCATAATAGGTGGTGACTTCTATGCGAAAAATACTCACTGGGCTTCTAGATTAACTACCACTAAAGGAAAAGAATTACTGATTGCCTTTAAAGAAAATAGATGCGTGAATCCGCATTTCAACTGGAAAACCAACATATTGACCAACTGACTCAGGAAAAATAACTGACCTGATCGATTTTTTTATAACCAAAAGTATTTCTGGACTCTGCTTATTTGACCATCGCCGTACATTTTCATTGCTGCTACATTCCTCTTTTATACTTGGCAATTAATAGAAGCTGAGTTGAATTAATTTGTAAGATGAAATTAAATTAAAAAAACGTTAGCCCGAATTCCGCTTGAACTCACGTCCACTAATCAAACGCCCATTGCTTTGCTTACTTCACCACTAACAAATCCATCTGTTATACTCACCATTTGAATAGAGAAAAATGAAAATTTAACAGAATCTGAATTGAATTAATTTGTAAGAAAATAAATTAAATTTGTTTTTAGTTTTAATCGAGACTTAAGCTCAGATGTACCTCTTTGTTATACTTTCAGTTTGTATAGGAACATTTTTTATTTCGACGTTATTCATGTCAGTGGTCAATATTGTGGCCCGCCTAGAAAATCGCATCAAGCATCATTGACTTCAACGGAAGTTTTATAATTTTTAAGAACATAGGGAGGAATAGCTTGTCAGGATACTGCTGGAACTTCTTCGAAATACACTGCGGCACTATGCAGTTCAGTTAAGTTTCAAACGATATTAATGTTGGGACATTTTTGGATCAACTCGCAGCTTCTAATTTTACAAGTAGAAAGATGATTTGTATAGCACAATGTTAGTGACTTTGGATTTTTGGATCAAAGTTCGATTTCCGATCGAGCTAAACATTTTTGAATTTAATTTCTCCTGTCAAATTGGTGATGATGAAATAAAATTACTCAAATCCACCTCAGGTTCTGTTCAAAACTTCAATATTCTCCATATATAATAGTGGCAAGTATAAATGATGGTTATGGGTATAGAACGGTAGTGAAACTGTACGGCTATAAGCAGTCCATTGCCGTTGCTAAAATTTTAAATTTTTTGCTAAAGTTTTTAGGCAGCTATACACGATAGGAATATCCAGTATTTATATGTATGGCGGTATCTCGGTTGAAATAATAAGCTGTATGATTGGTTCTGAATCGAGAGGAGTTCAACCCTCAGTCTAAATATAATTTTTTAATTTAATTGCAAATTTGGTGATTCTCAAAAAGTTATTTTTTTCTAATTTCATGAGAAATGTGTGGATGCCTGCTAAATTTGTTAAGTCATAATCGAGATTCGAACACTGCACAACATCCACGATTTCAAATCCTATTATACTGCTTACATTACCACCTTACCATTTCCATATATAGATTTGCCGCTGTACTCATCCTATATATTTGCCATTTGAAGGGAGAAATTAAACTAAAAATTATTTAATGGCACACCGAGGCTTGAACTCAAGTTCACAATTCCAAATTCAACAATTCTCCTTACTGGACCACCGGCGTATATAAAATTGGTGCTCTACAAATCTTTTATGTTTGCCAATTCAATAGAGAAAATTGAAAATTTTAGACAATTCATTACGGTCAAACACAAGAAATGGCTCTTACTGACGAAGAGTCCACAGGTTTTCGATGTAACTTAAAATTTTGACTCAAAAATACAATTTAATCGTATGCGGAAACTTTATTGTCATTCGCAAGATCATTTCTTGCCAAAAGTCCAATTTTTGATGATGCGTTCGAGAATATCGAAAGGTATGTGGTGAATGACACGAGTAATCTTGGCTTCCAATGTCTCAAATCTAGCTGGTTTATTCACATAGACTTTGGACTTTGCCTATAGCTCCAAAGAAAGGAGTCTAGAGGTATCAGACGATCTAAATAGCCATTTCAACGATCCGAACCAAATAGCGCCGACTGCTTGGATTCAAATGTCGTCGGGGACAAGCTTCAATTTCAGGCAGCAAGTATCCCGTTAACATGGCGCAGTAACGTACACTATGCATAGGTACGTCCCGGCCGTCTTCTTTTTGGAAGAAACATGGACAAATGATTTCACAGGTGCGCATAAACCACACCAAACCGTCTATTTAGTCACGTATCATCAAATACTGTAGACTGGGATTCAAACTTTTCGATGGCATTCCAAATAGTGGTCTCGACAGGCCGAGTATGTCAACCGTAACTTGGTCTAGGCGCACGAAACACATACCACACAGAGCGCTGATTTTCAAAATAAAGTTGAACAATTTGTAGACGCTATGCCGGGCTCAGTTTTTCCATGTTTCCATGATAAAATAGTAAACAATAGTGAATAAATAAAAACACGATGACAGTTTGAAACTATTTATGCGTCATTTGTAAAAAAAAACACAAATGAAAAATTCACCTCTATAGATGAACGCTTTTACAAAATACTCCCGCGAATTGGCGCATTCGATTTCAAATGGCTGAAATATCGTAGTTTGTTGATTGTTGATTTAATTGTCGACGTTGACAAAAAACAGTGCCAAGTAATCTACGTTATATTTTACATGACGAAAACGACATGACATTAAGTCTTCGAGCTGGAGTACTTTTGAACGCTATAATGTGGTAACACTGCTGCTGAGATAATTTATCGCTTGCCATTTCTTCCATGTATGTCCCAATTCTTCATATACTCTCTCATGAACTCAATGTATAAATCATGAAATGTCCAGTGTCACTCTTATAGCTAAGTGAAGCGAGGAACCAATTTCTGTTGATGATACGGAAAGTGGTAATTTCACGATAAATCGTCCTTCTGGGCTGCCGTAAATAATTCCACGCACCTTTGGCTATTAATTGCTACTTCCACATGTAGTAAAGTGTGTTGTTTGAGCTGACAGTTACGGCATCTAACCTTAGACTTGCACCCATAAACACTATAGTTAAAGTTAAATCAGTTGAAACAACGTTTTTCTGTTACAATTTATTTTTACAATTTGGCGATTTCTTCGTTGAGTACGACTTCAAAGACTTTAATTGATCCGTACGATTCTACAAAAATTCAATATAATTCGGCTAGTGTGTGGAATTTTGCTGAGGCCGCATAATGCTTGGGTTTTTAAATCGATTTTATTTAACAATCGCTCGAATGCTTACTGCAGTTGGATTAGTGATCGACGGCTGCTTCAGAAATGTTTTAATATATACGACGTGACGGTGTAGCGCTTTTAATCGTTTCAATAGAAATCAAAATATTTCAGAATGAACCTAGATTACAAATGCGGAATAGTATAGAAATTTCAAAATACATTTTGTAAACAATTTGCAAATTATAACAAAATACAAATTGCTCTTATGTATACATAATATAAAATAGAGGCAGGTATAAATATATACATATATGTATTTATGTTGGTATGTACGTCAAACATAGTACATAATTCTCAACTAAATATGTATTGAACAGATTTGAAAATATAAAATTAACAATTCAATTAGGATATAGACGGAAGTTTCTCTTTATATTTGCTTATAACATAAACTTGTAACTATATGATACGTGTATACATACCTGTACATGAGAAATCTGAAATATTTTCGATTCTATATGCACTTGTGAAAAGGTAAATTATTGTTATTAAATTTTTTGAAAATTACACACAATTGTTATGTATTCCAAAACATAACAACAACAACAACAAAACTATTGAAATTTTAATAGGCTATCGTACAATTTTATGTTACGACTTTTTTTTGTATTGAAGTTTAAACAATCCTAATGAATTTTATACAAATTTATTTATAAAATAATAGAAACAAAATTATTCGTCTATTGTTTATATTGTACATTGGGCTAAAGTTTCATCATCTTTTTTGCTCTATATTATGGTTTACATATACGAATTAACCCTTTGTTGTCCGTTTTAAGACGGGTTGAAAAATTAAATAAAAAATACTTATTGTTCTGGTTGGCATAAATCTACCTAATTTACCTTTATCTAAAATTACTTAAATCATAAAAATTATCTTTAGGAGACCATATACTAACCGCAAACCTGTACTAATATAAATATATATTTCTTACCTGATTGCAAATTTGCGGTATACAAAAGCAAAACAGAACTACATTTTTCGTTTCGAAGTGAGTCATAAAAAAATTAATTTGTTGCGGTTCCTTATCAAAATCCTAGACTACTATTGTGTACACAACATATACATACAATAGTTATGGATACTTATGGATATCTATTTACCCACACATATTATTTATTTTGTGTGTATACACGAAAAAAGTAACAAACAATAAATGAGAGCAGGGTGTATAGCATCTAGACCATTTTTGGTCATATAACAAGATAATAATAACACGCAAGTGTAATAGAAAATGATAATAGATATTTTCCTTCTCTCCAAGCATAGATACATGTTATGTACATAAGAAAATGTAAAAGATGTACTCAGCATGATGTTGCTTTTTCTGTGTGCTGCTCCGACCATAAAGATTTAATAGATTTAATTTTTTTTTTTTGGTTGGAAATGTAATTTCTAGTCTTGTTGAGGAAATGTTTTTGTGTGTGTTTTTGGTTTATATGTATTTATTGTACTCGTATATCCAATATACGATACTTGTTGTTCTGCATGTAAGTTTTTCAATAAAAATGAAAAGTTGTAATTACTGGTATACATATTTATATGTATGTATATAACGAAATAGGTTTTGCTAAGTTTATGATTTATTACGCAAGTGTACATGTTCGAGTGAAGTTAAAATTTTGGTACAACTTATTTAAGGAAATAACAAATTCTTTCACTTATACCAATTTCTATATAATTATAGCAGAAGTAAATAGCAAGCACTCCTCTTATTGAAGTGCAAAACTGATATAGATTGCCAGAATCAAGTATACGTCTGGGAAGGTTGTCAACTTTCGGTTGGTGAGCCCCCGATGCCTCATGGAATCCTGACCCACCGGAGAATCATAGTACAACTATTACTAAAATCGACATGACCCCAAATGTCTCAACCATTGTATGGAAGGTTATTTCCGATATAAGCGAGAGGCTAATCGCCAATCGATTGTGTTTACGGTTGACCAGAAGTATTTCAAAAACATTACTGGATCCAGAGCGATGCTACAATACGTCCTTGAGAGGATCCGTTTCAAGGTTATCCCAGGGTTACCGGATTTTATTTTATTATAATATTTTGTTTACAGCGGGCCTTTCTCTCATGATTGGTTGTGACGCTTGGTATTAGTTTGTCCTCCATAACCATGCTTGACCTGATTCTAAATTGGAGAGTGTTCAACCATATCGCAATAGGTAACTTACGAATTGGGATTCATTCCCCTCTACGAGCAGGTTTCAATACTAGGTTTGCCTAACAAGATTAGATCTGTCACAGATATTGATTTGCAGCCAGCTGTACTAACGAAAGCAACCTCGACTGCTTTTGAAAAATCTGGCCCTCTTATTAACAACCAGAAGAAGCTTAACAAACCCTTCTGGTGTTCTAAACTTAATCAGTTAAGGAAGAACGTGCGTAAAATTAAAAATAAAGCCAAAACAACGAATCTCATTTCGGATTGGAATCAATTTTTGTTAGCACAAAGGTTTATAAAAAAAGCGCACAGAGCTGCGTGGAAAAGCTTTTGTGAGGAAATTGATAGCTTATCTGTTCTTGCCAGCCTTTAGAAAACTCTGGCTAAGAATGATACTTGTAGACCCAATAGTCTTCGTCTATCTTTCGGCAAACTCTGCCCCCAGGGATGGGCGAGGTAGATTACGCCATGTAATATACGCGGTTGTCGACACGTAAAATGTTACGTAGATTACTTGACAAGGTTTATGGTCAACGTAAACAATTAAGACAATGCCAACAACTATTTTTTTTTCTTCAGCATTCTTCTCATTATACTGCCGAATATTTTTAGATAACTCAATAACCGGTGTTCTTGTAAGTCTCAGTGGGTATTGCGATGCAATTGTTAACTGAATTGATTTATGGGGTTGCAACATTGTAATGGACTCCACATCGATATTATTGATCGAGACTCGAAAAGCTGGTTTAAGTCAATCGATAGATATGGATGTATTTTTTCCATTGATTTTCACAACAAAATGTTTTCTGGATTGTTGAATTACCTTATGTGGGCCTTCGTAAAGCGATCTCAGCCTAGTAGGAATTTTATAAATTTTATTTTATTTTGGATAAAAACGAACTCACATTTATCCAACGTTTTTGGAACAAATATATCGCTTTTCAGAGCATGTGGTGGCGCAGTTGAAACTATATATTGCGCACAGTATTTCGTGGATATTTAATAACCGGAGTCTGTTGGTTGTTGATGTGGCACTTCCATTAAAAATGCACATGGTCATTTTAGTGGTTGATCATAAACTAGTTCTGCCGCGGAATAATAGTTGGCGATGAAAACGTTCCACTCCATTAGATTGTGGGTGATGAGGAGTTTTCTAAATTCGATGTATGCCTAGCAGCTTCGTTAGTTTGAGAATAGCTTAGATTGGAATTGACCTCCTTGAACTCAGGTTATGCTTACAGGTACCCAAAATCTTGATATATCGTTTCCACAAAAGTTTTTGCAACAGTTGTGGTGGTAATATCCTTCATATGACCATCAATAAAACGACCTACGGCAATTAAAATGTATTCATACATTGATCCAAGTGATCCAACGATATGACCGTGGATCCGTGAGTGGAACCAGAAAGTAATTTCAGAAATTCTTTGTCAGGCTTCTGTAATTTCGATCTCAAATCTATATGAGATCTATAGTGTTTTTCAATAGAGGCAGTTCGACAATCGACAAGCCTTTTAAACAGAAGCTACAAATATCTCATCAATGTATCCAAACACGAAGTCCAGAGATCTAACTAGTTCATGAACCTTTGAAATGTCTGAGCAGCGTTGTGTAAACCAATTCGAATAAGCCAAACGGAATGGTAATTGCTGTCTTAGCAAAGCAACCGTTATTAAATGATATGCCCCGACTAGGTCAATTTTAGGGAATATAGTACAACCGGATAAGTCCATAGAGAAATGATGTATGTGGGATATAGAGCAATGGTCAGGAATGGTGACGGTCTTTAATCTTCCATTACCGTCTCAAAGTTTCCAATTAAGTTGTTCCTTTTATCTAACCGTATACATATATGCAAAGGACTAGGCACTGAAGAACAAGATGGTTGGTACTTTCCCAATTCCACCATGTATTACAGCTTCTTTGAGACAACATTGAATATATTAGTTACATTGGATACTTGTATAGAATCGACGCCATTGTGGAGAATGTGACAAAACCGACTCTTAAGCCCACACTTGCGTATCGCTTGCTAAATGATAATTTTTTAATACATTTTTACTACGAGTATTTAAACCAATTTTAACGACGCTTTGCAGACAATGCAGATTAAAAAGATTTTTTTTAAGTGTTGATTAAAATGCATTGAAGGCGCAATTACATAAACTTTAGAATTAATTTATAAACTCGCTTTAGGAATTGTTTACATTATCGACGTTGTCTACGATTTGTCAACACGTCGACGTAGAAAATAATATAGATGACGCGTAAATGCCCATCTCTGCTCTGCTCTTGCAGGCGGGAAGTTAGTCAACCACTGTTGTCTGTCCACTTTCCTGCGGTTGTGACATTGTTGATTTGGGTATTGTTGCCTCCGAACCTCCTGACATGTTTGTCGGTACTCCAGATTACTGTACTCCTGGTGGCCTGATGTAATTTTTCCTGCTGAATTACAACATGGCTTTCATTTCATACATGACCATTTGATACACCGTTTCCAAGCGTGTATTGCTTTTAGCACCGTTCCAAAATCCTGAAGCAGGAATAGAGCTGGGAGATCCAATTATATAGGCATCCTATGTCTTTTCGCCGTATTGGTCTGTCTTCAACTGTTCTTAAAGCTTTAAAAAGAATCACCAACAGATTTATATAAGACCATCACTTAATTACGTCTCCACTCAGTACCATGCAATATGTTTACATTCCTATAGATATAATGGGAGCTTTTGATAGAAAATATCGTGAACCTTTTCCACAAACATTAGACGTTGAGCTGGCTGGCGTGTCAGTTTCTGTTAAGGTTGCCAACAAATGTCACGATGAAGGTGTGCTCTCACCTCTGCTGTGGCTTTTAGTTATTACCGATTTATTTGTTAAGCTGCAGCAATCGGGCTTCATTGCACAGACCTATTGATCTTGTTTCAACAGTTTCAGGCAAACACCTGTATGTCTTATGTGACTTAGCGCAACATGCCTTAACTATTGTGGAAGAATGGTTCGCAGACAAGTACGTGAACCCGCCTCAAACTAATATAATTTTTAGACTAGGCGCGTATAGCAGTATTCTGAACCAATCAGTTCATTCTTTTTATATGTGAGACCGATTACGCGATGTGACCAAGTTCAGCACTTTGTTGTTATCTTAGATAGCAAACTGTCCTATAGCTTTACCATCTATAGAGAGAAACTCCAAAAGGCTATACTACCTGATTTCTGACAATGTAGACCACTTTTTGGGAAATCCTGAATGGTAATCTATAGGTTCAATTCAAAATGTTGTATATCGTATGGAAATCGCTGGTTTTACCGATATTTTCTCATACGGTTGTATTGTATGGCAGCCAGTGGTTAATCTAAAGGCTTCTACAGCAAAGCTGTTACTGGAGCTATGTCCTCGATTCCATGTCTAGCTTTGAAGTCCACTTTCCTTGTCTCTGTTATAAAACTTTATTTTTGGTACTGCTTGTCATTTGAGGTGCTTTGGGGCTTGGTGGCTTATTCATCAAGAAATTTGTAGATTCCGGAAGATTTTCTCAAATTTTGCCAAATTGGACGAGTTTATAGTTTATAGTTTTTTTCAGATGGTTCTTGCACTAACCCGAGGATATGTGAGGAGAGCTTTGAATGTGTCGACTGCCTTCTCTTTGTGTGTAGCTGTCCAGCTTTCAATTTTATTTGGTTCCTGTTTTTCAACTATATAGGTATATTAATGTAGGTTAGTTGTCTTCCCCACCTTAGCACCATGGGCCTTTGCGGCATTGAATCCCCATTGAACCCTATCATGCGGGTTCTAACTAATTTTAATAATAACAATAGTTATACTGACAAAATTATTTTTATTAAATTGGCAGCACTATGTACCAGCGAAGGGCCATGGGGCAATTAAGATAAACCCAGGTATATACGGATCCATTCTTATATAAATACAAAACGTCTAATTCAAAGAGCCAATTCCAAAAATGAAAAATAAAAAAAAAGTGGTTTCATATATGTTTTCTATTTTAATTAAGTTTTTAAATTATTTAATAACAGCAAAATCCGATTTGAATTTGAAATCAACAAAATTGTATTTAACAAGATGCATGATCCAATGAAGCATTTTATCACAACTCTTCTGTTACGAAAAAATGTCTGACTATATCATTGACTATAATCGGAAAGTTGTTAGTACTCGTAACAGAAGAGTTGTGTTGGAATGATTGCATATTTCATATAGAGACGATTCATATTTAAACTGTATTCAAAGATTACAACTTTATTGCATTTAGTAAACTTATAAAACACTCAACCAGATTCTAGCACAAAATATTAATAAGATTTATCTGGGACAAACTATATACATATCCAAGCTTTTTGCGTTAACTTGTGCAATAGTATGCTAATCATAATATTTCCAGTTAATTTGATACACCAAAAGCTTTGAGTAACAGACAAGTGGTGTTAATAAACTGTATTCAATGATTTGGAGCTTTCAGACGTAATTTCGTAAACTACAAAATGTAATTAAAGTGCATCTTAACCCCAACAATAACATTAATACGTTTTAATAGAGAGCTTTAGGATTTTAAATTCCTAAAATTTTCCAAAGTTAAAGAAGTTTTCTATTATTTTTGGGCTCATAAACTAAAATTTCTTAAAGCTTTTAATGTTATATATTTAATAATAAAAATTTTAAAATTAACTGTAAAATTAAAGTATTAATTGAGCATTTTATGATTTAATTGAAATATCACAAAAACTCTAAGTTGAGAACTTGTGCTATAATCAGAAAGCCTTTATTGGTTGCTAAGAGTTGTTGCCAAATTATTATGAAAACATCATATTAAATATCGGGATATATGAGCTTTTTTACTGTACTTAGTGTTTAACAGCTTTCACGGCTAATTCCAGAGCCACCTATATATATAGAGCCGTAAGGATCAGCCATGTTTTTTGTCGAGCTTTTTCTAGAGGAACTACTTTTTGCATTATCCCATAAGGATCAATGTAAAAATGACCATTTTCGAATTACTTTTCATCAATGAAAAGTTAAATCTTTCATTTCGATAAACACTTTGTGGAATTGATTCCATATTGAAGCGGCACATATCTGAAAGTCAGAACCTTAAACCTTTTATTAATTTAATAAACATTAAATCAAAATTAAATATGAATTTATCATATTTATGTAAACATGAATTTATTTGAATGTGTAGGTAGAATAAATAAATAAAACATATATTGTCATCCTTTCGAACGATGATTTTGTCTCTTTTTTAAGAATTAAATCTCACTTTTTTTTTTTTTAATTTCGCTTTTTCTATTGCGATCGCAGCATGCTCGTATAAAGCATTATTCTATTTCCTTTTATACATTTGAAAATGTATCACCACATATTTCTATTTCATTACCTTGTAGCGAGATCGTGAAAAGGGATAGAGTGCAAAATTATTCCAATAGGCTGAGATCGCAATAGAAAAAATCAAAATGGGATTCACGAAATAGCGTAAAATTTAAAAAGAGAACATAAACATCGATCGATAGAAAAAAAATTGTGATATTGACAACTTACAACATGTCATAGGGAGTTGCAATAACAGCTGCACAATTTATTTAGAACCATAATTATGCACAAATGCGTAACAAAACTTTACCAAAACAAAATAGTACCGTGCCAGAAGAACTGTGATAGTCATGGTGTTCCATTTAAAATCTAAAATCCTAAATTTACGTTGAAATTGAAGTGAAATTAGTTTGAGATTTATTCAAATAAAATCATGCAGCTTTTATTGAAATACCCTTTAAGTATTTTATTTTATTCACAAAAACATAATTCAAACATTTTGACTGTTTTCTCTTTTCTTTTTGCAGTTCAATTTTATTGCGTTGGTATTTGTATGTATTTATATCAATTTAATAGAGAAATGTTTTTTTTTCTATAAATTTTATTAATAAATATATCAAAAATTAAACAACTTCTTTGATCAAGCTTTGAATCAATTATAAAATGATAATTGTAGATTCTATTTCAATGTTAAAATACTTAATCCATCGACATTTTCATTGAAAAATATCGCACCGAAAAAAATTTAATTTTTCATATGTTTTGTATGAAAAAAATGTTTTTTTCGTCAATTTTAGTACCTCTAGAAAAAGCTCAATTTTTATCCTTAGGGCTCTGTATATATAGATGGCTCTGCTATTTCTTTAAAAATTCTAACCGTTATAAATAAGTTTCCTTCAAGTTAAACAATTAAACTTTCAACCAGAGTATTTTCTTTGAATAAACTTTTTATATGCTTGTAGTAGCAGCTAAAAAGTTTATTTTTTAATGAAAGAGATTTTTGGTCAAGGACCAAACAATTAATAGATTTTAGAATATTTTACAACTCATGTTGCTAAATTTAATATAGCCATAAACCGTAAAATTGGGTTTTAGTACGAGCTCTTTAGACTTAATGATACGAAGGTGCAACTAATCATACTAAAACACCTTTCAGATTGTTGGTCTTATAGATGCAAATGGAAACCAAATTAAATCACGAATATTTTTCAGTATAGTAAAACTTTAAGTAAATTGGTTAAAAATTTACAAAATTTTAAACTTTAAATTTCTCCGAAACACATTTTTAAGTCCAAGAGAAAGACAACAATTTACGATTTCAAAATGACGATTCTTTTAACGTGTCTATTTTATATTCAATAATTAACCGTTTAGCACAAGAAAAAAATCTACGACTATTTCTCCGACTGTCGAACACGATGGTATTTACTAATACCTACACTGAAGCGGTATGTTCTTTGACAGAATTGCATAAAAATGCTGTAAACAAATTAAACGATTTTACATGCTCAAAATTATCCAAATTGTGTACTTTCGGAGCCAGACAAAATGATTATTTGGGAAGTAATGCAAAATAAAATCTCACTTTAGCTGAGAATTTATAGCAAGAGTTGGAAGTTATACAAAATAAGAACAAATTGGTAAGTAAAATGAAAAACGAATTGAAAACCTTAAAACTCACACGAAGAAACGAAGATAATTTTAAACTAATTTGCGAAGCACTATACTCACCATACAGCCAATGAAAGGGTACCTATTTCAGTTGCTCGAACGTTTGTAACCAAGATTTGTTCTATAGATTTAATTTTAGTAACATATAGATTTAACTTCAAGGTTATTTTGAAAAATATGTGCACCTCAATTGTAGACAAGAAAAATATTATTTTATCGAAAATAGAATATAGTAACAGAAAACCAATTCAGGATAATGAAATACATTTTGTGTATTAGAGGCAGGAATACAGCTCTGCAATATTCTTATATTTATGTATCGGTACAATTCGGAATATTTTCTGAAAAAAGGCTGGATGAATACTTATATATATATTTATAATAATAGTCTCGATATAACGAATTTTTAAATTTTTATATTTAACTAGCGGGCTACGCCCGCTACGCAGCGCGACGCCTCCAGGGACATTTAATAAAGTGTTGAAATCGTAATTTTGTGTTAATATACAAAATAGCGAACCCCGATGCACTTCGTTGCAACTAACCAAAAAAAGAAATGAAATATTCTAGATTTTTTCATTCTAGAATGCATTGTATTTCAAAATTATTAATGTCAATCCAAAACATTTGGATACAATATTTTTGGTTTGCCCATTTGAAGCGAGCACAAACAAACAATTTGGAGTTCCAACTCTTGAGCAGGCCACGTTTAGATGTCCATCTGAAAAGCACGGCTCCTCCAAATTTAATCCGCATATTTGAAGCGTTTGCCCTTATTACTGGACATGGCAAATGATAGACGCACTGGGAATTGCAAACGCTTAAATTCAAATGGCATGTCTGTTGGAATCAGTGGAATACGTATGGTATGAGCACAATTTCACCTTTCGCTGTTCCGGTCAATATTGTGGCTTCAATTAAATTCGCCATCAATTTGTTTACTGCCAATCTTGTGCCATTGCACAGTTTTGGTGCATTTAAGTAAAATAATTGATGAGCCAACCTTTAAATTCAAACAATGCAGTGGCATACCAGGTGGTTCCAATTAATTCAAAAATTCAATTAGATAATTCACTGCATCATCTGTATTGCGCTATCAACAGACTTATATAATGTCACTTCACCTGGTAATTTTTCTTGAATCTGATAATTGATTGCATTGACGTGTACAATTTTTGGTGCCAGTATTGCACGTTCTCTCAACCAATTGTGATTCCTGTAATTTTGAACAATATTTGGGAACACACTTTCAATCAACTGTTCTGTTGATTGGAGAATGGTACAAAAATTGTTCGGCAATGTAATCAATTCATTTGTGTTTGTATCGTCCACCATCCAATAGAGTAGCAGCGATTATTCGTATTTGATGTGGAGAAGAAGCAATCGATGCATCATGAAGCATTAAATCCCAATCCGCATCATTTTCAAGTAAACCTAATTGCTCACATGCTTCACGATATGTCACACATAAATGACCATTTACTCTTCGCAAATGTTGAAATGAACGTGGTCCAACAACATTTACTAACAACAACCGCAAATAATAACATTCTGCATTGTTTGGATGAACTGTGTATAATCTTCCCATATGGTATCTGCAAAAAAAACACAGGTGTTCCTTGTTTACGTCGTTGGCATTTCAATGCAGTCCAAGTGAAATAATGCGTTACATCTGAATACAGTAACGTTCTGGCAAATTCATCGCTTTCACACATCGATAAAATAGCTCGTTCACGAAGCCACGCATGATTAATATAATTAGCTTGTAAATCTGGAAATATGCTTTCAATCAAAGCATCTTTCGTATTTACAATGTTGCAGAAATTGTTAGGCAATTTGATGCATTATGTGTCTCCATGCAATGGTATTGTTCCATTTCCAATGTTGAGCAATTGCTCGGAGAATGATAGTGCCAATGGATCGTTTTGCAGTTGAACACGTATGTTTGTGTTAAGACCAGGCGAAAAGTCAGTACATTACTACTGACATTTCGTCATAGATATGATTGTTTTATACATGCGTTAATTTCATCCGCATATAAAGCGCTTGGAATGACCGGCAATGTCATGTCTAAAATCACCGGACAGCAGCAGTAAAGCACCACCGAAAAGCCTGGTGTTGTTATTTAGATCTTTCATCATTCTATCGAGAGTTTCAAGTGATTAATAGTGCATACAAATAAAATATTAGGTAATGACATGTGTAGATTGTACCTGTTGCTGGATTTCTTTGTTTGATATTTAAATGATATCCATCTTCTCCTTCCCAAAATATCAATGGATTTTGCAAAGCGTCGTAAGAGCGATGACTGTCTTCAATCGTATGCATTGTGTTATCTCTGCGTTTGATTCGTATATTTTGACGTTCAAATGCGTCGCCAACCATAACAATTGCAACTTCATTAATGGTCGGTGCATTATATCGGCCCACGTGCTGCCCAGATGGTACTTTGTCTGCTTTGATGACGATCGTATAGTTGTCGTTTTGCAGTTTGTTTGAAACGGTATTGAACAACTGGACCAACTGGTGGTGATTCTGTAAAAACGGTTCTAAAATACCCACAATTTCTCTCCATCTGCTCGATATGGTTGTACTGGCAGCGTGCGTTTATTTACCGTACAAAAAAATTAAAATGTCAAAATAACGAAGCACACTTAATATAATACACTCAAATTAAAATGTCGAAAAATAAACGAAATCCTATGCACGTAACTTATATCAGAATATAATACGCTCAATCTGCGTGAATTTGTTATAGATTTGTGAATCTAAACCATCCAGGGCGCCACCCAAACGCATACAAAAAAATTCATTCAAATCGGTCCAGCCGTTTAGGAGGAGTTCAGTGACATTCACACGTACAGTAGAATTATATATATATATATATATATAGATTAGAGATCTGCTACTAATGTCTAAGCATAATCAGCAGCCTTCTTCAAAACTTAAACAAGTAACGAATTCTATATACATATATACGTCTGTTTTTGTATTTGAAATAAGAATCATTAAAAAGTAGTATTATTAAGACTTGATCGCTTCTTGTCGCCAATCCAACTAGCCACTTATTAGAAACATATGAAAATATTAAGATAAATCGATATATTTCAGTTCGATTACTTAGCAATAAAAATGCCCAGACGTAAGTACCTGAAAATCTATATTTTGGAAATCACATTAATTTTCTGTGAAACTAGAACCAAACTTATTCGGCTCTGATGCCCCTTATTAGAAGCAATCGAAAAAATTCGGACTCTTCGTTATATGTATTTCGGTTTTGTTACTAAGAACCAAAATTGTTCAATCCTAAGTACCTAATAGCCTATATCTTGGAAAACCTGAGTGGTTTTCCATTAGACTAGATCAAAAGCTATTTAAACATTTCTCGGCTATGATCGCCCCTTACTAGAAACTCTCGAAAAATATATAGGTGTTGTCAGGACTAATGGTAAACCACTCAGATTTCCGAAAATAAAGTCTTTCAGGTACTTAGGATTAGACAATTTGGTTCATAATAACAAAACTGAAATACATATATCGAAGTGCCCGAATTTTCTCGAGTTTTTCTAATAAGTGATCATTTGGAATGGCCGCGAACAGCGCTCAACTCTTAATATAACTTAACATTGACACTCAACCACATGCATAATAATTTGTTGTTGTTGCTGTTAGGACAGATTTAGGTCAAATTTCGCATACGTCATAAAATCAATACTAAAATGATTTAAATATTGTATCCAGTTCTGCAATCGTCAAGCAATTGTTGGAATTGATGTCGCCAATGTTGATGTCATAAGTGTTGGTTTATCTATATGGTATTTGGTTGATGGTTCTGTGTGGGAAGTTTTGACCCAGACCGCATTGATTCGATTTTTCAATTAAAAACCGGGTACCCTCGTTGGCACAGTAAGTAGCGTGCTTGCTTTGTTATCCGAGGGTCACGGATTCGATTCCCAGTGGTGACCAAAAATCACGGTTGGGTGTTTTTAATGTGTAAGTATATGTGTTTGTCCTGGTATTACACCGTGGGCCCCCATTAGTGGCATTGAGCGCTGCAGTAATCCGCCCAATTTTAATTTTATTTTTAAAAGACCGCGGGCACACCGTTAATTGGAATTTTCATTGCTTTTTCCACATCACTCGGGAATTTGCTGATAACTTTTTTTGATAGTGGTACAGCACATTTATAACTTATTACTTGATCGCACAGAAAACCATATACAGGAAGATGATTAAAATTTTAAATTATGCAATATGAGTCTTGCAATAATGTCAAATGAAAGGTGTTTTTATAAGCTTTTCAGATGAGATTAATGGTACAATTATGTAAATTTTTTGTTTACATTATATGGCCAAGTTGATTATTTAGTCATGCGTGACTTAATTGCGTTTTTTTTTATAGATATGCCCAACTAATCCAATTACGGTATGTACCAACATTTAACAACACAAAATGTATGATCTATATAAGATACAAAAAAAAAAATGATTTACTAGTTCCTTATGTAAAGTTTATGTATGTATAGTAACTTTTATTCGACTAAAATTTCCAAGAATCCTCTGCGGACCCATCTGGCCAAAAGCCCACATACATATAACCGAAATATAAACAAAAATTCATTGAAAACTTAATAGTCAATTTTAACCTTACGCACAATAAAATAATTATATTTTGTAGATTAAGAGAATTAAAGTTTTGTTCATCCGCTCCTATATACGAGTATGTATATACAAATTAAATTAATTTCTTAATGGTGTTCGTTTCTAAATATACATCACTATAAGACTTCTTGTATTTATCTTAATAAGCAGAAACACTATATTACGAGCACATAAGTAGTTTGGTTTTTGTAGTACATATATACGTGATTTATATTATATATTTCGAAATCTAAATACGTAAAAGAAAAGTTTTATGATATTTCAAATATATAAAGCTCAAGTTGTATATAAAATATATATTCATATGTAGAAGGAAAATGAAAAGAAAAGTTATTTAATAGATAAAATTATAGGAACAATAAAAATAAGAAACCATAGAAAATTGGAATTTATAAAACACAAAACTTTTTCCAACTCAATCTTTTCAGTTTTACTTGCAGTACATGTATGTGTATATAGCTATATACGAGATTGTAAAGCTTCGTAGAACAAATAAAATAGTAAATGGAATTTACAAAAAGCACATACATATATGTAGTTTACATTTCGTTCGTTACTTATACGTACATATACTCGTATAAATTGTAAAAATGTTGAAACCTTATATATAGGTATACGAGATTCAACCATAAACTTTTTGTTTATTTTATTTACGTATATGTACAGTGTTTTTGATGATATTTTAATGATATATGTCAATCAATGTATGTTTATGCTATGTACAAGTTGTTTTAAATAAAAATAAGTTTTACGTTAAACCACTAGTGCACACCTTCTATACCCATATACGAAACTGGAAAATCAACAATCCAGACGATACTATATTCAAATATTTAGCTTTCGTATAATTTTTGAACCAAAAAGTAGAAATTTTTCAGGAGATCATTATAGTAAAACTGGTCTCGAAGTAATGCAAGTCAATTTCTATTTCGGTTCAAATATTTTTTTGGTTTATTGTCCTAATTTCATTTCTATACCGTAGTCGAAATTCAGAATCTACAATGAGCGACGATGAAAATGAAACAAAAATGCAATCAACCCCCTCAGTCGATTCTTCCCGAATTAAATTATTACTCTTTTGGCCCAATAATCCTATACCGTTTGGTTCGCACAAGCGGAGTTTAGCATTAGCAACATAACGGCGGATTCAACTAAATACTCGTATATTATTTCGGCATTACCAACAGAGATTTACGAATCGGTAACAGGGTTGATAATAAATCCTCCAAAAACCAAAAAATATAACAAGTTGAAATCTGCTCTTACAGCTCGGCATGCCCTTTCTTCGGAACGACGCCTCGAAAAACTATAACTAGAAAGATGATCGAAAGCCAGTGAAGTGTATTTTTCACTGAAAACGCTTGCCGGTGAAGCGTTCGACCGCAAACTGGTACACAAGTCATCATTGTTGCACTTACTGCTATGGGAGGTAAACCTATTGATGATCTGCTACCAGTAGCAGATAAGATTTATGAGATCACAACACCTAGTGTGGCAACAATTTCTCCCTCAACACCATCGATCTCCCGCGGCCCGGAACTATTAGAAGCTGTAGCAACCATTAAACAACTAAGCGAACGACTTGTTAATGTCGAATTGCTGTTGTCAAGCTACAAACGGGTCGCAGTCGCTCACCAGCTTCGTGTTATCAATCAAGGAACCCTTGGAGACGACAATGGATTCTGCTATTTTCACAAAAAAATTGGAACTGCTGCAAGGAAATGCTACCGACTTTCCATAACAGAAACAAACCGGAATCTACCAGCAGTGATCAAAAAAAAATTATTACGATAGCGAGTGCAGCTACTAATCGGATACAACTTATTAGTCGCTGCTTATTTCTTACAGACGCAACCAATAAACTCCAGTTTATCGTAGATACCGGTGATGACATTCCGGTCCTTGCCGTAAAATATTTTTCCGACAACGCGTCTAAAATAGATCCTGACCTGGTCCTGTCCGCTGCTAATGGTTCCGTAATTTCCACACGTTTTTGCTGTAGCGTCAGTTGACAGGCCGATTATCGGTGCTGACTTCTTGACAAAATATGATCCCATGACGAATCTTGCTGTGAATGCAATGACAGCAATGGTCAAAACACCTACACCAATCCATCAATCTGCTAAAAATGGATGATTCATTTTTGAAGATGTTTCCTTCTTTGGTTCAAACACCAGATTACACCAATCCAGCAAAACATAACCTGGTTCACTATATTTACACTGAAGGTCAGCTTCCTTGTTCCATACCACATAGGCTGGACCCAGTTAAACATAAAACTGCGCTTACCGAGTTCGAGCATATGGTCCAACTATAGGCATATGCCGACCGTCATCTTCTGCGGTATCATCACCTCTCCATATGGTAAAGAAGAAGGACAGCGCCGATTTGCGCCCATGTGAAGATTATCGTCGACTAAACGCCGTAACCACCCGGATCGTTATCCAATCCCACATATTCAATAATTTTCAATGCACCTAAATGCGGTGTGTTTTCAAAAATTGATTTAGTTAGAGCTTATCATCTTATCCCAATTGCGCGCGAAGACGTACCTAAAACGGCAATAACTACTTCTTTCGGGTTATTTGAATTCAATGCCCTTTTTTCAACGAAACGCTGCGCAAACTTTTCAACGCTTCATGTTGTCAAAGGATTAGGTTTCATATTCGTCCACATCGACGATATACTGGTGGCTAGCAAAAATGAGGTAAAGCACAAGTGTCATCTCAACCAACTGTTTGAACCCCTCGTCGAATTTGGAGTGAATATCCAACTTTCAAAATGCGTTTTCGAAGTTCCTGCTCTCTAATTCCTCAGTCACCAAATTATCCAAGATGGCATAACACCCTCGCTACGGCGAGTTTAAGCTATCGAAAATTTTGCCCCGCCAATTTCAATCCAACAAATTCAGCGATTCGTCGGAATGGTCAACTACTATAACATCAACTCATTCCAAAGCTAGCCGAATCACTGTCCCCAATTTGTGCAGTCCTACAGCAATGGAATAAAGATTGTTGGCAACCTTTAGGATTTTTCTCACGAAAGCTCTCAACAACAGAGATAAAATAGTCAAAGGCTGAGTGACAGGGAACTCCTCGCTATTTATTTAGCCATTAAACACTTCCGCTATTTCCTGGAATGTAGACAATTTACTGTCTACACGGATCATAAGCTTTAATCAAAATAATAGTCTCCCTAAGCGAAAAGAGTCCACGGCAGACTCGACACTTTGACTATATCGCTCAGTTCACGACGGACATTCAACATATAGAAGGCAAGCAAAACGTGCGGTCGCTGACATATTATCACGGACTAGCGATCTCGTGTCAACAATAGACTCTATCAATCTAGTTCAGACACAACAGTCTGACGATGAATTAATCCAACTATTGAATAATTCATCACGCCCTGAGAGTTCCAAATTCATTAGAACCCACCATCCTTCCAGATTTAAAAATTTATTGAGAAACATCAACAGGTGTAAATCGACCATTTGTTCCAGCATCTCATAGACATGTAATGTACTATGCCCTGCATCGTCTATCACATCCAAGTATACGAGCATCACGTAAATTAATTTCCAGTAGGTATTTTTGGCCGAAAATGAACGCGGACATTACGTATTTGGTGAAGTCCTGTATTGGTTGCCAGAAGAGAAAATTCATCAACATACGAAGTCCGAACCCAGACAATTTAACCTGCCTTCTAAGCTGTCCGAGCATATACACATGGATATAGTGGGACCATTGCCACCATCCGAAAGTTTTGTATATGTGCTCACTTTACTCGTTGGCCTGAGTCATATACCCTACTCAAGATAGCACCGCTGCCACTATTGCTAAGACGTTTGTCCAGCAATACGTCTCAAGATTTGGGGTAGCACTTGAAATCACGACAGACCAAGGCAGTCATCATAGAAGTCAAGGCAGGCGCTCATAGAATTCGTAAGTATGGTCGTAAGATTCCACCGACAACTTAAAGCTTCGCTTAAAGCTCGAGAAAATATCATTAAATGGAGCACTGAGCTTTATATCATCTTGCTGGGAATACAAGCAAGAATTAAGGATGAACTAAAATGCTCCCCAGCAGAAGTAGTTTATGGTGAAGCCCTCAGATTACCAGGAAAATTTTTCGAGACAAGTTCCAAGGATAGTTCCGATCCACATTACTATGTCGAAAGGCTTTGCGCAGCCATGCACAGCATAATGCCTATTGACACTCTCAAGTCAACTAATTCGCCTATTTTTATTCCCAAGTCATTATGAGTACGAACGGGCCTAACACCTCCGTACGAAGGACCTTACAAAGTCATTCGTTTTTAAACAAACAACTCCTAGAAAGTCTGTCCGATTCCTAATTAATCCTTGATTAATTTTATCCAGACATCCACACCACTAACCTTTTAATTTAGGGGGATTTTACTAGCAGGGTGGTGACGAGATTTTTTATTTAAAGTCAAATACCCCACAGTATAGACAGCTCAGTTCCTTGGATGGTTTTTCCCTAAATTTGGAAGAAAGACGTTGAACTAGAAGCTTGAAGCTCAAATTCTTTTTGGATGAATTTTTTTTTTAAATTTTTTAATTATTTATCTCTGCCTGTCATAGGGCTCAATGCTCTTCCAATTTTCTCGCAGTTAGCTTATTTGCATCTTTACCTTCCGCCGTTGCCAGCCAATTCGAGGAATTTATTTGTTCATCTACACCTATATAACGCTATGCCACCTGAACAACGGCGCTCGGTCCATTCTGCACGCTCAATAGAAGGTCACAGATGTGGTCATCATCATCCTGATCAAATTCAAGAATAAAGAATCCCTGTTGCATCCTGCCTCTACTGGGATTAGATGATGTTAATACATTTCTGAACTTTCTATATGATTTACCTGTAATAAGCTGTATACTTACTTAACTCCTCGTGAATAATATGTATACATACCTGACCATGAAGAACATTACAAGAGCTCGTTTGATATATTAGGAATGGTTGTTATGCTCACTCTGTGCCATCGCACTTTCGTTAAATATATGTGACAATATGACAAATATAATGCATTCAGGCATGTCATATATGACCTCAAAAATTACTAACAAAAATGCTACAGACTATCTGGAACTATCTAGAAATCGTGTGTTAGCCTTGTCTCTCATCATATGCAGTAAATGCACAACGGGTTGTTGGATTTTTTATACGATTGTCTAGTTTTGTCTATACTTGTGTTTATATGTGTGTGTGTTATTTTTTTTTGTTTTTTTGGGTTGGGTAAAGTGTGGTTAATCTGCGGACGACGATGTATCGGTGGAACAAGCATCTCAGCAATCGTGGTGGATTTCTACCACCTAAAAACCACACATCTGCCGTTTTCACATCCTCCATGCGGAACTATCGTTGGACAATACTTCACATGGAGGTGACTAGCCATTTGGCTCTTGGGGTACAATTTCTTCATTTCCCTCGCAAGAATTTTCATTTCATCCTTTCCCCGCATTAACGATTATCGCGTCAGTATAGATACGATTATTTCCACACCCAAATATCGTAATGAGTGCTGTGAATGGGTTAAGATTTGTTACGGTTTCTTTCACCTTCCTACTGGTAACTAAAACTGCTTCGGTTTTATCACCCGCATGATTATCAACCTACTTATATTCATTATTTCATCTGTGGTGTTTGCAACCACGACTGCAACGTCGTCAGCAAAACCCGCGATTTCCACATCTCAGGTACGATGCCTCAGGATACCATCGTACATGATATTCCACAGTAGCGGCCCAGTGGATTGATATATGCAGCTCCATTTGACCGAGTTGAATTTGTTCTTAACGTCCATGGTGACAACAGAATAGTATTTTTTTGGGCCTCCTTTCCATCTTTTTCTATCTGTTGCGTTCTTGGATATTTCAACAACGTGTTGGATAGCGTCCATCGAACCTTCCGAAACCCGTACTGCCCCTCAGCGAGATCTCCAGTGTTTTGCACAGCTTTCCCCAGTCGGTTGTATATGATTCTCCCAACCAAACGCTGTATCTTTCATCGTCCGGGAAATACTCCCTCTCTGAGACAGAAATTATTTAGTTCATTAAACTAATCATATCTACCTTGTATTACAGCCTTTAGTGTAATATTAGGGATGTTGTCAGGCCCAGGATCCTTTGAATTCCCAGAACGTTGACGCGCGTTGGTAAGCTCTTCTGTTGATACCGGCAGTATATCTTCCACTCCAGGTAATCGGACCACATCAGGGATCATATAATCTTTCGGCGGAAACAGAGCAGTTACAATTCTACGTTATATCTCTGGGCAGGTGGGAGGCGAAACATTTGTCTTTTTAAGCCTTTTCATGACAATTCTGTAGGGTCTCCTCCATGGGTCTATCTACTTCTCAGTATAGCTTTTTCGAGCATTGTCATTTCTTTACTTTAATGGTCTGCTTAAATTTATTCCGAGCATTCAGATAATTTTGGTTCAGGCTAGAATAGATCCCTGTACCCCAAGCATGTTGATGTTTCCTCTTTGCATTAAGGCTTTTTCGTCTTCCCATTTGGTCAACACTCTCATCAAGCAACCGCTACCGAATGTAAGATCTATTACAAAAGAGGAACCACCTTTAGGAAAGGACGGTGTATCACCAGTAGTAAACAACACAACGTCTATGGAAGAAAACGCCTCGAGCAATGCTGATCCTCTTCTATTCGTTTCATTGCTGCCCCATTCAGTTGCCCAGGCATTGAAATCAGCAACAATGATGACACGGTTATTAAACCTCCTCAATTGTAGCGTTAGGTAATGCATATCAAAAGACGATGTCGAGGCGATAATTAATTTGGGATAGTCCTTGCTATAGTCCCAAGGAAACGCTTTTCATAGAATGTCAGAATGTTCTGGGCTCTTGTGGCAACTCAACTTAACTTGTTCATGGTTAAACTCAACTTATCTTCCTGAAATGAAATTTCAGCTATGAGCCTTACTTTGAGGGCGTAAGCGTATACACACAGGGGATTTAATATACAAAACCTATATCGACAAGCCCGAATGGAAATAGGGAAGGCGCTTGAACTTGAGTCCACAATTTCAAGAGCATTGACTCTGCTTACTCAACCATCGCCGTATTAAAAATTGGTGCTGAACAATGATAGAAATCTTTACATAAAGGTTATAACCTTCATTAAAAATAATTCGGGGAAATTTAACTATGACCGTGGCATAAAATTTAACACACTCCATGCGCTTATTCTTCAACACGATTCAGCAGTAAAGTTTTGGCCATATAGCTCGTTCACGCGCGACTCTAATTCCAACAAAAGCAATAAATTTGCACCGCTATTCGATGTAACGAAAAATTTTGGGGTATAATGGAGTGTTGAAGTGCAAAAGTCAAAAACCACATCATACCGTCTTTTAAGTGGCGTATCATCCAATAATGTTAACTGGTATTCAAACTTTTCGAGGGCATTTCAAATAGTGGTCTCGACAGGCCGATCATGCTAACCGAAACTTGGTCTAATAACGCTGAACAATTTGTAGACGCTATGCCGAGCTCAGTCTTTCCATGATTAAATGGCAAACAATAGTGTATTAATAAAAACACGATGACAGTTTGAAACTATTCATGCATCATTTGTCAAAAAGAAACAAACGAAAAAATCACCTCTAGATGAACGAACTGGCGTATTCGATTTCAAATCACTAAAATATCGTAGGTTGTAGACATTATTTTAATTGTTGACGTTGACAAAAAACACTGCCAAGTAATCTACGTTATATTTTATGTGTCGACAACCGCGTATATTACATAGCGTAATCTAATCTACTTCGCCCATCCCTGGCTGGCAGTCGTATTTTGTATCCTCTAAGGAGGTACCGGGTTCGAATCCCAACAGAGGCGCAATGCAAAAGGGATTTTTCATCTCCTGATTACGATCGGTGATTAAATTGAGAACATCTATGACTCTCTGTTGGAATGTAGAACTCATAGGCCAACCCATCTTCCATGTCACTGTACAGGGAGACATTGAGCAATGCAATGCGCAGGCGGTATACTGTACTTGTGTGAATGAGATGAATGGGTTGAATGCATTAGTATGAATGTGGATAGTGGCATTGAGTCCTGGAGTAAAATCCGCCCAATTTAAAAAAAAAAAAAAAAGGTCCCTGCTAAAATCTAAATACCTATCAAGTGCTGAGAAGGAAGAAACCTTACAAACCGTTGATCAGGCTTGTTGTTATGTATGGGTGTGAAAGTTGGACGCTGATGGATGAGTACGACATATCGCACCTTACATTTCAGAGAAAAATCAGGTTCTTCATTTAAGGTCCGCAACTCGAAGTAGATGGTAGAGATGATCCGATGAAGATCCCCGATATTGTAGATGAAGAAAGATTTGATCCGGAACTTATTTTGCAGTATTTTCTGAAAGGAGAACCACAGTTGCAGGGGATTGTCTAAGACGGTTTGAAGATCAAACACAGGATCGAAACTGTTGACTCAGTATGGGGCCAGTATTGGCCTCTATAAACTGTTTATTATTATAAGAGCAATAGTGGTCTACAAAAATTTTGGAGAGAATTCAAAGAGGGAAGAATTTAAAGATGATACAGTTTTTTTATCTAATCTTAATAACCACACTTCCACCTAAACAACGAGCAGTCTATCTAAATTTCCCGGCAACTAGTTTTTATTTGATAGCAACAAATACCATTGCCCGCTCATTTCCCAAATATTTCACACCCTGTATCTTGCGCAACAACAACCACAACAAAAAATCGTCTTCAAGAAAAATTTTCTTTTATCATGACTATATCAAAAATGGACTAAACATAAACTTTTGATGTGACTTCCGGTCCCATATACTGATTTTGTGAGTTGACGTATTTTGCCAACCGAACTAAATGCTCAAAACCAGTTATAATTATTGAAAGATATTTTTCAAATATACTTACATAACCGCTGCAATAATTTTCATTTGCTCTACTACTAGCCAAGCACTTTAAAATGATTTTCGATGTACATGCTTCAAAAATTTTAAAGTACAACTTTAACAAATTTTTTTTTCGACAAAAAAAAATCCTTAAGGATTCCATTTTGTACTAATTGCACCAAAAACAAAAATAACAGAAAAGCACTCAATGCTAGAAAGTTATTAACCCAAAAACAAAACACAAAAAATATTTTAAAGTAAAGTAAAAAAAATAATCTTAAGAGTTAAAAAATAAAAGAAGCAAATTAAATTATTTTGTGTACATATTATATAGAGAGAGAAACAACTTTTTACATTGCACAGTGTCTTCCTTAAATACACATAATGAATTTTTTTGTTTTAATTATTTAGATCCTGACCTAATTGTTATTGAAAATCTTGGTTTGCTTTTATTGCATTTAATGATCTAAATTTTAAAGTTTAATTACATTAAAATTATATTTGTTATATACTTTTTGGGTTTAATTGGATTTTTTTTTGTTTGTTATTTGTTTTTGTATGAGTGTACTTCCTGCTGCATCATAATATTAAGTTCTGGGTTAATGGTCGCCGGGGGGTAGCAGAATTCTCAGAAATTCGTAAATTAAATAAAATGAATAAAAAAGACCAATTAATTTTTATTTATTTATTTTTTTTTAATTTTTAAATGATTTATTTATAATTTTCAGTTTTTTTTTTGTGTTTTTTTTTTGTTTGTTTTGTTGTTTATTTTAATTTTATTAATTATTTATGTTATACATATATATATTATATATAATTTTATTTGGTTTTTAATTATATTAATTTCACAAATTAACATTCATTTCTTTTTGGTTTATTATTTTTAATTAAATATAAATATTTCATTATATTGTTTTAGTTTGTTTCATTATTTTAATTTATAACTTTTTAATTTTATTGATTTGTTAATAAATTATAAATAAAATCTATAATTATTTTTCTTTTTTATATTATATATCTATAGTAATTTTAAAAATTATTTATTTTTATATATATAATTATATTTATATTTAAATCGACATTTATTTTATTAATAATAATAATATTTTTTATATAAACTATACAGTTAAATTTTTTGTTTGTTTGTTAAAAATTAATAAACTTGTTATACATAATTAAATTAATTTAATTAATCAATTCGTATAGTAATATAAATTATACAGCTTTGCTTTGTTTTTTATTTTTAGTCAATAAAATTAAAAATAAATTCATTAAGAAATTATATATGATGTAATGATTTTTTTAATTAATTAAAAACTATATTAATTTTTTATTTATTATATTTTTTTTTTAGTTTTTGTTATTATCATAAATATCACATTTATAGAAATATAAAATACATAATTTTTTTTCTTGCTATATATTATTAATTTAATTAATGAGTTATGTGTTTTTTTTTTCAATTTTATAAAACAACAGAAAATCAAAATATTAATTCAAATTATGTTTTATATGTTATATATATTATTTTATAGTGTGATGATGATAAAATAAACTATTTTGATTTTTAGAAATTAATTTTTATTAATAGTCACAAAACGCTTTATTAAATATATTTTATTTAATTGTTTATATATTAAAAAGCTGTGGTTTCAATTTAATTTATGTTAATGCGCGACAAATTGAAAATTATATAAAATAATACCTACGGTTTAAAATTTTTTCATTTATTTACCTTTAAAAGTTTTTATATTTTTTATGATACTGAAAATAATATAATTTATGAATTTTAATAAAATAAAACAATTTTTTTTTATTTTTGTTTTGATTAATTTGTTAATTTAACGATATTTGTGGTTTAACATGAATTAGAAAAACTGTACGCGAATTAATTTATTTTTGACTTTGCGATATAATTGGCCTAATGCTAGACGTTCCAAACTATCGTGTGATATCGTGTGATAGTTACTCAAGTGATCCTATTGAAAGATGTCCTAGATGCTAGATGATCTTATAGTCACTTATGCAATCTGTAACTATTTTCACAATTTTTTCTGATACAAATCTATCTTAAGTCACAAAAAATTCGAGCTTAAGTCATAAGGCTACTGCTAATTATGAAATATTATTTAATTGCTTTTAAATCCTTCTTATATAGATGATTTGATTTGATTTACGCAAAAATAAGTTTACGGATTAAGCAGTTTGATATCGACTTAACTTAAGCTTAAAGTACCATCATTTAGCAATTTCTTTCCAGTTCTAAATTTTAGTGTACGATTCCTGACTTAAGTTAAGACACATCTCATTTAATGTTAGCTTAATTCATTGAATCCGATTATCATAACTCAGATTTTAGAGTGTAACTTAAGTCTCGTTATAAAAATTAATTAAATGAATATTATTTGTAACTTAATTATCGGGGACTTGGTCGAGAAAAATTAGGTCCTGCTTAGTGCTCTTCGCAGTGGGCCAAATTCGGTTTTAGTTTTTCTTTTAATTGATGTATAGTTTTAGTCACATCATATTTTAGACAATAGGTCTTGCTTAAGCTGCGAACAACCTAATTTTATTTTTGATTTATTTCATAATATGTTTATATCAGACTTTGGCTTAACCGACATAGAGAAAATTGAACTCAATTAAACTTGACTGAAAACACGTCTGAAATTCCGGAGGTAATGTTGAAAATTTAAAAAATTACAGAAAGTTTTGCGAGCTAGGTTGGCAAATCGGATGGGTGTAAAACGTTCATGGTAAAAGTAAAATTGGTTTAATATGTATATATGTTTCTGGAAAGCCATTAGTCTGCGGTTGAAATTAATTTTTTTGACATGCAATTTGTATCAAATTAAAGATTCAATTAAAGTTCAAATATATATTTTGGTTGAATGTGGCATAAATGCGTTGTTATTGAAAGTCGACGAACTGGATAATTCATTCTTAAAGGTAATATTGAATTAACCGGTATTTGACTTTTGTCATTTATGATTTGCATTGTGCTAGACTCCACGATATTTAATTTTTTAAGCTCTTAAAACATATCTAAATCGGTTTAATTGCGCACGTTATCAGTATTAAGTATTAAAAATAGGCGATAATTTCGTGATTAGAATTATTTCAAAATAAATTCTGGTGTTATACGTAACCGAAGTATTTCAGGATACCTGTGCTCCATGAGATTTGAAAATATTAAATCAAATAAAGTACCTGATAAGGTGATGTATATATGTGTGTTTACTAAATTGTTTAAGGCAAATATTTTGTTTTCTTTAATTTTACGTGACTGATGTTTAGATCGTAATTTGAAAGGTGTTACTTGCTTCACTTACGCCATCTATAATTATTTTCACACATAATATAGACAAATTTCCCTTATTTCCCTTTATCTCACAAATAGTATACATTTTAGTCATAAATCCAAATCTAATTATCAACCTCCACAATATTATTTAATTGCATTCAAATTTGTTTTGACTTAAATGAACAAAGCCGGCTTAATTTCGACTTAATTTAAACTAAACATTTTTTCAATTGATTCAGAATTACGTGTAAGCGAATGGTAAATTACAACTTTTCTTTGTATATATAAGGTAGGCTTCCCAACATCACTTCCAACTCATCCCACAAATCTTTATCACGTTTTTACTGAAATTGTGTTGAAGAAGTTGGATAAGCTTTAAAAATGTTGCGACCTCAATTTATCCACATAACTTGTCATATTTGGTCTTTTATTTAAATTGGGCTAAAGTGTCGAATATCGAGAGCAAATATAGTCTTGCTCACTAACTTTTAATGTTTTAGTCAAAAAGTCGACGAGTTTCTCGGTTGCACCCATCAAATTTGGTAAGCGAATGTGGTATTATTTTGTGGCTTTGCGTTGAATATGTTAACGTTAGGGTTAACTGATAAGATGAATAAACGATTTGAAAGAGGCTTACATAATCTTTAATTGACGGGAGCCCCTCGAATGGGAGAACTCTCGTAAATTTAAAAAGTAAGCAGCGTACTTCATTCTTATATATGTTTAAATTGTTGTTCAATATTTTGAGTGTAGTGGATTATAACATGGGATTAACTCAACTGGATTAATAGACTTATATTTTATCACCACGTTTCTTACTATGGAGAGAAATACGACAGCTTTATACATTGGAGGTATACTCACGATGGTGAAAGTGCTTGAGAAATTAAGAATTTATTTTAAATAATTATCGGATGCAATACAAAGTTATTTCACGATAGTGCGGCTGAATGGGTCGTATATTTAAAAAATGACAATTAAGCAAAGCGCGGAGAGAGCCCCCCTCGAGTGACAAGGAACATACAATCAACTCATCAAACCATTGGCACAATATACGTAACATATATTTTCTAATTAATGAGCATTTTAAAAATTGCTTAAAAATTTGGAAACTGTAAAAAGCAAATTTTAATGCAATACGTCGTTCACCGTTGAATCGGAAAAATACAAATATAGGGAATATAACCGAGAATTAAGCTATCTATATTCGGCCATCCTATATTAAGAACACAAATTTTTAGAACTATTGTATACATCTCCGTACAATGGCAACTGTATATTGCATAAGTCCATTAACTCCTGGTGCCTTTTTGTCTTCGTAACATTTTTTTCTTTAAAATGTTTTAATTTATTTCATTTTGATGTTGCTAACTGTGGCGAAAACAGAATATCTGCAAGAACTAAAATGTTGGTAAATTGGGTTATAACTCCAATTTTACATATACTTTAATAGTTTATACAAAACAATCCATAAATTGAACTTTATTTGAACAATTACTAGCATACCTGATTTTATTATTCCAAATGTAGTTTTATATAAACTTTAGTTTAATCACGGTTGGGTGTTTTTAATGTTTAAGTATAGGTGTGTCTGTGCCTTTCATGTTTATACTTGTCTACCATCCAGTTTCATTTTCTATTTCTAAAATCTTCCTGGCCCATTCAATTACCTCATTAAATATATATTTATTTATACTCCGACGCGTTCCCTTCATCTATTCACAGTTGCGGATGTTGTCGTCTATAATACAATATTCCCAGATTTTTTAATAATCTTTTAACTAGTTTTTTTTTGGAAATTCTTAAATAGTCGTCGAAATAAACTGTGTTATCGGTCATAATTACGGGGAACTTGGAATTACTGTGACAGCATTTTTCCAAACGTCAATCAATAACACAGATTACCGTGGAGCTGTTATCATTGAATATTTAAGATGTATTTTGTCGAGCATTGATTGGTGGTAATTTTAGGGAATAGTGTTTCATTGTAATTAGTCCCAACATTTTGGTAACATTTCTAAAGTGATGAAATTCCACTTCATAAAGTGTTAGGGCAATAATCGGCAGAAAAAAAATTTAATTTTATCGCATAACTGGCAGCAAAACGACATAAAGCTGGCAGCAATACGACATACTTCCATAGTACTAGGTCTGTAGAACTTAAGGAGAAGGGTATTTTACCCGCATGAGTAAAGTTATAACTGTGAAAATAAAAAATAATAATTTAAACAAATTCGTTGACAAATATGAAATACCCTTCCAGAATCAATAGACCATTTAAAATTGGCCATTATGATCTGCAAACTATAGTGCCTACTAATACCTTAAATTCCATCAATCGGTTTCAATCTTCTTAACAATTCTTGGTGTTTCGTTCCCAACAATAATTGCAATACTCCTTTGCCGTTACATCCAAACCAGAAATATTTCACGGACTCCACCCTAAATTTTAATCTTATTCTAATTAACAAAATTCCTAACGTACACGATAGGTGTAGTTACCTTAGACTTGTCCTTCATTTTCGATTCAGTTAGAATCAATAATTTCACTCATTACAAATGACGACTCCCTGTTTAATACCCTCATTAATCCTTTGACTATGTCCAAAGATTGCAAGCACTACATTAATCTCCATTGCCCTAATACGAGAGTAAGGATCATGTGGGTGCCTACTCATTGTGGCAATGAGGAAAATGAGGTTGCTGACTTTTTAGCGAATGCTGGTTTACATAGTAAATTTATGGGCCCCGAACCAGCAATTCCTCTATCATTCAACGGTGGTAAAGACGCTATTAAAAATTTCGCTCTACTTGAACTGGGACTGAAGTGGCGTTCTATTCCTAGCTGTTGAAAGGCGAAACATTTCATTATTGAACCCAACCTGAAGTTCACTAAATATGTATTATCCTTAAAAAAGCACCAACTCAGAATTCTGGTCGCACATATCACCGGCCAAGGACGTTTCAAGGTCTCTTTGTGACGACTGCCTAGAGGAAGTGGTCGACTGCTTATAGTACCTCTGCAGCTATCCGGCCTTTCTCGGAGCTAGATCGCAAGCGTTCTCTTCCGGATCTTTGAACGTAGATCAGTTAGTATCCATTCCTTGGTTCAAACTTTTACAGTTTGCTAAGATTGCAGTACGCCCCTGGGCATTAGGATATATCCTCTTGGTTTGCACCGTGGGCCCATTGTGGCATTAAGTGCGAAACCTCAGTAGGTTCCAACCGTTTTAATTTAAAAAAAACAAATGACGACCACCACAACTTATTACTTATCACTGATTTATAGAAACTATAGCAACCATTTCAAAAAACTAAAGCAACAGAGCTCAGGAATTGCTTCAATAACACCATTGGTCAGGTTGAGCTGTCTACAAATTACCCTAAACGTAGAAAATTTGAGTTACCTAATCACTTGAAAATTATGTTGGGATGGTCAGTATATCAAAAGTAAATCATTCATCATGGTGTGACTATACACTTATCAACTTGAAAACTAGTAAGAATCAAATATATAAAAGATTTGTATTGCATGAAATAAAAATGCGGCGTTGGTCCAGTAAGCAATGTTAGTGACTTTGGATTTATCGATCTAAGTTCGATTCTCAATCGAGCCAACTATTTTTTGATTTAATTTCTCCAGTCAAATAGGTGATGGTAAAATAAAATTACTCAAATTCAATTCAGCTTCTGTTCAAAACTTCAATATTCTCCATGTAAAAGTGGCAAGCATAAAAGATGGTTATGGGTATAGAGATAGAGCGGTAATGAAATTGTACGGTAATGTTGTCAAATAAGCAGAGTCCCATTGCCGTTGCTAAAATTTTCAATTTTTTTATTCAAATGGCAGCTATAACCGATAGAAATATCACTATTTAAATGTAACACGGTGGCTCGTTGGTAAAAGTAGCTGCAAGATTTGATGTAAATCATGACTAGTTCGAGCCTCAATATATATTTTTAATTTTATTGCAAATTGGTCATTTTTAAAATTAAAAGCGGATTATTTTAATTTAATGAAAAATGTGTGGATGCCCCGCTAAATTTTTTTACGCTTAATCGGGGTTCGAACACTATATACGCAACATCCATTGCCATCTCTTCATTTCCATATATAGATTTACCGCTATTCTCATCTTTCTATTTGCCAATTGAAGGGAAAAATTAAATAAATTAAATTAAAAATTATTTAATGCCAAACCGAGGTTTGAACTCGAGTTCACAATCCCAAATGCAACGACTCTGTTTACTGGACCAACGGCGTATATTAAATTCGTCCTATGCAAATCTTTTATGTTTGCCAATTCAATAGAAAAAATTGAATATTTTAGCAACAGGAATGAACAGTTCATTACGGTCATACACAAGAGATGGCTCTTACATTGTCATTATGGTCATACACACGAGATGGATCTTATACTTGCCGAAGAAATTAAATTGAAAAAGTATTGGCACTGACGAGTCTTGAACTCGAGTCCACTATTTCAAGAGCACTGACTCTGCTTACTCGACCATCGGCATATTAAAAATTGGTGCGGAACAACGATAGAAATTTTTACATGGCACAACTGCTAGAAATCTTTACAAAAGGTTATAAATAATTCGAGGAAATTTAACTAAGACCGTGCCATAAAGTTTAAAACAACCCACTCCATGGTAAAACGAATTCGAGTTCTGGAAGGCTATGAGTGCTACCGAGTTATTTATAAGCCAAATCGTTGAGATAACCAACACTTATTCGATAAAATATGTGCCAGACTGATGACAAAATTTTAACAAAATTTAGTGGATGTGTTTTGATGGATGACGAAACGTATATGAAATAGGTTTTAAAACACTTTAAGCAATTTGCAGTTGTTGAGCCAGGTTTTTGTTACAATTTTCATAACGACGTATTTTGCCGCTAATTCTTCAACTGCACGATTCAGCAGTAAAGGTTTGGCCATATAGCTCGTTCACACGACTTTAATTCCAACAGAAGCAATATATTTGCACGAGATTAATCAAATAAATGTTATCTCAAATAGACCACAGGTTTCCGATGTATCGAAAAAATTTGGTGTATAGTGGGAAGAATGCTGAAATGCATATAAGTCATACCGGCTGTTATGCCAGAAATATGGAGCATCAAACAACATGTGCGTGATTTTATCCGTAATGACGAATTCTATTGAGGTGATTTGTGCAAAATTTAAACAAAACTCAAAAAATTAAATTCGTATGGAAATTTTATTATCATTCGAAAGAACATTTCTTGTCATTTATTTTTTAAAGATTACTTGTTTCAAATGATGGCCGCAACTACGATGGTCCTTTCACAAAGTCCAATTTTTGATGACACGCGTTCGAATATCGAAAGGTATGTGGCGAATGACTGGTTTATTCACATAGACTTTGACTTTGCGTAGTCCCAAAGAAAAGATTCTAGAGGTATCAGACGATCTAAATAGCCAATTCAACGAGCCGAACCGTGAAATTAATTGATCGCCAACATGGTAGCAAATATTCCGCTATCATGGCGCAATAACTAGCACTATTCACAGGTACGTCCCAGCCGTTTTCTTTTTTGAAGAAATATGTAAACTGCGACTTTAGACCAAGTCCAAGCGCACGAAATACATTCCTCACAGAACCCTGATTTTCGTAATAAAGCCAAACAATTTGTAGACGCTATGTTTGAAACTATTCATGCATCATTTGTCAAAAAACAAATGAAAAAATCACCTCTAAATGAACGCTTTTACAAAATACTCCCGCGTATTCGATTTCAAATTGTTAGAATATCGGAAGTTGTTGACATTATTTTAATTGTCGACGTTGACAAAAAACTTTGGCAAGTAATCTACGTAATATTTTACGTGTCGACAACCGCGTAGATTACATGGCGTAATTTACCTCGCCCATCCCTGATCATGACTATAGTCAAGCTTCAAATAAAAAGTTTAGCATTTAACATAATCTACTTGGTTATAGCAAGGCTTAAGTATAAAATTATTCATATTTTAAGTCAGTTTGCGCAGTTCTGAAAAATAGTGTTCAGTAATTGTATATTAATAAATAATTAAATTTGATCGGTGGGTCCTGTAGAATTATATGACTATATTTACAAAACAAATGAAAAATGTTAAATTATTATTTAATGTTTTATGCACTGCAACGATATATATAGACGCGCAAATCGTATTTTGTTGTGTTCAAAATATAAATTTAGTTCTAACTAAAATTTTAAATAGTTTAATAAAAAATCCTATCTACTGTATTTAATTATAATTTTTAACTATTATTATAATTACGAATATAATATTGTTATTGACTATCATCTATACATTTATAAAATATATTAAAGACTTAATTAAATAATTTCATTACGATCGAACGAACGCTGTTTAAAATTTTTCCTACGCAATTTTCGCCCATTACTAGTCGTACTACTAAAACCATATTGATAATTACTACTGTTATTGTTGTTATCATTACTATTACCATTATATTCGCGATAACGTTTTTCTAATTCATTATCCGTATAATATTTATTCATACTTAGTGATTTGGGATTTGGGCGTATTGTCTGCGCCAAATTGTTTACAAGAACTGATTGATGATGATGATGATGATTATTATTATTACTACTACTAATGTTATTATTATTATTATTATTATTAATGCTATTCAATGTGTTACTACGTTTTGATATATTCGCGGATTTTATGAAACGTGACGGTGGCACATTTTTTATGAATGATTGGCTTACGGTGGTGCCGCGTAAAAAATCATCATCATCCTCGTTTATATTATTATTATGATCATCATCAACATCATGCAGATCATGATTATAAATTGTATCAAAATTATGATTATTGTTATTACTATTATTATTATTATTATTATTATTAATATTACTAATGCTACTTACAAAATTTGTTTGACCAAAATGCTGAAGCGTTGCTATTGATGATTGTTGTGATGGTGGCGGTGGTGGAGGTGGTGGTGGAGGTTTGTTGCCCATTTTATCAATTTTACGATGCTGTTTATCCGGATGGAATAACGATTTACGATAATCATTCTCCATCGAATTACTATTTGATCCCGTGTCACGCTGTTGTGTTGACAAAGGTTGCAATGATTGCGGTATCAGTTGTTGAACATAATAGTGATCACTAGGATTTAAAATAATTTCACGATTTGTATGATTCAAGCTCATCGATTTGTGTTGCTCGTTTGGGTAGCTAGTAGGGCGCGAAAAATGCACCTGATGCGGATGATGGTGAATCGGCATTGTTGACATATTCATATTGCTACTATATTTCCGGCTACTTGCGTTCGAACTTTTCATACTTTTATTACTCGAGCCGGTTGTAATTTCGTACGGTTTTTCGCCCGAATCGATCGCCTCGCGTTTTTGGGCCAACGACTCGAACGCGTGTATAACACTGCCGACGTGCGTATTCACGTCGGGTATACCTAGTGACCCACTAAATAAATCACGATGATGTTTGTGGTGCCCACCTAAAACCAAATCGGCATTGCTGCTATGATTTAGAACACTGTTCGTGTTTGAAGATGGTGTCGTCGTTTGATGTAGTAGTACGGGACTCCTGCGACCGTTTTGTGTGATCGTCGACTGCACGTATTTTTTTATATATTTTAATTTTCAAATATTTTTTTTTTATATAAAATTTTAATAATTTTTTTTTTTAAAATATAATGAGTATATATTGAATATTTTACAAAGTTTATTCGTGTTTTGAAATTAAAATAAAAAAAAAATTAAATAAGTAAATTAATAAATTAAATGAATAAATTAACCAAAAAAAAAAATTAATCTAATAATTGGTTTTATATTACAAAGATTTGTGCATTTAAATAATCTGGTAATAATAATAATAATAATCGTGTAAATTAATTAATTAAGTTTTATATATATTTATATTTTATTCAATTTGTTTTGTTTTAATAATAAATTTTTGTGGTGTAAATAAATAAAAAACTGAAACCAACCAAAAAAATAAAACAAAATATATTAATTTATTTATATTTTAAATTAATATTGTTAAAACAAAAAAGCTTGTGTTATTTTTAATTAATAAAAACAAGATTGGAAGTTATAAATTAAATTATGTTTAGTATATATCGTAAAGATTTAATGTGTTAAAATAAAATAAATATATTTTATTTTTATAATAATATAAATAGCAGAGTTTTATTTGCATAACATTAATTTTTAATTGGTTTTTCTAAATTATTTAATTTAATTTTGCGCACAGTAATGGAAAATATTTTTTGTTTAGTGTTCAAGAATTTTATTAATGTAAATTTTTAAACGTATATCAAAATTTATTCAGAATTTGTATGTGTGATGATGGGATTAGGAAACATTTGCCTGCGATCGGTGTCAGACCTTCCATTGATCGAACATCAATATGAAATTGTTTTGATTTCATTTCTCTATATAGCTTTAAGCCAAAAACTCTACCAATATTTTTCTGTATATTTAGTATACTGGAATATGCTACCCAAACATTTACATTTTTATCTGATAAATTTTCAAAATTCAATTTTGTTTCTTAAGTTGAATAATTTTCCATTTGAGATTTAAATTCAAACTGTTCAAATCACTGTTTCCATAAATAAAATTCAAAATTTTTCATCTAGTGCTCGGTTTAAATTTCATCGATGTTATATTTTGTTTTTTTTTTAATTCAGTTACAAACAACGCGTTTATCAAAAAGCAACAGATTGTTATTTTAAACAAAACTTTAGTATTTGTGTGATACAAAAAAATTTGCTAGTACTAAAATTTTTGTTAAATCGGATAACAAATTGTCAATTAGCAAGTCAGCAACGTAAATATTAAAATTTTATAAATGCCATAAATATCACGGTTGATGGGATCTAGCAAATGTTGAGAGCCAACGAAAATTTCGTCAATTGTGTTGAAAATATTCATAATACAATCTCATCCCAAATCAGTTAACTTGTTTAGGGGAATCACATATTTTGGAAGTACACAACGCTCATTTTGGTCGATCCGGTGATATTTTTACAAGTATAAAAACCTTGAAGGACTGGATATAGGTAAATCAGTCCCCAATCAAAACGGTCAGCTTTTATTTGGTAAGTAACACTTGAAATTATTTATTTAACCCAATTTAAAGGTATATATTTAACGAGAAAAATGTTAAATAAAATTAGTTTTGTTAGATTTTGTAAAGGTTAAATCGGCTAGAACTAAAGAGATTCAACACCCATTATCACAATGGGCTCATGGCTTAAAAAGTGGTTGATCTAGAAAACATGATATTTAAAACCTGAAGTTGTATATCTGTAAAAATTCCACCGCATGCATCATTCCACTCAGAACTAAATGTAATCGAGTTCCAATAATTATGGCGGAGATGCTATAAATTACAAGGTATAAAAAACTCAAATCGTCTACTTACTCTTGATAAATTAATAATTATTCCAATTGCTTAATCTGCGCATTATGACTATTGAAAACGAGTAATCGAGTACTGGGTTATGAGTGCGCTTTAAATATTTTTATTTAAATTTCCAACTATATAGCTATTCGTTTTTGAATAAAAAAAATCATTCAAAAATGCCCAGGAAGCATTGGATAATTTCGAATTAAGATTCTTGGCATTTTGTAAGGTGTACTCCAAAACATTATGATGGACTTGCAGACATCGTTTTCTTAACAAAATAATTTTATATTTGATTTTACAGGGATGTAATGGAATGTTTAAAAATTAGCAATTACTATAAGGTGTTGACACAGGTCCTAAAAAATAATTATGAATAATATTTTCTAGTTTAGTATAGAGATTCAAGGTAGCTTTAACTAAAATTATAGTTTAAGCAAAATTTTAAAATACGTTAGGTAAGTTCCATTTCGAACACTATAAATTTAAGAAGGTTTAGTGCTCTTAACTGGGTTGTAGGAACTATAGTGTGTAAACAGCTTTAGAGTGATCCAGAAAAGCGCCTTAAACATATTTCGAGATAATTATACCTAGATGTTAAATTTTTTTGTTTTGGTTCACAAATGATATTTTCAGTAAACTTGACCCGCCTTAGGATGGTAGTAAACCAATTTTTTTCCGTGCACCATCAGCTGTTCAATAATACTATGGTATTAAATATTTAACAAATATTAAATATTTAACAATAATTATTTCGTATAAAGTATTAAGTATATTATGTATAATCTTGAGATTTGAATCCATGCTCCTTGCAGTGCTTTGAATTAGTGTAAAACGCTTATCACAGCTACTCCTACGATATCCCTTGTGGAATTAAATGGGTGCGGTTGGCCCAAACTAGTCGTTTAATAATTTGGAAAAGATTAAAAATCCAAAATTAAATAGGGAAAAGCAATCAGGAACTATATATTTTAAACTACAGGGTTAGCTCCGTTCCATGCCTAATTGATAAGAGTTTATATTATAACTTAATTTTATAAGTTTTTATTTTATATAACTTAAATTCTATTCGACAATTTTCATTCATTGTTGAAAACAAATCTACTAAAAATTTAAAATGTATTTTGAAAATTAAACGGCGAAGGATTAAAAATTTCAGGATCCTGCATTATACAAAACTTTGCACTTTCCATCAGTAACAATCCCGCATCTTGCTTCTATTAAGTACAGAATGTTCATAGAAATATAATTTTTCTGTTAATGATGTAAATTTATATTTGAGGTGTAGGAAAAATATTTGGCATTTTGTAACATTCCCATCAAAAATGTTCGCTAGTTCGGTTTTATAAAAAGTTGTAAAAAATAGTTTAATTCTAAATTAGATATGGATTAGTCATCGTAAACTAAAAATATGACTAAATGATTAAAAGTTTAATTATTTGCGAGACTATTTTAAAAGTTTTGAAATTCTAAGTCTAAATTAATTCGATCTAAACGATCATATAGTCTTTAATTCGAAAACGTACAATGATCGTTTGAATTTCAAATGAACAAAAATGTTTAAAATTGAAGAATTCTATCATATACAAAATCGATAAATTTATTAATTGCTCAAAGTTCGAACTTTCAAAATGTTTATACCTAATATAGATTTGTAAAGTTTGTTTGTGGTTTTAAACTTATCCATAACGCTTAAAAAATTGTAAATTTACGTAAAAATTTAATATTCGAGAAAATTGATAAATTTTGAAAGGTGCGATAATTAAAATTAAAAATATGAATTCAGAATTGAGTAATTCGGTTTCAAAAAATTTGATCACAAAGTTTCCTTAATCTTAATAAAACGAAAAATTAAATCGTGAACTTTTGTTGTGTTCCGAATTATAAATATTTTATGGATCGATTTATAATTTTCAAACTCAAATTTAAATTTTTAGTTTTGAATTTTATATGTAAGTCCTTTAAAATCTTGAAAACGTTACATTTTGAAAATTATATTGAAGGAAATGATCAGGAACATAAAAATAAGTTAAATATCGTCAACATCTGAATTTGTCTAAAGCTGGACGATTTTTAAAAGTACTTTTGAGAATTCCATAATATTCAAAATTAAATTCAGAATTTGATTCTAGAATTTAATTTTTATTTCCAGAACTCTCTAAATTTTCCAAAATTTCAGATCAAATTTGAAAATTTTATATTATTATTGGTTTTTTAAAGTTTTTATATTTCGTTTGCATTGAATAACTCATTCTAAAATTTCCAAATAGTTTAATATTATGAGCTTTTTAATCCTTTAAACTTTTTAATTATATTTTGTTATTTGGTTTTAAATTAACAGTGTTATGCCCTAAATTAGCTTGAATTTTTTTTTTTCAATGCGGTTTATAGAAATCGAAATCGAGCTATCCCACATAAAAAGCTCACATTTTATTTTATAAAATGTACAAATGTTTTTATTTTTGTGACTATTCGTTCCTAATACAAGTAACAGTTTTCTTAATACTTATAAGCTTTTAAAGATTTGCATTCAAAATTTTTGGTTACAAGCCAGCTTTCACCTATATTGTATGTATTCCAATAATCTTGGTAGCTTATGTGCATGCAAATTAATTCAAAAATTCATTAAATTGAATTGATGGCATTGTATATGCTATCGGTTAATTTGAGATTATTTAATCCACGTTTGTTTCTTTATTTCTGTAGAAAGTAATCGAGGTCTATTCGGGATCTTACAATATGTAATGTCAAAATCTTTTTTTTTTTTTTCTAAATCCGATAGACGGATCCTATAATAATATACCTGTGAGCATAGTCCATTTGAACATTATAGGTATGTATTATAAGTACAAGCAAGCTTTCAAAACTAAAACTCAAGAATTATGTATGTCAAACATTTTCACAAATTTAATAATATGAAAAATAAATCCTGAATTTCTGCGTTGAATTCCGAATTTATAATTTTCAAAATTTAATTGTAAATTTCACATGTTGACTTTTATAAGTAGGTTAGATCTTAAAAATTAAAAATTAAATTTCAATTTTGTAAATTGTAAATATTGATAGAAAAGAACTTTAAAAAAGTTGAATTTCATTAAAATTTAACTGTTTTAAGCTCAACGATCTCGTGTATATATGTGATTAAACACCAAAATGCGGGTCTTAAATTATTAATTTGATGACCCTCTATTGAGTCGCGACCCTTACTTTGGGTATAGCTGTTAATTGATTTTGAATTAACAGATACTATATTTTTTGCTTGAAAATATGTATCTAGAGCAAAAGCGATTTGTTTAAACCAATAAGCTTTCAATACAAAATAATAATCGTGTTTGGCACAAAAAGCTCACATTACTGTTTTTGGCTTAATGTTACTATTTATTTATATCGTGACCGATCGTTCCTAGTATATGTAAAATATATTAAATTAAAGCTTTTAAAGTTTTTCATTGCAAATGCTTCAGTTAAAAAATCACAGCTTACATAATATAAATGTGTTCCAATTGTTTTGAAAGCATGCAAATTTTTTCAAAAATTCATTACGTAAGCTATAAAAAAAACTAATGTAAGAAAAAAATATAGGTGAGCTTTTACGAACGAGCAAATTTTTCCAATCTGATGCCCCTCTATTGAGTTGCGAACCTTACAGAATAGCTGTTATTTGATTTTAAATTAACAGTTCCTATTTTGAAAATTTGCGTTTAGAGCTAAAGCGACATCAACACCAAGCTTTCAATAAAAAAAATGTAAGTCGATTTTGACCCCACCAAAAAAGCTGTTTTTCTTTAAATTTTTTATGTGACCAATCGTTTTCATTATTAGTAAAAAATTTATTAAATTCAGGCTTTAAATTGTTTGGCTTAAAGCTCCCAGATTATACAACATTAATGTAAGTATTCCAATAAGTTTGAAATTGCATGCAAACCAATTCAAAAATATATTAACCAAGCTTTTATAAAAATAATTGTGAAAGCTCTATCTAAAATAAATCATATTCAAAATGATATAGGGTGACCGGAAAAAAATGAGGAAAGTTAGATTTATAAGTGAATTTGTGTTGATGTTTCGATGGCGTTGTGGAGGCAATCGAGATTGTTGAATCGATTTTTGTTTCTGTACAACTATAACTCTGCAGAAAATGTATAAACGCCAAAACGATGTTTTTTGGAACGCCAAATTTTTTTCATTGTGTAGTATAAGGACCTGTAGATATACATATTTGCCAAATATTACATATGTCATCTTCCTTACCTGTCGGTGCGCAAATATTTTTGTACATCGAAATATTTCGATAGCCAATTTTAGCCAACATTTTTCGATTGATATAATTTGTCCGCGAATATTTTCCATCACTGCGCGATTTATTAAAATCTAAACTAAAAAAAAATTAAATAAATTTTTGTAATAATTTTTTAAATTTCCCAAATTGCTTTTGTGTTAGTTAATTTAATACATTGTTTTTATATAATAAATATATTTTTCATTGTAAATTATTTACATTGTATATTTTTGTGTTTTGTTGTTGGTTTTATTAAAAAAAAAATTATACAAAATTAAAATTAAATGAAATTTAATTAAATTATATACATAAGTTATAAGCAAAAAAAAAATAATTTGTTGTAGTTTGTTTATTCAAAAATTAATATTTTGGATTGTGACAAATAAAATTGGTGGTGGTGGTGGTGGTTGTGGTTGTGATGATAGTGATATTTTAAATTGTGATTTAAGTTGTTGTGATGGTGATAGTTGTAGTGATTATTGTGATCGATGTGATTGATTTCGCGTTCCGGCTACGCTACATGGTTGCCAAATGTACGAAGTACGGGCACAGTCTATGGTGAGAGAAAAAAGCAAGAAAAAAAAAAAGATTTTTCGATAGTAGTATTTTTTTTGTTGCGCTTTTTAATCTTTTTTTTTTTTGTTAATTTTAAATTTTAATATTTATTTATTTGTTGTATATCATATATACATATATATGTATATATATATATTTTTCATTGCAGAGTAAAAATAATATATTAAAATTATAATTAAAAATTATATGTATATTAAAATAAAATTAATTAATTTAAAAATAAATAAAAATTATGTAAATTGTAAGTGTGTGTATTTATATAATATATGAAATATATATATATTTAGAGTTGATTTATTTTTATATTACAAGAAATAATAAAATATTAGAAGCGTTGGTGGAATACATAAAAATAAAACGGTTAAAAAAAATGATTAAATAAATTAAAATTAAATTAGTAAAGGTGTTATTTATATAATAATAATAAATTATTTTTTAAACATATTTATATAAATTTATTTACAAACAATGAAATGAATGAAAATTATATTATGTTCGGATTTATTTATAAATTATTTATGCAGATCAAATTTTAGAAAAAAAAAAACAATTTTATATTTTCATTCAAATCATTCCATTTTTTTTTTTTTTGTTTGTGTGGTATTTCCACACTGTACATAAATGTATATGTGATGTATATATTATGAGAGAAATAGTTTTAAAGGGTGGGAGCTTTAATTAAATTTTTAATTTTTTTTTTGCTGTGTGCTTTTTTTTTTACGTATATATAACTCCGTTAAAACAACATCATTATATTTGAACCAGAATTCGAAAAATTTTTGCTTTGATACAAAATAAAAAAAAAAATTATTTTCACGATCTGTACATTTATACAAGTTAAACGAGTATAGTGAAAACCCAAAAACAAGAAAAACTTTAACCACGAAAATGTAACATTTGCTGTATTTTTTTTTTTTTTAGTTGGTTCATTCTGCAAAGTTTTTTTTATTTGGTTTGGTTATAAAAATGTTATTTTTCTACATAAAAAATATTGCTGTTATTACTTTAGAGTATAAAATTTTTTTTTTTGTTAAAAGCTGATTCTACATAATATTTCGTGGTTTAGGAGAATTTTTTTAAATTTTTTACGTCTTGTGATTAAAATTAAAAAACTTATAAATGGTTTATTAATTTCAGTTTTTTTATATATTTAATTAATTTTAATAGGTTTTTGTAATTATTCGCGGTATCGGTAATTATGCTCAACATTTTGGTGACAATTCGACGGTTGTGTGTGTGTATGTGGCAGGTTGTCATAAAATTAATAACATCAATTTGGGATTGGAAGGAACATTTTTATTTATAGGCATATTATGCCTTTAAGAGTTTAAGATGGTTAGTTGTTTTGGTTCGGTATGCTTACCAAACTCATAGGTTTCAGAACAATCGTACAAATTTATAGCATGGCTCAAGGGCCAAATCTCAATAAATATTTGTATCATTTATCTCCTATAGCTTAACATAAATCATTTAAAATTTATAGGAATTTAAAGGAGCGGTTTAGCTGAGGCTAAGATGTGCTTAGAATATTTCTGCAATTTTGGTAATTATGACAATTTTTAGTTTTCTGAATATGTCTAGTATAATTCTTTCCATTCATAGAAATATGAAGAAAATGATCGACATTGGCTTTAAAATTAAAATTAATTAAAATTTTGTTAACATATTTAAAAATTGACTATTTCACCATTTGATTATTATTTAAATTTGATATAAAGTTTCTGTTTTGTTTCGCATTACCTGCCACACACAATTTAATAATCGGCCAAATATTAAAACAAAATATTTTAATTGAGCATAATTAGTTTTCATAAATATTATAAATGTATGTACATTTGTTACACGACTAAATTAAGCCTAATATTCAACTACACAGCTCTACAAATTCTAAATTTATATATAATTATAATAAAACTGAAATTACCATACCTGCGTTCGTCTGATAGCTATATTTTATTATACAAGTAGTTCGTAAACGCGCCTTCCTTATGAAAATAAATTAATCTAGAATGCCCTATATTTATACCCCTACTATAGTTCTCCCCTAGCCGACTCTCTCGCCGTGACTGCAGCTAAAGTCCTGTAACTATTATTTATTGTAAATTTTGAGCAGTTTTATTGGCAGTCGACGGTTAGTTATTCTGTATTTACAGATAGAAATCAAATTAAATATTTTTGGTGTTTCTGTAATTATTTATTTTACTTGGATTATAGATAAATTTGACCGAATCTTTAATTAAGCCAATATTTGAGATTTTATAGGTTATATCCGGTACTTTCCTGTTTACCAATTTGAAAATTGTTTGTAACTTTTGATTTATTCATAATAACAAAACATATTTTGCCAAATAATAAAAAATAATAACACTTTCGTAATTTTGCCTTCAATTTTTTATTTATCTCTATCTTCAATTTTTTATTTATCTAGGTTATGATATTTGACATTTATTTCACTCACTTCGCGGTCTCGACGAAAATCATAATACCAAAATATGATTACGGCGACTTGTAGTCGCCAAGTGACGCTTAGGTGAGAACCATAATAAGGGCATTAGCGCGCCGTTTATTCCCATCGCGAATTTATATATCTACTATACAAAAATAAAATCGAAAACAAATAAAAATAATAATTATAGAAAATAAAATATAAAATTAATAATTTATATATATTTATAAAATTATAAAAATTAATAAATAAACTATTTTTTTTTAATATTCTTCAAAAAACTTTAACTTCCTTTTTGTTTGAAATGACATCAAAATGGAATCGAAAAACGTTCAATAAATTCAAAAACATAATTAAATTTATATATGGTCATATTTTAATAAATTATAAGACAAATTAAAAATCATAACCATTCAATCGAGATATTTTAATATTTTTTTTTTAATTAAACAAAAATAATTTCAAAAAAATTCAACATTTATAAATCGTTATTTTTTAATTTATTTAATAAAACTTCATTCGCCATGTAAAATAATATTATGTTATATTTACTAAAATTAACTAAATAAAAAATATAAAAACAAATAAATATTTTAATATTTTTACGATCACATAATGAGGGCATTTCTTTTTTATTATTATTTTTTATTATTCATGTCATTATAAACCAAAATTTAAATTAATAACAATTAAAATGAAAATAAAAAAATTAATAATAATAATTATATTCTCATATCTCTATCAATATAATTAATAAAAAAATATATTGTAAATTAATATCAAAGAGCATAAAAAAAAATCATTATTTTTTTAAATATTATATTTCGGGCATATTTACGATATATATATCGATTATTGTTAATAATAAAATAATTATATATTTCAAACATTTTATAGCAGTAAAAAATTAACTATATTTAGTACTTTTATATTTCTTTCCATTAATTAAATCAAATAATTAAATTAAAAAATGTAAATTCACTTTTCAAACACAAAAGCATAAATATTTCGATTCCAAAATATAAATAAATAAATTGTTAAAAATAAATGTATGCGCACGGTTTTGTGATTTTGTTTCGCCGATATAGGTAATGGTAAGCTTGAAGTGTAATTAAATTACCAACTTTCCGATTTTAAAGAATTTAATTGTAAATGATTTTTACGAATTAAAAGTTTTTAAAAAGTTATTATAATATATTTTAAAACTTTTGGTTAAGGAAAAATTAAAATTTGTACAATTCAAATAAATGTCACATCGAGAACTTGAAAATGATATATTTGCATTAATACAGCTGCTGGTCAAAATATAGCAACAACGGAAATACTTGAATCAAGGAATATAAATGAAATGCTGGTAGTAAATTAAGAAAAATTTATTTTCTGTTATCGATTGTTTTTTTTTCAAACATTTTATATTGAAATTATTATTTCCAATAAAGTTCCACCCCATTCCAATTAGATTTGACTTACTAAATGTTTGTAATCAACAAAATGTATTTTATTGGTAAAATTGAATTAGAGGAACATCAATATTTTAATTAAAATGTTTAAAACAATTTCCAAGTGTCATTTACACAAATTTCTTATATTAAAATGCCAAAAATTCTCTGAGGTTGGGGATCGTGGCTGTTGTTTTGTGGATAAGAACATTAAAAGAAAATTCTTAGTAGTTGCGTGAAGCAGCCACATTTTTAATGATATATATGTTATCAACAGATAAATCATTATGATAAATTGAAATAAATTCGAAATCAATTATTTATTCGTTTCACTTTACCATCTCGATGTACAAAATCATACAGCATACATTTAATTAAATTATATATAATAATAATAATTAATAACAGTAAATATATATGTAAGGCAACTAACATAATCAGCAACAATTTTATAACTTTTTCTTTAAAACAAATCCAGTACGCAACGTCCATTATTCAATTAAAAAAAAATCAATTAAATAATTATTTTTGTGTTTCAATTCATTTCACTTAGAAAGAAAAAATCAAAATCAATCATCAAAATATTAATTTAGGTGAAATAAATTTAAAATTGTTTTAGGTGCATCATATTTCAATTTTCAAAAACAAAACAAAAATTTGTCAATTATACGTGATTTAATATTAATTCTAAATACGCAAAAACCAAAACAAAAATTAAATTGTGTATAATATTAATTAATTTTTTTTATTTATTAATTAATATCGCAATATATATTTTATTTAATATATATAAATATCTATATAAATAGTAAATAATTATTTATAATTGTGAAAAATGCATTACAGTGATGAATTATAATTTTTTGTTATTTTATTAATAAATTGTGCAAATTTTAGAAAAATAAAACATAAATTTATATATATAATAATATTATATGGAAAATGCAAATCAAAACTTAACTTTTATGTGCGTTTTTTATAAATAAAAAAATCATTTGTGTTTTATAAAAATATTGTTAGTATAATATATATTTAAAAAAAAAAAATAAAACAAAACATTTTCAAATTGAATTTATTGAAAGAAATTTGCATATTCAATATACATATATATTTAATAACGGTGCTGTATCACTAAAATATACTAATTAAAAATTATTACACAATAAAAAAAATTGGTGAACACGTACTGAAATGTAGCGAATCAGTATAAAATAAATGAAATCTAGTTAAACAAAATAAAAAAATGTATTCACAGACCAAAAAGCTAATTAAATTTAAAAAATTCAAGTGCATTCAATATAATTCAAAATTTCTTTCAATAATTTATATTCAATTGAACAAACCCAAAACCATAATATATATATATTAAAAATCATAACTGAGTTCTAAAAAAAATATATATATTTTTAAAACAATAATTAAATAAATAAATTTAAAAAAAAATTACATACTTTTTTGTTAATTATATTTTATATTTTTTTTTATGTATATATATTTATATAAAAGTGCACTGGTGCAGTCAACAACACACAAAACATGGTTTTTGGATCCCATTTCAGTTGATCAACAAAAATATTTAAAAATATATAAATTAAAAACGTTTTTTTTTATTTTGATATATTTGAAAAAAAACTAAGAAATTAATAAAAAATGTAAATTAATAATAAACAAAAAAAATAATTATAATTAATAAAGTAAATAAGAAAATAATAAATTATCTAACTTCTTTATATATTTATATTTAATTTTTAAAAAAAATATCTGCCTGGTCATACTTCCGATTTTTCGTGGACACACACACATCTTATCTCGGTTTAAAAAATTATTAATTTTTTGGTTATTTCGGTTTCAGCGATGCTTGGTATTATTTTTGTAATGTAATACAATAAAAAAACGCATTAACAGCAAATTTTGGTCAAATCAAAATAAATTTTGTCAGTTTTTAATTTAGTAATAATAATATAATGTTTATTTTTTATAATAATAATCATAATTATTATTTAAAATAATATATTTTTTATGCAGAAATTGTTTTATTTTTATTTTTTATGAAATTAAAGTAACAAAGTATTTAATTGAAATCTAAATTATTAAAATGATACATATTTTATAAATTATGATTAATTTAACAAAAAATAAAACAAGCCTTTTTGTTATATATGAACAACAGGATTTTTAAAAATTGATATAGAATTGGTTTGGCCCTAGTTTATGCCAAAAATTGTGAAATCAGTATTAAACGTCTTATGTGTAGTTAGCGTTACGATTTTATAACACGAGGCTTAGTAAAACATTTTATTCGTCCAATAAATTTATGTCATTTAAAATTAACTTAAAATTTCGATTTAAGGTACAATTTGAAAATTTCTATAAATTGACAATCTTTGATAAATGTGAAATATATTCAAAACGTTAAACTTGGTTAATTTTTAATTGTTTTAAATTGAGAGCTATGTGAAAATGGAATAATTATAAATTTTAAAATTCAGACAAAAAATTAAGTCGACTGCAGTGTCACGTAACGCAAAACTTACAATACTTTAACAACACCATTTCGTATTTTACTGTATAAATTTTCTTGAAACTTTGTAAATGATACTAAACGAAAAACGTATTGTTAAAAATTAACAAAAAATAAATTAGAAAATAAAATAAAAAAATAGAATAGAGCAATTTTCCTCCACACAACACAATAAAAGGATTAAAAAAAATATTTAGAACGGAAAACGTTGTTTTGTTGTAAAACTTAAAATTAAAAATAAGTTTGGTTATCAAAAACTAAAATACTGGGAATAAAAAAAATATATATATAATATAGTTATATGATTATTGTTATGTTTTTTTTTTTCAAATAATAATAATAAATAATTAACAATAAAACCATAAAAAGAAATAAATGGAAAATAACACTCGTGCAGGAAATTGCATTTTCGAAATAAAAATAATAGAAACAAATACAAAAAAAAACTTAATTTATTCATAATAAACAATAATTTTTTAGTAGTTGGAAAAATAATAATTTTTTTTATAGATATAACATTAATAATTATTTATCCTAGAAAAACGAATAAATTATTTAATATTTTAAGGTTTCTTTTCATATACATTTGCGATGAGTTAAAAAAAAATGTAAATAATTTATAATATAAAAATAATAAATAAATGGAAATATGGAGTATGGTATAAAATTATAATAATAAAATAATATAAAATTTAAATTATAGCGTTAAAAAAATTATAAATACATTTATGTTAATTAATAATTAGTAAATTTTTTTTTTTATATTATTGTTTATGGATTATATTTAAGCCAAACGTTTAATTAAATTATATCTTTGGTGTACGTATTTTAATTGTGGTGGAAATATTGGAGGAGTTTATTTCGTTTATTTTCCCTTCTAATAAATTGAACAAGAATTTTGCTAAAACGCAATTTTACATCGACACTATCCATAAAATCTGCTCAAAATATTGCTCCAATATTATCCATAAACAATATTTTTTAATTAATTCAAATTAATAAAAATAAAAAACAAACCAAATCAAACAAACGCACACGAAAAAAAAACAAAACAAGTGAAATAATAAATAAACCAAATCATAAAACAAAACAAATAAATAAAAAAAGAATTTTTTTTTTAATATAAAATAAAATAAAAAAATTAATTTTATTATTTTTTTTTATGGATTTTATAAAAAAATAAATATTTTTAATTATTTTAATAATAAATATATTTATTTTTATTTTTAACAGAAATGGTCATAAATATAATATAATTTATTTTGGTAATAATATAAAAATTTACTTTTAGTTTGTAATATATATAAATTTTCTTAATAAATTATTAAATAGGTTTGCTTTTAGCAGTAATAATAACAATGAAACATAAATATAATTTTTTATTTACTTAATTATTTTATTAATTATAGAAAATAAAATTGTAATAATTTATATATATATATATATTTATTTTTTTTCGTACAATTTTTATTTATATAATTTTATTTAATTTTGTTTAATGGAAGCTCAATTTAAAATTAAAATTTCATACACAATTCGATACAAATTAAATAAAATATATATAATTTATATTGTTTATATAATTTTTGTGATTTAGTTTTTTTTTTTATTAATTATTGTCATTTTTATAAGATTACATTTTTTATATGAATTTAATATTTTAATTAAAAGTTTGCTTTGAATAAAATAAACAATTTTTTTTTTTACACAAATTATAATCTCGTATACGAGATGAATCAATCCGATTCGCATATAATCTTGATATGTTGTTTGTTTTTTTTTTTTTTTTTTTCATTTTTTTTCTGATATGTTTTTTATGTGGTTTTTATAAATATTTTGTTTCAATTTAAGCCTCCAGCTTAATAAAATACATAAAACACTAACAACACTAGACATCGGTATGTAATGTATACAGTTTCTAAAATTGGGTTTTTCCAGCGAAACAAAACAAGAATATTAATTTTGTAACTAACTTTACATTTTTGGAAAAAAAATTTTGTTGTGGTAAGTTTATTAAATATCACCATGGTTTTAACATGTTTTGCTTTAATTAAATTATGTTCATAAGAATTGTTTTTTTATTGTTTTCTATTGTCATGAGACTAAATTGCTTCAACGACTTAAACATCATACAATGGAAGGATTCTTGATGTTTATTCGAATTCCCTGAATTAAATTCAATGATTCAATTTGTCACAATCATGTGTAGCCTAGTAAAATGAGATCCACACTATTTGCATTGCACCACTGAATTTGTTGAATAACTTCATAATCGAACGCAATGATTCCAACATTAACTGTATCAGTAATATTTAATTGGCAGAATTATATCAGATTTTGTTCGAGTTACCAGATAAATTTACATTTCTTCTACTCTTAAGCAAAATTTCAACCCATAGAATCTAATAGGCTGAAATCTAATACAGATACGAGTAATTTCAGATTTAAGTCATTCATTCCCGCCTATAGGTCAACAATATTAGCCTATAACTCACATACATATAATCCAGCTTTAATCACATAATTTGCTCAATACTTAAAAAAGATGGATATAGAGACTAACATAACTTTACCTTAAGTCAGAACGTTTCAGCTTAAGTCACTTCATGTAAGTCACTTACGTCAACAACGGATTCAGCTAAGGTCAAACTATATGAATTATAAGTTACATGCTAGATTATGACAAATCATTTCACACTTAAGCTAAATGAAGCCCCATCAATTTTGGTTCTCTTTATACAAAACATATAATTTGTAATCTAACTTTAAATAGATAACCATAAGTTGTAAATTTCTGGTGGTGCACTTAACCTCGATAAATGTTTTTTACATGTTACACTTTGGTAGTATTTGGTAGACTATATGAAGATTAAAATGAAGTATTTTAAGCTAAGATTGTTTGA